>CM064566.1:4188549-4373549 GCA_032716605.1 Paralithodes platypus | reverse complement strand
GTTTATATCATGAGTGTATACAATTTAGTCTATAAGGGCATGGTGGAGAGAGAGAGAGAGTGAGAGATGAGAGAGAGAGAGAGAGAAAGAGAGCTAGAGAGAGAGAGAGAGAGAGAGAGAGCTAGAGAGAGAGATAGAGTGAGAGAGAGAGAGAGAGAGCTAGAGAGAGAGAGAGATTAGGGGGGGGGGGTAATATTAAAGGGATAGGACAGGTAAGGTAACATTCCTCCCACACCGGTGTGAGTCACATGGGTGGTGGGAGATAGTATTACAACTCCCCCCCCCCCAATACCCATCTCTCTCTCTCACACAGATACACACACACACACACACTCTCTCTCTCTCTCTCTCACACACACACACACTCTCTGTCCTTTGTGCTCCTGTAATAAATGTTTGGTGTATAATAACAATAAACATGCCCATTATTACCAGTACACACATATCTCTCTCTCTCTCTCTGTCCTTTGTGCTCCTGTAATGAATGTTTGGTGTATAATAACAATAAACATGCCCATTATTACCAGTACACACATATCTCTCTCTCTCTCTGTCCTTTGTGCTCCTGTAATGAATGTTTGGTGTATAATAACAATAAACATGCCCATTATTACCAGTACACACATATCTCTCTCTCTCTCTCTCTGCCCTTTGTGCTCATGTAATGAATGTTTGGTGTATAATGAGTTACTGACATACTATTCATGCCCATTAGTACCCCCCCCCCCCCTCTCTCTCTCTGTTATTTGTGCTCCTGCAATGAATGTTTGGTGTATAATGAGTTAATGACATACTAAACATGCTCATTAGTACCTCTCTCTCTCTCTCACTCTCTCTCCGTCGATAACTCTTCCTTAGGCTATAACTCGTTCTACAGTCGCCCATACGAGTTCTTCACCTCTCTATAATTATATGGTGTATGGAAATAAAATGTGTAAGATTGAAATACGAGCGTAGTTTGTTTAAGACCTTCAGTGATTAATTCTTCTGATAATTAAACAGCTTCACAAGAAAATAACCTCGTATGTCAATTCTACTTTAATGGCAATATATAAATACCTGGAGACCAAAAAACACATGTAGGCGATGATACGTCTCGTTTTCCGCATTCTTCCCTTTAAAAGATGTTACTCCCTATTTACATATAGCCTTGACTGCCCTTGATATCCCCTCCCTTACACACACACACACACACGCATACACATACACACACAAGAACATACCTACACAGACAAACCTACAGCCCCCCCCCCCCCCCACACACGCTGTTACAATCATACACGCACTATTACGCACACTAGAAGACTCAAGATTATACTTATACGTACGATCTTGCATTACACCCAACTCCCCCCCCCCCCATCTCTCTCTCTCACACACACACACACACACACACACACATTAATCTAAAACAGCCTGAGGACATAAGTATTACTTTCACTGCATCACATCACTTGAAAGGAGCAGCCATCAGCTGCTAAGAGACTGATCAGCTGATAGAATGTAAACAAAAAGTGACAATAAAGCTTTACCGCTTTCTCTCTCTCTCTCTCACACACACACACACACAGATTTAATAAAGTCTGAAGTAATATAACCTCTCCCATAAAGGAGCCGCTATCAGGTGGTGAGAGGCGGGTCAGCTGATAAAACGTAAAAGCGGATATTGAGAGCAAATGATAATCTCTTGCAGTACAGTTGCTATCCATAGTCGTTGAAACTTTGTTCGGTTATATTGACGAATTATTTATTTTGTACAGCCCATCAAGGTGGTTAGTTCAGGTCAGGGGAGGGTATTGAGGGATATGCCTCGTATTTACTTTTCTATAAGAGTATTGAGAGGGGAGAGAGAGGAAGGTGTTGGAGTGGCTATGTTGGGTTTGTTATTAGTCTGTATACGTCGTCGAGGTGTAAAGGGAGAAAATATAGGCTACTGTAATAAATTATAGGTATGCAAAGAGTAATTCGAGTTTATATACTAATATACCCTTATAAAGGTAGCCTATATTGGTAGTACTAAACCCATTTAATGTAATGATATAATTATATATCACTATCAGTATACCCAATGATTTTATATGTTGTTATACCCTGTTTCAACTCTTGATTGTTTACAGTATACAGGGTATGCAACATAACGGATATTGTAAAGATCCTTTGTTAATTCTCCCTATGGATGGCTACGGCATTAACAGCTGATCCAATGTAAACAAACTTGATGGACACTTCCTTCCGCCTCGCATCATCCCCTATTCACCCCCTAACCCCCTTCTCTCTCTCTCTCCTTCCTATTTTCTTTCCTTTTCTTCTCCTGTCATTATTTTCTTCCACTTTCCCTTATTTGGGGCTTTGCTGTTTCTACTATAAATAAGTCTGGACTACTTCGTTTGGATCGTAAGATCTATATGATCAGTTTATCTGTGTAAATGTAAATTTCCCTCTTTCTCCTCTTATCAGAATCGGAATGTGAGGTGAGGCCTCACTAGTAGTGAAATAAGAGATTGAAGTCCAAGGTAAAGTGGTGAGTATAAAGAGTTGAAGGGATGAAAGCTGGTGGGCTAGACCACCTTGCTATTTTTTAGTATTCTTTTGTTTTTTGTATCTTGAGCAACAGTGCCACATGGTGTTGGTATGGAGAGGCCGCTGTTGTTGGTGAAGGTGGGCGATGATGGTGGTGAAGGAGATGATGTTGTTCTTGATCCCTCTTGATGACCGGGCGATGTTGTTGCCAGGAGGTTGCCTGAAGAGGGAGAGGTCCACTTGTCGTAGGGCATGATGTTAGGGAGACCAATCGGACTATCATGGTCCCCCGTATGTTGACCCCACTTCAGCTTCTCCCATGTCTCCCCAGAAAGTCACCATCCTCTCCTCCTCTCCAGCACCTACAGGTGTTGGCGAGCTCCCCTGGTGGTAGGCTGGAGCTCTGTTGTTGTTGAAGGCGCGGTGGTGGTCCCTCCGTGTCTCTCTCTCTCTTTACAAATCCAACACGAATACTCTGGATTTTTATTTTCGAAAAAATTATAATATATACATACAGTACCGGTAAATGTGCGATACAATATGATAACTTATGAGACGATATACACTTATACAGTAGCCTATGTTGCTATTTTTAGTGAGCATAAAATATATATATTTACACCATAATAATAATAATAATTATATTAATAATAATAATACAAATAATAATAAGAACAACAACAACAACAGCAACATAACACTAATTTAATAACATCAATGACATTAAAATAAAACTTACACAAACACAATATATACAACAATGACTCATGCATTAAAACAACTCTCAGCCGTTACGGAAATAATGGATTAATTCCCGACATCTTTTCTTATTATATCAAAGGTTCAAGGCTGATGCTGAAAGGTCACGAAAATTGAGCTAATTAAGGTATATTTCTTTGACGGAAGTGTGTGATAGGGTGGGGGAGGATGACGAGAGAGAGAGAGGGGGGGGGGGAGGGCCATTCCCGTAGAGTTTATTATCATAGTACAGTTCTCGATATCTCAGGACTACTCTTAACTCACACAGGGTACAGGTAATCTCAGGTACTTAGATGATCTTATAAGTAACCCAAATATCACTTTAATTATCCTTTTGTCCATTTCAGGTCTGACTGTGAACGACACTAGCAATACAAAGACAAGAAATAAGGAATCTGAAACTAAAAATGAATGATTAAGTAACTAAAGAAGTGAACACTGAATATTAATTGAGTCATTACCAGAAAGAAACAAGTACAGTGATACAAGTTACATGAATAGAAATGAGGAACAAGGGGTAAAAAGTGAGTAAGTGGAGTTGGAATCACAAATTATAAAGACTTGAAAACTAAAAATACAATTACAACCACTCCATAAAAATAACCTAGAAAAAAAATCCGCGCCCCCTCAACGCCAAAATGGGCAGCGTAGGTCAGGGTCCCACATCGGGCACCTCTACATCAGTCAACGGTCACCACAAGGACGATGACGCGGACATGGTGACGGTGTACGTGAAGGCCGGGGTGGACGGGGAGAGGATGGGGGCCTGTCCCTTCTGCCAGCGAGTCTTCATGGTTTTGTTGATCAAGGCGGAGAGTGGCGTTCTCAAGTTTAAGGTGAGGTGTTATAATCCTTTATAGATAAATAGTCGTTAATCTGCTTCCTTAATGTCTTGTCCATATGTTTACAACTCTTCTTGACCCTGCAACAGTGGAGTCCTCAAGATCAAGGTAAGTTGCTTATCTAAATATAATCAGTCGTGAGTTTTGAAGGTTCCTACCGATCAAAGAGCATCGATGGAATCCTTAACTTTAAGATGAGTGTAAATAGAGGAGTGTGTCAGGATCATTCAGTACAATAATGCCACATGTCTCGGTGTGATTGTATTATGTTCACAAGTTTTCATGGTCCTGCCAAAATGGAGTCCTCAAATTCGGTGAGTTGCAGTAGAAATGGTGTTTCATTATCCTTAATCATTATCTCATCTCTCCCAACAAATAGATGATACTTTACATTTACAATATTTTTCTTGCAGGTAATAACAACTAACCCAGCCAAGCCACCCCCAGAGTTCAAGACCCTGGGACTAAAGCACTTGCCGGCGCTGATACACGGGGACGATGGATATGATGCGCTCGACGACATCATACACTACCTCGATACAAAGTGGGTATAATGATGATTTTTAGATGTTTTTAAGGTCAAATTGATTTCATTGATGCTTAATGAGGGTCATAAATGCTTCGTAGATATAGCCACAAAGACTTCTTATCCAAGCTCTGCTGTTACGTTAAAGCTGTTAGCACAGATCCTGAAACAGTTTCTCTAACCTTTGTCAACCATACCAATATTCATTATCACTATCATCTTTTTAATTTGCTTTTCCCTGTCTCAATCCTTGAACTTCCAACTTTCATGAACCATACCACCATTTTTGTTTCATCCCCTGTTCCTTGTCTCTAACCAGCCACTAAAATGGTTCCTCCTACCTAATTTCATCAATTTCTTCCTCAGGTTCCCGGGAGGCGGCTTAGAATACAACAGCCCTGACGCAGACATAGCCACAAAGGACTTCTTCTCCAAGTTCTGTTTCTACATCAAGGCCGTCAGCGAGGATCCCAGCAAACTGGACCAGGCCTTACAGAATCTTAATCAGTTTCTGGAGCGGAATGTTCCAAAAACTAATGGAGTCACCAATGGCGGCTTAAATCATGAGGTGAGCTATTACTTCACACTTATTTACTGTACTTTTTCAAAGTACAAGCATATATAGGCAGAGAAAACAATTAGTTTTGAATGAAGCATATACAGTACCTAGTTACAAGTTCTTCAAGCAGCCACCTTCCCAATATTTGCCTCACGAAAGGTGGTCTACATAGCAAAATCACTGGTAGAAAAGTAGCATATCAAAGTAACATCTAACAAAGCTCAAATTAATAATTTGAAGTACATTTTGACAAGCACTTTGGCAGGCAAATATGGGTTGAATGTTTATGAGTTAAAGTTAAAAAAAAAAAAAAAAACGGAGGGTAAGTTAAGATAATCTACCTTCAGTCTGGTTGCCAATACCAATATACTGATAAACAACCCCAAAATGTTGGATTAAAGATTAGTTCAAGTTTACTATATTCCTCCTTTTCTATGACTCGCAGGTGGAGCCTCAGCAAACCCAGTACATGTGTAGAGACCATCTCTCTCACCTGGACTGTGAGGTGTTGCCCAAACTACAGCATCTTAGAGTAGCAGCCAAGGCACTCAAGGACTACGATATACCCACTAATCTACGAGGGTTTTGGAGGTAAGAGAACTATGGTAGCCTCACTAATCTTCAAGAGTCAGTTGGTATGAAGGAAGGATGGTTGACGAAGGTTATCAAGAATCTGACTGCTCTAGCAAATGGACTGCAAATTTTCACACCTATTTCCTGGCTGAGCCTTCTCAAACGGTATAAATATTAGCTCGATTACTCAAGTAATAAATATTCTACTCACAGGTACCTCCACACCGCATACACAAACCGTCTTCATGCGAACGTGTCCCTGCAATCAAGAACTCATTCTATTGTACACCGACATGACCGCCCCAAGACCCCCTTTCCTCACACACAAGAAGCACTCCCTCATCTTACATTCTATCACAACATTCTTTCATTCAACCTATTTGTTTTCATTAACTAGGGCCTAATATAAGCTTTGCTCATTCTAGGTACTTCCACAAAGCTGTATTCAAACCCACCAACTACCATACCTCCATTAAACTTATACATATGAATAAACTAAGGCCTCTTTTGTCTATGTTCTATTTCAGGTACCTCCACGCAGCGTACACGAATCCCGTGTTCATGCGAACATGTCCGTGTGATCAAGAAATCACCCTACACTGGCACGACCGCCCCGAGACCCCAACCCTCACACACAAGAAACACTCGCTGATCGCCAAGGAGAAACCCAAGTATTCCTTCGACGTCCCCGTTCGTGCCTCCGTAGTCACTGTGCTCGAAGACTAGACATAAGTTAATTCTGTACCTAATAAATATTTACTTCGTAGTTATCAATAGTGAAGACAACATGATAACCCCTTTAACCCCTTCAGCACGATGACGTAATTTCATCATCTTCTGGGAATCAGGGTACCACTAGACGATTATCTTTAGCATTATACTCTACTTCTCAGACTGAAAGGGGGTAAATACAATCTGAATAAACCCTCTGAATAACATACATCCTCCTTAAGCTTTATAAAATTGTCTAGTTTTAGCCAGAATCACAGGTCAAAAGGTGTCATCGTGGTGAAGGGGTTAATATGTGAATTCTATAATTATTTAATTTTTACACGACAACTTAAGAATAATATGAAAATAAATAAATCCCCTGAGTATGATGGAGTCATTTTTATGTTTAATCTGGTTATCAACGGATAATTCTATATAGTTTAGGAAGGATCTGTGAAAGTCAGAGGTTTAAAGAAGATATATTTTACTCCTTTGATCCCTAGAGGTCCTTCCTAAGCTGAGTGAAATTGCCTAATGTTAGTCAGAATAGCATTAATAGGTCTCCATCACATTTTAACCCCTACTGTACCGGAGGATACAGTAATAAAAGTCCCCCCCAGTCCCAAGCAATGTGGCCAAAATGGCAAGATAGAACAACCTTCCACCTCAAGAGATTAAGGAAGACTGACTCTCCCAGCCTTCAGTGGGTTTTATATAAGCTGAGAAGTGTTGCCATATCGAGAGCAGTGCTCAAACGGTTGTGGTACCAGGTACAGCCTGATACAGGCAGTTACAAGGAAAGTACATTACTGGCGGCTCCTAGCCGTCGCTGGGACTGGGGAGTAACTTATCTACTGACGGCTGGTAGCCGTCGCTGGGATTGGACGGGTTAAGGAGTTAGGAAAGTGTAATGCACAATGTACATAGTGAGTGTTAATTTTATATATAAGCTATCTAGTAGATTAGTTGCGTGCAGTGACTATAACAAAATATGTGAATTGTGAAAACTAACTGAAGTACCTGTGAGAATAATATGGTGTAATGCTGGCGATAAACAAGCAATTTTATCGGCTACATGTATCGAGCCTTCAATCCGCTACAATTTATCATCTTATTTATAATGATCTTGCTGTTTATTCGTATATTAAACCCTTTAGGCTCCTAAGATGCTGCTTAGTACTGTATTTATATATAAAATTCTCCCAATCTCATAATTAGTTGTTTTGTCATTCATAATACAGCACAGATCTATAATATGAATCATTAATGTGTTTCAAAATAAGTGTTATAAAGTAAGTGTTGGAACTAGCGTACCGGTATATTAAAAATAATATTATCACACACTAATTATGTATTACATGTTAGATAGTTATGTGTTGTATTTTGTATAGCCTACACGGTTGTTACACTGTACTTTATAAAATAATAAGGTGCTATAATGCTTATACTGTGTGTGTGTGTGTATATATATACTGTATATATAATATATATAAATATATATCTATATATATATATATTATATATCTATATATATATATATATATACAGTATATATATATATCTATATGCTCAGGCCCAATCCCCATTTTGGGGGTAGCCGACTCAAGACAGAGCAAGAACAGGGAAAACACAAAAACAACATAAAACCAAAAATAAACACAGATAAAAAACACAAACTCTCACACATCCAGGTCACCCAGGAGAAGACCCAGAGACCAGGGTTACCAAGGTCGCTCCAGCACTCCCCCGACCCCTGACCACCCGGAGAGGTTCCGATCTCGGCAGGCAGACATGCAGCGGAGCCAAAGCCACAAGCCCTCCCACCACACCCTTCATATTAATCGTCTCCTCGGGCCAGGCGCCTGATGGACTATTATCTAGTCCAACTTGCGCCCGACCCCTTACTCCAAATGACCACATGTTCACTCAACTATTCACAAGCATTCTCCATTCACTCCTGTCCACCACCACTTCCCCTGCCTGATCTATAGTCATTCCTCTATCATCCAAAGCCTTTCTTACACAGTCTCTCCATCTCAATGGGGGTCTTCCTGCCCTTCTATCTCCCCTTGTACCTGACTCACATATTCTCTTTGTAAGCCTTTCATCTCCCATTCGTTCAACATGACCATACCAGCTCAGCACCCTTCTGTCCACTCTGGCTGACAAATGTTCCTGCTGCCCCACTCTCCTACGTATCTCTTCATTCCTCAATCTGTCTCTACGAGTAACTCCACACATACTCCTCAAGCAGCTCATCTCCATCACATCCAGCCCTCTTTTCTCCTTTTTCTTCAGAGCCCATGTCTCAGCCCCATACATCACTGTTGGCACAACAATTCCTTGATTCAGTGCACTTTTTACTTTCACTCCGAGATTTCTCGTCTTCCACATACTGTACTTCCCATTGCTCCGAAAACCTTCCTTCCTTCACACACTCTCTGTTTTACCTCCACTTCCATACCTCCACTCCTGCTTATCGTTCCTCCTAGATATTTAAAACACTCTACTTGTTCCAATATTTACCCATCCAGCCTCACATCTAGATTCACCCTATGCTCTCCCCTATTACACACCATTACTTTACTTTTATTGACATTCACCTATATATATATAGGGCCTACACAGTATATACCGGTTTATATATTCTAATTTGCATAACGAAAAACATACACGTAACGAAACTCATCCGTCTGTACATGCTCAAAACATATATAAATAAATATGTAAATAAATCTTACAAACGAAAACAGTAAAAATATAATGACTGGCTAATGTTAAAAATGTGTATAGCATTAACTCCTTCTGTACCAGCGACGTATTACTATGTAATTCCATATTTATATGTCTTAAATTATTTCTGTTAGGTCAGTATAACAGCTTAAAGTGTTAAATAGCTTTATAATATATCCTGTATAGTCTAGTCCTCGGCTTACTGCATTTAAGGCTAACAATAACAGTGCTAAGGCAAATGGACACGAGAACTTTATCCCGCTACAAATTATCTGCAACTACTATAAGGCAGGTTTTTTTATTCATATTTTGATCTTTTAACTTATTAATTTTACTTTTTTTTATGCTTAGGCCTATCTTTTGATCTTTTAACGTATTAAATTTGCTCTATCTCATTATAATTATTATTTGTTCTAACTTTTGAATGCTGTCACCTACCGGGTATAATAATCTATATACCTTCAGTCTAGTTGCTCATAAGAGTCAAAGTTGACCAGAATATTTGCCAGAATAAAATTGCCTATCAAAAGTTGTTGGGAAAACACTTGTGTGTATCTGTCTATATATTGTAGTGCTGTTCGCATCATGGCATAGCTAAATTGTATAATTTTGTACTTTATTTGTTTTAGTCCTAAGTAGGCCTATAAACCAATATTTTTTTGTTGGCATCTCAAGAAACTTGTGGAAAATACAAAGGTTCCTTCCAACTAAGAGAAAGAAAAATAACGACAATAACATCAACACAAGAGCACCCAAAGGTGCATACCCTGTGAGCTATAGACACACAGGTGTCCGTAGTTCATGGGTTAACTTCATTGATTTAAACCATTGATGCAAACACCCTCGAGTCGCCAACAGGAGTCATAATGTTTGATTCATTATATGATTATCACAATATGAGGTATTATGTTACTTAATAATTAACTATATATAGGCTACTGATATATGCGAAGGTAAATATGCTTTACTTAAATGATATTCTCTCTTATTGTCTTTTATTTTAGGGTAGGTATGATGAAGTGTAGCCAAGTATTTTGAGAAGTAAAATATGTGTATAAATAATATGTGCCTTAAATAAAAAGTATAGAAAATGTAGGGTTTTATTTTCCTAATCATGTTACAAAAGATTAATCCCAAACATTCTCCAGATCTGATTTCTAACTTATATTTTATCAGCATTTTCCAAACTAATATTGCTCTCATAAATATGGAGAATTATAACAAATTCAACGAAGACAAACTCCATGTGGTAGTAATGTATATATACTGTACATTAAATATATAGGCTATATTATGAAGTCAAGCAAACCTCTCACCATCGCCACTAAATTGTAGGCCTATCTATCTATTTATCTATCTACTGCCTACCTCCCTTACACACCCTGAAGAGTGAAGAGTAAATAGACATTAGCAGGGGTGTGCAGGCAGTAGTTCCCATTAATTATACTAGGTAAGGTTGAAGTTATTTAGATGATTTATGCCATAGGCCTACAGTACAGTATATCATTATCAAGAATACAATCAGTCACATGATGCAAACTTTACCACGAGCGTCATGTAGCCTAAAGAAAGTGACCGCCAATTGACCACTTGCGAGTTTCAGGCTATAAGGAAGTTGGAGCCGTTAACATCGATATTATACATAGGCCTAGCCATAAATGCAAACATAACGCAGGTTTTTAATGGATTCAAAGTACGTTTTATTTAATTTAATGTTAGTAAGTGTAGGCCTACTAGGCTACAACCGTATTCAACCTGGTAATTCTGCTAACTATCGATGTCTACAGATCCAACATCCTTAGGCCTATAGCTCGAAACTCGCAAGTGGCCAAATGATCGGTGAGATACTATAGTAAAACTGCACCCATTTGTTACCAGTATGATTGCAATATTTAAATTCACGGAGAACATTACCAAGAAGTTACAGGCCCTGAAAATAGTGGTGGACTAAAGATAGGTTTGGACACTGAACCCTAAAATCATACCTGTGTTTATTGTAGTCAGGATGGGATTACTTCTCGGGATGCAATACACCTTCAGGAGACTATTGGACCTTCTGAGAGCTTGAGTATTGATTTGAAAGGCTGTAATCCATCCAAATCCATCCAGTCCTTGAATGACATGTTTACTACTGCCAACTCTTTATCTTATCTTAGTGGTAGAACCCAAAGAGTCAAAATTGACGATAATATATCTGATCCTATGCCAATTAACTGTGGGGTCCCGCAGGGAATCATCCTTGGTCCCTTACTCTTTCTCTGTTATGTGAACGACATGGAACTGAGCGTCTCATGTAAATTATTACTGTGCAGACGACAGCGTGCTCCTGGTTTCAGGAAAAGACCCAATAAGTATTGCCGCTTCACTTTCCAAAGAACTAGAATCATGTAGTGAATGGCTAGTGGACAATAGACTATCTCTTCACCTGGGCAAGACGGAAGCCATCTTATGTGGAACAAAACGCAAACTGAAAGACATTGTGGGCTTCTCGGTCAACTGTAATGATATTCCTATAACAACAGTGTCACAAGTTAAATATCTCGGACTAAAACTGGACGCGAGTTTGTCAGGTGAAACAATTTTGGAATCTATCCTGAGTAAGTATAAAAGCACGTATAAAATACCTGTATAGACAGGTGGGATGCTTGCCCGCGGCGACCAAAAAGACCCTCTGCCAAGCGCTTGTTCAATGTCATTTAGACTATTCTGTGTCATCCTGGTACTCTGCATCATCTAAATCAGCACAGCACAAACTTCAGGTCACTCAAAATAAATTGGTTAGGTTCATGCTGAACCTAGGACCCAGATCACATGTTGGCCAGGAACAACTTCAGTCACTAGGTATGCTCAATGTCGCTGACAGGGCCAAACAAATCAGGCTCACTAATGCCTTCAAAATTGTCTATGACAGAGCTCCAGAGTACCTAAATAATGATTTTGTTAAAGCAAATGAGAGGAGTGGACATAATACAAGAAACAGGATGTTTAATTTTAAGGTCCCGAGAATCCAAGGACAGGGTAAGCAAACATTCTTCTTCACCGCCATCAAAGACTGGAACGACCTACCCCAGTCAGTCCGTGAAAAGAGAACACTGTATTCCTTCAGACGTAGCCTGAAGGAACACCTGAACCGGACAGCTGCAAGAAGGGAGCACCAAGCTTATGTCTACTACTAAATGGGACATAAGAGATAGACAAACCAAACTGAAATGATTACTGATTACGGATTACTGATATTTACTATAGGATGTAAGTATCTTAAAATAACCCCCTAGAAATACTTTCTCTAAAGTATCTATTTCTTTATCCTCCCCATTTTTCCCCAGCTAACCTAATCCCACAAGGACCCCAATGGAAATACGCCTAACGGCCTTATTGGGCTATCCTTAGTTGGAATTATGCAAGGCTGGTACATGTCATATTTGTAACAAACTATGTGGTACCAAATCTGTAAATTGCTAACTGAATAAATATTATTATTATTATTAACTTGCCAAGAACATCGTCTGCAGTTTCAAAATATGGCGCCAATATGACGACACTGACAAGCAGGTGCCCTCTGCAGGTGCCCATGACCAGGATAATTATGTTATTTTATCTGTTAATTTGATGAAACAGAGGGATATTGACTACATTAACGTACATTCAGAATATTGTTCTTCCCCATTAACCCCTTCACCACCATTACGTCATCTTCATCCATTGGTGGACACTTTTTTTTTTTTTTTTTTTTTTTTTTTTTTTTACCTCTACGACTCAAATGGGTAAATACGATCTCAATAACCCCTCGTAATAACATAGGTCCTTCTTAAACTGCATAAACTCATCTAACTTTAGCCAGATACAAAGGTAAAAGACGTCATGGTGCTGAAGGGGTTAAACTCAAACTATCCTTGGGAGATCAGCTTGAACGCAGTCACTGATATCAATGCAACGGGGATATTATGATTAAAGTCATGTATCTTTTCTAGACGTCAACAGTTGTGAATTTAACCACAGGAAACAGATCAAACTTGCGAGGTCAACAATATGGCGCAGCTAAATCACAATGTAACTGATATTCTCCCTATAAACTATCCGCCGCAGTGGAGTAACAAGTGTTGTCAACTGACGCTGCATTAATTCCACCTAGCGATACATTTCTAGCGTCCTCAATGATGAAATTAGCACTGCCCTAGGGGTTTTGTACATATACAAGTAATTTTACAATTATACAATGCTAAAGTCACCAATTATTTAATGTGTCCACTTCTATAACTATCTAGCTATATCATAGCTACTTTTGGACTAATCTAGCAACAGTCTTTTGCTGACTTGGCAACACTGGTCCTCCTCAGGGAATCAGCTGATTCGTGTATTGATTTCTGCGCTTCGTAAAAATGACTGAAGTAAGCGTTATTACTCACAATGTATATATTATTTAGGTATATTCTATGTCGCTAAACTACATAGACCATCTTCTGCATGTTGGAAGTACACACTTTAGGGAGAAAAGCTGGAAAATCGGTTGTTTGGGTGGTCGATTTTTTGCCTGTTGCGTCATCATGCAAAACGTGGATTTGAAGGTTATGAATAATAAGTTCTAGCAATACCACCACCCTTTGGAAGGATAAGATGAGTTAGGTTAGCATAGTTGAGGCTAATCTATTCTAGGCTAACTCCTTTTGAGTCTTTTATCCAACCTCATCTACCTTAGGGCCTAGCCTATTCCAAGGTATAGGCTAGGCCCTAAAGACTAGGCTAGGCCTATCCGGATACAGGACGTTTGGTCACCAACCCGTTTCATCACCACCTTCTTCTCCTACACAAAATCAGGGCACTCGGAATATGTGGAGAACTCGGAAAATGGCTAGGCCCCTGGCCTAGGCTACACAGTTTTCTTTCCGACAGAAAGCAAAGAGTGACTGTTCAAGGGAGCCTATCGGAAGCAAGCAGTGTCGTCAGCGGTGTTCCACAAGGCTCAGTTCTGGGTCCCCTCCTATTCCTCATCATGATAGATTGATAGGGGATATCAACAGAGTCTCAGAGACCTGGAACACTCAACAGCCACATCCTTCGCAGACGACACCAGAATTATGAAGAAAATCGGCACAACATGATTCCCAGCTTCTGCAGCAAGACTTGGACAGAATCCTGAGGTGGGCAGAAGTAAACAACATGGCACTAAACGAAGACAAGTTTGAGCTTTTGCGGTAGGCTATGGGAACCAAGAAGCACTAAAGAACTCCACTAACTACAACTGTGGCCAACAAGAAATCACTGCCAAGGAGGTGGTCAAAGATCTAGGAGTAAGTATGAGCAACGATGCCTCCTTCTCTCATCGCATAAACCAAGCAACATCAACTGCAAGACAACTAGCAGGCTGGATCCTGAGGACCTTCCAAACAAGGAGTGAGAAGTGCATGCTGACTCTATGGAAGTCACTGGTTCTACCACGATTAGAATATTGTTGTCAGCTCTGGTCTCCCCAAAAAGTATCAGAAATCACAGAAATTGAAGCCCCGCAGAGGACGTTTACCAGCAAGATCCACAGGATTCAACACCTGAACTACTGGAAGAGACTCAAGGAGTTGCAGCTATATTCTCTTCAGAGACGCAGGGAACGATATATTATAATCTATGTTTGGAAGATTTTAGAAAAAAGGGTCCCAAACATAAGTATTCAAGAAATAAACCACCAGCGGCGAGGGAGGCTGTGTTATGTAAGGACCACTCCTGGATCAACTCACAGAATCAAAACCCTGATTCACCACAGCTTCACCTACAGTGGAACAAGACTTTTCAACTGCATCCCAGCCACACTGAGAAACATGAAAGGGGTGTCTCCTGACATCTTCAATAAGCATTTGGATGCATGGGTGGTCAAAATACCTGACCAGCCACCAACACCAGGATACCCCAGTTCCAACTTCAACCGACTTCTAGATTGGAGCATAGAAGAAAAGGAGCTGCCTGGTTGCAGTGGAGCCCCAGCTCAGCTGCGTCACTAACTGACGGAATACAACAAAGTGTAACAAAGTGTAAGTGAAGTGTCTTCTTCTTCTTGTGGAGTTGCTGTCCCTTTTTTTTTAACCAGCTCACCTATGCACCGGTGATCCCTTCTCCAGAAACAGCTAGAGCTTGATTAAGATTTAGTTTAGAAAATAAGTAGTCGTAGAAGGAATAGTTAAAGACAAGTATTGAAGTATATAGCTTAAGCAGAATTCTCCTCTCCCTATTTACCCCCTCCTCCACCCCCCAATATCTTGTTCTCTCCTTAACTTAACTTTTCCCTTCTCCCCCTCTCTACTATTTAATCTCATTTATCTTCCTCCCCCCACTCTGATCACCTTCTCCCCCCTCACCCTATTCTATTCTATTCCGTTTTCTCTTCTGCCACACCTGCTCCAGGAATCTTTTCACTACCTTCATTATTTTCCCCATTTCCCCATCTACCCCCTCTTCTGTCCCGAGACCTAACACAAATTTTACACCCTCATGCTCCTCTTCTTTCTGTTCTTCCCATTCCCTCTCCCCTACCACCCGTTTCAACTCATTTTCCAACCCATCTCTCTCCTCTGCATACCCCTGGCACTCTGTCACTATATGTTCTTTATTTAAGTATTTATGGTTATAATTTGTGATGAAAACTTAATTATTGTTTGCCTATTTGTATTATGGGATGGTAGATATGTATCTGATATGGTTTTGTTAGATTCTGATATCATTTGTCAGAAGGTTGTCAGATTGTCTTATATATAATACGATACTCGCTGTCTCTTAATAGACGCTACCAACAATACAACCAGATCCAGTTTTTCGAGTACGGTAGTAAAGTAGGTTTAAGCGACCAAGAATCAAAATCGGTCTTCTCGTTCATCAAGCATACATTTCCACACTAATTACATCTCTAAAATATGTTTGTGTTCTCTATAATCATGTGTTGTGCATATTATAATATATATGTAGCCTACCTTTTATGCCACGCTTTAGAGGAGCGAGGTATATATTCTGGTTACACTTCCCAGCTCTGGGAGTTGTGCAGTAATCGTCCAACTTAGGCTACTCTCGACTGGGAAAGGACTGACCTTAACTCTATCTACATCAAACAGATGACATACAATGCACAGAAAAATGATGGTAGGTACAATGGTTTTTATTCACAACACTTAGATAGGCACACAGTCTACACAGACATATAAATTATACAGACTAGGGTTGTTCAACGGGATACTCGTATACAGGATAAATTAGATAAAATCAAGAGGCGGAATAAACCTCAAACAAACAATCGTCCTTAAAATACGGTAAATTGGTTAGCTTGAACACATATAGGTCTAATTAGTTTATAAGAACACAGGATGATTGTAACTGGTAAATAAAAGAGGAAATGGTAGATTCCCAAAATGATAAATACAAAGAGTTTGAATGACAAGGAACTCTATTACTCTAAAGCAACCGCGATGGGCTGGTCTATCAGAGTGAGACCTGAGCGATCTCTGCCATACCCATAGCTTACTCTGACTGTTCCTTTTACTTATATATTTTCTAGATCTCAAGTGACGGCGTCTCTTCCGTGGATTGACCTCCCAATCTACCAAGATTGGAAGCTAAAGCGTCACATTATTCCTTTGCCCCTCAACTTTCTCTTCATAATTGCTGAGGGGCACAGGGCCCTGGGTGGGGCTTTGGTTTCCCGGGCGTTTACGCACCCTCTCAGCTCCCCGCCATGGAGTGGCTTCGGTCACCCAGGCTTTATTGTGGTCGGCAGGGAGGGTTCTGTGGGGGTGCTCGTTTATGGCCTTGGCCTTACTCGGGGCCTTGGGGCTGTTCGGCCAGGCAGCTTGGGGAACAACAACAACAACAACTCTAAAGCATAAATGCAACTCTTAACTCTGGAATTAAATATACTATAATGCCCAAGTCTCAATTATATGATATGCGTAAACCCAGATATGCGGCAGGAACTCTCGGTTGACGTGTAGAGTGCATGTTAAAATAAAGTGGCAATATTGTATCTACATTTCATCTTCAGGGGGTCACGGGAGCCCGGGCCCGAGGAAGTATCCATATAGTTCGGTTTATTTCGCTACATTCCGGTCTTGTTCATACTTTAGTGACATCCTGGGCGAGAATATACATTGGAGTGGTTTATGAGTTTCGAACCAAGCTGCAAATAATGCCTTTTAGACTATTGAACATAGTGGTGACGAAACGGGTCGGAATTTTGGTGACGAAACGGGTTTTTTGGGACGAACCGGGTTGGTGACGAAACAGTTTTTTTTTGGACGAACCGGGTTGGTGACGAAACGTCCATACCCCGGCCTATCCATCCTAACATAGCCTAGGTGACTAGGCCTAACCCTATCTTAACTTCTTCAGTTTCTAGTCTACCGAACTTAAGTAGCCCATCTTATCTTAGTTTGCAAAGGGAGTTGATGAGCATTGCAAGTGCCAATACGGTACCCTAAGTGCAATTTACAACCCTTTTCGGGAAGGATGTAGGCTAGTATCCGGACATACGGTTGTCATGTTTACGTAGGTCGATTGATCAAAGCTTAATTCCCGTCTATTTTGACGGCTATTTGTTCTGTTATTTGGCCCATGCTGGCAATATATATAGGCCTAGGCTAATGATGACATTCAGACAATAAGTGACAAGTCATGGGGGGGGGAGTGAGCCTTCAACCTATTATTGTATCCAACGTCAGTCAAAATAGACGGGAACATGATCACGATGACACGAGCTGCCGCTGCCGCTGCTCCCCGTACTATAGTGGAAACAAGGCGGGAGCCGGGCGTTATGCCCGAATACTACATCCTTGCCCCCTTTTGAGACTTGTTTCGGGATGGATGTAGTTACCGGGTGTACCACTACCGACATACAACATAAATCTTCTATAAATACTTAACCTAACTAAAAAGCCTAACCCTTAGGTTAGGTTAGGTTAGGTTGTTTGGTTAGGGTAGGCTAATGTATTTTTGTATCCAAAGGCAGTCAAAATAGACGGGAACATGATGGTGAGCGTCTGCGTAGTGTAAACAAGACGGGCGGTACACCCGGTAACTACATTCTTGCCCTTTTCTATCCTACTATCAGTTTAATTCAAGCAACCTTTCGCGGCGATATTCGCATGCTCGCAGTGACGCTTTTACATGTATGATTTGATTATTTGATAGTTTTGTTTTCTTTCAAAATTATTTTTTATTTGCCCTTGCCCTGCTGCTAATATATGTGATGATGACTATAAGTCAAGGGCGAGGAGGGGGAGACCGTGAGGGCCTTCAAAGACTTCCAAAACTACTGGTAATTAAGATTGTCTAATTTTAAAGGGATAGGGCCTATGGTACCAATGTATCAATTAAGTTAAATGTTATTTATCTATATCAATTGTCAGATGCCTTCATTCCTGAGGGGGAGACCACGAATGAATTGCCTCCATGTTCCTCTATCATGATCACTCATCTGCTGGCACCCCTCCTCCCACCCAAAACCATTTCCACTTTCACTCATATACCTCTTGACTCCATCCATATCCATCATATTCTTGGTCTGCCTCTTCCTCTCTGCCCTCACTTTTATACACTCTTTTAGTAATTCTTTCACTTTTGAATTGCTCCAATGGACCAGCACAAGGTGTTTCTCTTCGTACTCTCCAGCACGTCTACATCCACATCCACACACACCCACTGTGACCCACAACACTCCCGTACTTCCTAATTTGTTTGTCTAACTCTCCATGTGACTCTACACGCACAACTCATTTCAACCCTCTCACCCTAGATTTATATCTCTCCAACAAAGTGCATGCTTCACTCCTATACACCAATGTCGGGAGTACCGGTACCACACTATCATGCTGTGACGTCTTTACTTTCATGCTCACCTTTTATGTTATGTCGTATATGCAGGTCTCCCTCGATTTACGATTGGGTTACGTTCCTGAAAACCCAATCTGAAATATAATAATCGCATAGTAAACCCTAAAATTAATGGGGTAAATGGGGATGCGTTCTCGGGCCAGCCAAAACCCAAAACCAAACACCTGAAAACCTATGATAATATCGTAAATCGGGGCATCGGATATTGAGGGACCCCTGTACAGTATTTATATTATTGTTTGTTTCCCAGGTAACAGAGCCGGTGCCGATGCTTCCCAAAGCCTCTGCCAGGACAGATGACCGCCGGCTGTGGGTGGGTAACCTAGACTCACGGCTCAGAGAGTAAGTGTTCCTGCCGGCTGACCAGAATCGCTCATTGTTACTTCTTATTCAGTCTCACTCAATCCATAGCTACTTTAGTACTAGTCATCTTATATCCGGTTGGTTTAAAATACATATCAGTAGGCTACATGACTATAATGTTTCACACCTGCACATTCCAATGAGTCCAAAAGATAAAGGTTATACTGTACTTGTTCTTATTATTATTAAAAGTCTGATCTCAAAACAAAGAACTTGAGTACTTGACAACAGAGGCGGCCCAAAACAGGGTTGACTGGAATGGTGCCATTTAGGAAATAAGACTGAAATCGTATGTATGTATAGTATATAGGCTACTGTATACAGTATATAGGCTACTGTATAGTATATAGGCTACTGTATACAGTATATAGGCTACTGTATAGTATATAGGCTACTGTATACAGTATATAATTGATTATTTCCATTTGTGTGGAAGTATTCCATGTCTAATCTGAGGTGCTCCTGCCTTTTTTTCCGCTGGTTCCAACTCCTCAAAATGGTGGAAAAATTTGGGTCCCTGGCGGAATTCGACTTCCTGTACCACCGTTCAGGCCCCCAGGCCGGCCAACCTCGGGGGTACGCCTTCGTCACCTTCACCAGTCCCACCGCCGCACACTCCGCCATGGGGGTCCTGGATGGTCGACTGGTGTTAGGACGGAGAATGGCCGTCAAGTGGGCACATGCACAGGATGAGGTAAAGTCTTTTATTAATTTCACTCTCAACACCAAACACCTCCCAATTAGATTAACCCTTTCACGCACAGGGCGCGATTTGAGCCTATTCTGGGATACAATAAAGCCTTTGTGACCATCAGGGGTGTTTAGAAACCTTTAGTTTAGTTACTCTAACCTCTGCAGTTGTCTTTGAGTTAGCTGTGAGCAGAAAACTAATTTTGGAGAGGTAATTATAAGTTCTGTCAGTTTAATTTATTTATTTTTTCTTCCAGAGCCTGTATGAACGTACAAAGGACAAGCCTGCACCACCCATACTCAGCGCTGGCAAGGGAGAGGCTGCTCCTGTTAGGTAGGTTCATAATTATCTCCCCTTTATAAATGATTGGGTCTTGTCTACTTTCACTAACCTGTTTTCTACATTCACTAACCTTCCTGTCTCCTATTTTCTCATTTTGTGTTATTTTGTTTATTTCTTAATATTGTTTTGCTAAATCTTCAATGCATTATTTCCACATAGTGATGTTGATAAGTTTGTTTGTATTTATAGTGTACAGTTCCTGCTTTGTTTTTGTTTTTTTGCAAATTTTAAATTTGTATTACTTCGCCACATTCTGTTTCCTCACCCCTAAAGATGTGTCTTGTACTGAAATTGTATATATTCAACCAATGCCTTATATACTTTAAGTCTTTAAGGGGGGTCACATGCTTTTTTTATCTCCTTTTCTCTCTTTCTCTGGCTTGTATCCATTCGGCCCCATTCAGCCTACTGTTTTAAGACGTTTAACCCCATCCAGGTGACAATTTTTTCCTGGCTAGCGGCAGCGAGGCAGCATATTTTAAAATATATTTTTGACAGCAGGCTAAATTTGTACATTTTTCGATAGAAAAATTTCTCCGGCCAAGCCGGATTTCTCCATACAATGCTGGCGAGCGATATCAACTCCTGGATGGGGATAAACGCCTTAAAACAGTACCGGTAAGCTAAATGGGGGCTGAATGGATATAAACCAGGACAAGAGACTGAAACTGCAAGTATGTGGGGAGCACTCAGTCTTAAAATTTATGTAGGCCTATGTATGTACCGGGTATGTATGTAAAGAGAGAAAAGGAGAGAAATAAAGCAGGTGACCTTAAATCAGATTGTCCTAGTTTTACAACCTGTTGTTTTGTACTACAAATTGACTGATATATATATATATACCGGTGTATATATATATTATACTGTATGGTGATTGGGCCTGAGTATATAGATATATATATATAGATAGATAGAATACAAGCTATCTCTCCATCTTTCCAGCAAGCAGAGCAAAATTGCAGAACTGGAAGCCAAGCTGAAACTCCTAGATGAAAACAGCCTGAAGGTAGATCTGATGCCTGACGTGGGAGACAAGGCCGCCCGTCCCACCTCCGTCACTTACCACTTCATTGAGCGCAGGAGACCGGGGGGGCAGGGAGGAGGGGCGTCGTCATCCTCCGGTTCCAATTTTAACAAGGGCCGACAAAATTCCTCGTACCCGTATTCAAAATCTAAACCAACGGGGAGACGATACTGATTATGTAGTACAAGAATTCATCACCCATATGTCTTCAGTCTTTAGTTTTCACTCTTCATAGGTACAGAAACCGGCAGGTCATTTATCCTTGGCGGCTTCTTTACCTGTGACTTCACAAGGTCTCAGAATCCATCTCATCCTTACCTAATGATTAGTTATAAGTGAGAAGGTTTTTTCATGTTGATATTGTTCCCATAGCAGGGTGTCAAACAAAAGCCGTGTCCATTATTTGTAGTCTTTATTATTGTATATGTAAAAGTAAAATCATGGTTAATAGTTCAAATGATGTCTTTGGAAGTGATAGAATGACAAAAACAATTATTTTTCATGTTGTCTTTGGAACTGATAGAATGGCCAAAACAATTCTATTTCATGTTAAATGGCTTGTATTCCTTCTCATATTCATTCAAGCCTCCAAACAATATAGCTCCGGTTTGACACCCTGCGTGACCATAGGATCTCATAGTCTTGGGCGGAAGAACATATCACTTCTTTGAATAAATGAAAGAACAATTTTTCTACAGCCTATTGCTTCATATTAGCTGGCCTGATAGGAGGGAGAATCATTGTCTTGCATCTTCTAAAGGGCCAACAGTATTCTCCACACCCGTATGTGAAATTATAATGTAAAACTTGCAAAATGAACAAACCAAAACTGGGATGACACAAGATAAACTCGGAGGAACTAATCAAAATCGCTATGTGGAAAAAAACAAGTCAACAAGGTGTCAATACTGTTTTGAGTTTATGATTTAAGTCGAGAGAGAGACTATATTGCTTGGCAAGGGTCTCCTAGTTGTCGTACCTATTATTTAATTTTCTAAAGAAGGTGAAGGAATCCATCACAGTCTACCATGGGAATAAGTTAAGGGGAGCTTTTTAGTATGTTCCCTAGACGTCCATCAAGCTTAAAATTACACCTCATAAATTTATAAATTTTTCGGTAAACAAATTTCCCGGCCAAAGGTCCTCTTAAATTACAGGCTTGCTATCACTCGCAAGGAAAAAATTGACACCTAAATGGCACAAAAAGTCTCAAAATTGACAAAAATGGGGAGAAAGTTCTTAAAATCGTCAAACTAATGGGGCGAACGTCTAACAAATCTCAAAAGCAATGGAGCTAAACACGATGGAGAAAGGGGTCCAGAACAAAAAAATACTTGCGTGGAAATCTCCCCATATACTGTATACTAAAAGGATTTCCTAGAAACCTATTGACTGGAAGGTGGTCCAGATACTTTATGATCTCATTTTTCTTAAGGGGACAGTGGCTATTTTTTTGGTCTACTTATTTATATATTCATTTGTCTTTTAGTTTCCTTGCTAGACCTCCAGGACCTCTCCGGTACAGAAGGAATTAAAACTTTTCATTGTTTCATGCAACATGTTATATTTCTAGTGGAGGTTTATTAACCCTTTCCCTGCGGGTGACATTCTGGAGCGCATAGGCAATTTACAGCAATTTCCAGGCTTTAAAAACCTGTAAAAGCCGTAGAAATCGAGTGTCAGTGGGCGGGAGCGGGAGGGACCTCCCTCCGACCCTCAGAGCAGCCAGCCGCTCACTGAGGGAGACTGTGTCTTGCGCAGGCGTCTCACAACAGTGTTGCCGAGCGAGCGAGAGCTAATAATTAGCGAGTTTTCCCGAATGTCTATGGCAACGCTGCGGGTGAACCCCGCCACCTACGAAGCTCGTTCTGGTCTCATTTTTAAGCTATTTTCGCCTAGTTGTCGGCAGAATACAGTTTATTTAATGATTTAATGCGGATGTTTGATTAATCATTCATGAGTGCCTGAATATGCCCTAAATAGCGCAAATAAGCCTGCAGAGATAGGGTTAAGAGGGCAACAGTATTGACTATTTAATATTAAGGTTTCTGTACTGTGTTGTTTTATAGAATTCATCCATTGATAAGTTTACATGCATAGGCAACCTGCTTATAATTTTTAAAAAGTTATGTTTTTTTTTTGTTTTTTTTTTTGTTTTTTCTTCTATGTGATTGAGGGAGGCAAAAGGCATAACTGCCTATAGCGAGTGCCTCCCCCATAGTTGAAAGAGTGACAGGGCCAAAATCAAGGGACGTTCGAGCCAAAATGCCTGGACACACGGAGTTTGAAGCAATTTAAGTCATAGGAAGCGGGAAAAACTGATTCTGGGAGAGAGTTCCAGAGCTCAGCTGTTGAGTAGAAGAAAGTTTGAGAGTAACGTTTCACTCTTGGGTTGGAGAGTTGCACAGAGTAGGGGTGGGATTGAGTTGCAAGACGGGTACCACGTGCCCTACGTAAAGGAGGTGGTATGCACTGGGATAGCTCTGAGGAACACTGATTATTATAGTAGCGATAGAATAGCGAGAGAGATGCAACATTGCGGCGGAGAGAGAGAGATTGCAGAGAGTTGGTGAGTGGACGGGAGTTAATGATACGAAAGGCCTTCCTTTCAACCTTGTCTAGGAGAGCGGTGTGAGAGGAACCTCCCCACACATGTGAACAATACTCAATACAAGGGCGCACTATGCCCCTGTACTATGCCCCTGGTTCCTAAGCTTTGATATGGATAGTGCTATTTATTTCTTAGTGAAATCTCTGTAAGCATAATATTTGCATTATTCGTTTCGTATTATTTTCTATTTTAATGTGTACGAATTACATCAATGATTTTTTATGTTCCTGGAATTAAGGTGATGTCACACGGCCGCATTCTACGGCAATTTTCGGTAAGCAATTGTTTTCTTGTACTATTTTGAGGCTCCTTCGCATTGGAATCGGAAACAAGACCGAAGGTAGATTACGTAGTAGTTTAATTCTTTATATCCAGTCTCAAAACTAAACCCGATATCAATGAGCATATTTTCCGGCAATTGTGGTCTGGCGTCTTCTGAATTAAAGTTATATATTATATCAGTTTCTTAAAATCATATACATTCAGTCTAGTTGTCAATTCCAAGAGGAAAATACCAAGAAATAATATGCGAAAAAGCTTGCTCATCGAAAATTAACGTAAAAATTCTCCCTGTGTTTAGTCAGTATAATCAAATGTATACAGTTAAGGTTATGCTCTATGATGCAGTTTTTAACGCCATTCACTCCTTTGATTAACAGGGCTAGGGTGTGCCCTTGTTACAGGAACTTTACTGGACATTTGTCACAAATCGCTAGACCTGAGTATCCAAACTCTAAACATCTACCAATGGTACGGGGTGGGATTGAACTGCCTACCCTTTGATCAGCAGTCAAACGCGCTACCGACCATGCCACGGCCATTGCTCAATTGTTCCCATTATGTCCCTGGACAGGGGGCTAGGAATCCTCCTTCCCTTGTAAATTTCTCCTACTCATTGAGACAGAGAAAGGGGCGAGGGAACATGAAAGTGGTCCAGGACCCTAAGAATTAGAACCCCGGAATGTTATTTCTGTTCGGGCTCTGTCTCGAGTCGGCCACCCCCAGCAATAGGGTATGTGCCTGAGTATATACATACATGTCCCTGGAAGTGATTAAATGGCCAAACAAATACAACTTTATGCATATTTCCCTGTATTCCCTCTCGTACTCAATCAGTCCCTTAAAAACATTGCCCCGGTTGGCCACTCAGTTGTGAAACATATCTGGTTGGTGACTGGTATACCTTGTTCCAAATAAGTAGGCCAAAACTTTTTTCCTCTATAACTCGCAGACGACTAGAGTAATTTCGCTAATATTTCCACCATTTTGGGAAGGGTGCCCCAGGGAATAGGTGTGGAAATATACAGCCCATTTCCTCAAGCTGTTTCTAAGTTATAGAGGTTAGGGTTATTAATATTGTAAATGTTGCCAAATATACAAACCAAAACAGGGACGACACAATACAAAGGCAAAATAACTCTTCAAAATTGCTATGTGCAAACAACGCTTTAGCAAAATGGCCTACCTATTTGGAACAGGGTACAGCAAACTCATTCTCTGTGATGTAAACTGCATACTTTGTAATCACTATATCTAGGCCTTAAACATTACATAATTTATATACAGTGTATGTCCTGTATAAAGAAGATAATGTACATTATAGGCCATTCATTATAAGTAGGCCAGAAATCTTGACCACTGACCTCTAGAACTTCAAACTGAATAAAGTACAGTAATCAACTTTCCCTTCATAATTGCTGAGGAGAACAAGGCCATGGGTGGGGCTTTGGTTTCCCGGGCGTTTCCGCACCCTCCTCACCCTCCTCAACTGCTCGCCGGAGTGGCTTCGGTCACCTGGGATTTAAATAAATAATAATAAATAATAATAAAATAGAATAAAAATAGGAAAAGTGGGGATTGGGCCTGAGTAAATAGATAGATAGATAGAAGCAGGCAGGGTTCTGTGGGGCACTCGGTTATGGCCTTGCTCAGAACCTTGGGGCTGTTCGGTCAGACAGCCTGGAGAACAACAACTAATATTTCTGCCATTTGGGAAAAGTCAACCAGAGAGGAGGTGTGGCAAGTTACAACCCATTTTCTGTGGCCTTTTTTGAGTTCTAGAGGTTAGGAGTCAGGATTTGTGGCCTACCTATAATGAACAGGGTATAGGGGTCCTGTTATTGGTTCTCACACTATAGGTAATGCCAACGAACTTGACAATAATCTGGACCCCTTAACTTCTTATAACTCAAATTGAATGAAAGAAATCTGGCTGACATTTCTATCATTTGGGAAGAGTCCACCGGGAAATAGGTGTGGAAATTTACAGCCGGTTTTCTCAAGGTCCTTTTGAGTTATGAAGAGGTCAGGGATCGAGATAATTGTCAAGTTCGTTGGCGCTACCTATACAGTACAGGTTTCCTTCACTATCCGATGCCCCGATTTACGATATTATTATAGGGTTTTAGGTGATTGTGTTTGGGTTTTGGCTGGTCCGAGAACGCATCCCCATTTACCCCATCAATTTTAGGGTTTGCTATATGATTTTTCTATTTTAGATTGGGTTTTCTGGAACGTAACCCAATTGTAAATCGAGGGAAACCTGTACAGCGCATTAAACAGTAATATTTTGCATGCTTGGAAGTGTCCTCCTTTTAGATCTACTTAGTTTATGGAGGGACTTCTTTTAAATAATTGTTTAATTGCTAATTGTATTGAAGCTATTATAGAGTAATAAAGTACTGTAGAGTAATTATAATGTGAAACTTGCAAAATAATCAAACCAAAACAGGGACGACACAATATAAAGGCACAAGAACTTATCAAAATCGTTATGTGGAAATAACGCTTTAATCAAACTAATCAAAATATACTGACTTAACCTACCTACTGGTTAGTTCATTTCTGTATTTTGGTATTCATATGTTTATGTTTGTAAATACTGTAGCTTAACCCTTTGAGTACCAGCGACGTGTGTTATGTTTTATTCTAGCTATATTTAGACGATAGTATGCAGCTTGGGAAGGATGTGTGGCAATTAAAAAGGTTAGTTGAGATAGTTGGCAGCCTTATTATTGCTAGAGATCCTTCCTAAGTTGAATTAAATGGTCTAAATAGTTGTCAGAATATAATTAAATGAACGGCTCCGGTATTGTACGGGTTAAATACTACAAATTAAATAAACCTTGGGCCAGCTGGAAATTTTGCCGACTGTACATACAACTCCAAATATTCTCAGGATTTGTACTCTGTGTGTGTGTGTGTGTGTGTATGAAGAACCCTGTTAACCATTTACATATTTTCCTATTATATGACTTTTTGCAGCTTAGGAAGGATCTCTAGGAAGCAAAAAGGGTAAACACTCAATTAGATTAGATTAACCTTTTAATTTCCATAAGTCCTTCCTAAGCTGTATAAAGTTGTCAAATCATACCTTGAATATAGTGAAAATGGTGTCTTCATGTTGATTGAGTGTAAAATAGATCTGAATAGCGTAAGTTTAACCTGTTCAGTACCGGCGCCGTCCTTTTAAAGTATTCTGGTTATTAGACAATTTTATTCGGTTTAAAATGGGCCTCCAGCAATTAACAGGCTTTAAAGTACATCAATTAACTCTTTCAAAATCGTCTAAATATAGCAAGCATAAAAGCAAAAAGGCGTCACCGGTAGAGAAGGGGTTAATAGTAAACTTTGATATCCTACTGTAATGTTCTGAGAGAGAGATAGAGGAGACTATACTCGGTTTCATTTCATCGGACGGTAAATTGAATCCCTTAGCAGCTAATTTCTCGATAATTTAAAATGTATAACTTGCAAACTAAACAAACCAAAACTGGGACAAAGATACCCTTAGCAGCTAATTTCTCGATAATTTAAAATGTAAAACTTGCAAACTAAACAAACCAAAACTGGGACAAAGATAATACAGTATAAAACTTGCAAACTAAACAAACCAAAACGAGGACAAGACAATAAAAAGGCAAAAGAACTAATCAAAATCGCTATGTGGAAACAACGCTTTAACGGAAAAATAAGAAACTATGTCTGCTTCGTATTAGTGCCGATTTTTAATAAATTAAAATGTAAAACTTGCAAACTAAACAAACCAAAATTGGGACAAGGACAATATAAAGTCAAATTAAATTATCAAAATCGCTATGTGGAAACAACGCTTACTAAAATGAAAATGATTAAATAAAAGAACACAATCCACCACATAGGACAACAGGTTTCGCTACAAAACTGCATAATAGCGGAGTAATCAAGATAAAGACATGGCAATTTACTGTCAGCTGGGGAAAAAAACAGTACTGTATAGATTGTTTTGAGAGGGTGATAGAGGAGACGAGCTATTTGATGACTTAGGAGTTTCAGGCTACAGTATAAGGAACTTAAGCCGGTATCACACAAGCGCTTTTTCCCTCAACATTGGTCTGGCAGCTTATGAGGTCAACATTGGTCTGGCAGCTTATGAGGTCAACATTGGTCTGGCAGCTTATGAGGTCAACATTGGTCTGGCAGCTTATGAGGTCAACATTGGTCTGGCAGCTTATGAGGTCAACATTGGTCTGGCAGCTTATGAGGTCAACATTGGTCTGGCAGCTTATGAGGTCAACATTGGTCTGGCAGCTTATGAGGTCAACATTGTTCTGGCAGCTTATGAGGTCAACATTTTATATATTTCTGATACCTAAATTCATCTACCATCAGTCTAGTTTCCGATACCATTGCAAAATAGTCCAGAAATGTTGCCAGAAAATTTTTGATCATAGAATGTTGACTATAAAAGCTCGTGTGATACCGGCTTTACAAGTACAGTAGTCCCTCGAATTTTGAGTCTTTCAAATTTGCGAAATTTTTGATTTTGCGAACGGGACCCAAGATTTGACCTTTTTTGAGGGACTTGATATGTGCGATATTATTTGAGTTTTGCGGGTGGCGCCAAATGATACAGGGTTTCCGCACTAGTTTTCGTGGGGGAGGGGTAGCAGGGTCGTGACGTCGGGCCGCCCTGCGGCCCTTTGTTTACTGTTTATAGATTCTCCCACGCTCCTATATGTTCTCACGCTCTCGCATAATCGACTTCCTTGGGCAAAATTGAAGTGTTACCTGTGCCCTGGGTCCCCTGAATCTGTATTTCTGTGTTTTTCTTTATTGTAGGATGTATAATTAAGTGTATGTGTCATAATGTGTGTACAAACAAGGACGAAAATCACCCAAAAATAGGCCCTCGATGATGAGATGTCGACCATATTCAATTAATCCCATAAGGTTAGTTATTTGAAATTTGCGATTTTGAATTTTGCGGGCTGCAATGTCGACCATATTCTCGCAAAATTCGAGGGAGTACTGTACAGTACTGTATAGTATAGACATCGATATTTAGCAGAATGAACAACTAAAATATGGACGTAATAATAATAATAAATATAATAATGTTTATTCAAGTTAACAATTACAATGTTGGTACAACACACAGTATATTATAATGTAAAACTTGCAAAATAAACAAACCAAAACGCATACGAACTCAGTAAAAAGACAGAACAACGAATCAAAATCGCTATGTGGAAACAACGCTTAAGTAAAATAATTATTTATAAATAAAAGAACACAATCCACCACATAGGGTGTACATCACTACATGAGCAAGTTAATCTGGTATATTTCAAATATGACATGTACCAGCTTTGCATAACTAAGGATAACCCAATAAGGCCGTTAGGCGTATTTCCATTGGCGTAGTGCATTTGTAAACGCATAGAAAACTCAGACTCTGAGAAAGATCTAGGTGTGTTTGTTAGCAATGATTTGAATCCTAGAAAACAATGTATAAGCGTTCGTAACAAGGCAAACCGGATTCTCGGGTTCATATCTAGGAGTGTGAGTAACAGAACTGCTGATGTTATCTTAAAACTTTACTTGTCATTAGTGAGACCCCATATGGATTATGCTGTTCAATTTTGGTGTCCTTATTACAGAATGGACATAGATTCATTGGAGAGAGTACAATGTAGAATGACAAAAATTATCCATAATGTTAGAAATTTTCCGTATGAAGAAAGGTTGAAGAAATTAGGCTTACATTCGTTAGAGAGACGCAGAGTTAGAGGGGATATGATAGAGGTATTCAAGTGGGTTAGTGGGATTAATAAAGGGGACATGAAAAACTACTAAAGCTCAGTGATAGCGAAAGAACTCGTACAAATGGTTTCAAATTAGATAAATTTTGTTTCAGAAAAGATATAGGTAAATAATGGTTTGGTAACAGAGTTGTAGATGGGTGGAATAGGCTACCAAGTGATATAGTGGGATCAAGAACGATAGGGAGCTTTAAGATAAAATTAGATAGACATATGGACGAGATGGGTTGGGTGTGAGGGGGATCTACCAGGTGTGGGCCAATCGGCGCTCAGCAGACCCCCGTAATCTTGTGTTAATCCCTGACCATTTTGGTGGGGGCAGTACTCAAGGTATTAGTGAGTTGGGCCTATAATTGGGGTTGGGTGTGACAGGGATCTGCCTTGTATGGGCTGATCGGCTTTTTGCAGACTCCCATTTTCTTATGTTCTTATATAAGTAAATTCAGCATACATTACTGTCAATCCATCACAAACATATTAGTTGTTGTTGTTGTTGTTGTTCCCTAAGCTGCCTGGCCGAACAGCCCCGAGTCCCTGAGAAAGGCCATGGCCACGATCGGGCTTTCCCACAGAGCTCTCATTGAGTGTAGATTGTGTTGTTGGCATAAGTGGTTGTGTGAAATGCAGTCTTCTATGATGTGTTTAATGGTATGGGGTGCTGTGTTACATCCCGGGCAGGCGTCGACAACGGAGTCATCCAGTCTCTTCTGATAGCTCAGGAGAGCTGGATGGTGTCCGCATCTCAGCCTGGCCAGGTGGACTCTGTCCTCGCGAGGAAGGGAGGATTCGGAAGGATGGATTTCGGGAGGTCGTGCATGCAGCTGCGTGTTGTCTGTGAGTGAGTGGATGGATCGGTGAGAGATATGAGTATGGATGTGCTTCTGGAAGTTGGTTCGGGGTGGGCAGGGAGGGAGAGAGGACAATAATTGTGTGTGATACCGTGTGCTGGGTGTTGTATTGATATTTCTTGGTGTCTGTGGGTGTGTTGCCATGTAGTTTAGTGGGTGGTCTTGGTTCGTGGAGGCTGCTGCCAGGAATTGAGTGCCTCTCATGTCCAGATGGTCTTTGACTTTGAGGATTTTGGTTTCTTGATGTAGGTGATCTGTGGGTGCAGTAGCTGTGCAGCCTGTAATGATCTTCAGGGCTTTGTTTTGAATAGTCTGTAAGGTCTTATGATGTGTTTCAGCTAGGTTAGAAGCCCAGGCTGGGCTTGCGTATTCCATCACTGATCTTATGTATTGTTTATATACTGTGGTGGTAGTTTCTTTGTTGTGTCCAAATTTTGTGTGAGCAAGTGACCTGAGGGTGTTAAGTTCACTTAAGTCTGGGTGTCAGTTTCTTTTTAATGTTTGTGGTGTGCTGTTTGAATGTCATATGAGTATCATATGTTACTCCTAGGATTTTGGGTGTGTGTGTATGTGTTAGGGGTGTGTTGTTTATGGTGAGTTGAGGGATGTATTCGTGTTCTCCTGTCCAACTTGTGAGCAGGGTTGCGGTGGATTTGGCTGGGGCTAGATTAAGTCTGTTTGTAGTGCACCAGCCATGTAGTGTGTTGAGATAGGGTTGAAGGAGATCTGTTGCTCTTTTTGGGTCATGGTGTTTGCATGTGAGTGTTATGTCATCTGCATAGGAGGCTAAGTTTATTTGGGGCGTATTGGGTGTAGTTATATCGTGCATGTACAGATTGAAGAGTGCGGGCGATAGGACGGATCCTTGTGGGACTCCGTTTGGAAAGTTTCTGATTTTAGATGACTGACCGGCAAAAGATACGTGTGCACATCTGCCTGCTAGGAAGTTGGCCAGCCACCTTTTTGTGTTGTGCATGTTTGTGTTGTAGATTTTGTTTGTTAGGTTGTGGCGGGGGATGGCATCGAAGGCTTTACTAATGTCGAGTGTGGCTAATAGTGATCTGTGTGGTGGTCTAGCTGAGTTGATGCCGTCGAAAGCTCTTTGTGTAAGGTCTGTGAGAAGAGTGTTTGTGGAGTGCAGTGGCCTAAAGCCATGTTGTGTTGGAGCTAGGGGTAGGTCAGGTGTAATTAGTTGTAATACTAGGCGTTCCATGACTTTGGAGGGGGAGCAAAGGAGTGTGATGGGGCGGTGCGTGGAGGGTAGCGTGGGGTCTTTGTTGGGTTTGGGGAATGTGATGATGATACCATGCTTCCAAATGTCTGGTATTGTGTTGTGTGAATAGCTGTAGTTTGATATGTTAGTGAGTGCTTGTATGCCTTGTGGTCCCAGGTGTCTGAGGTGTATGTTGCTTATGTTGTCTAGGCCACAGGCGGGTGAGTGCTTGAGATTGTTGATGATATGCTTTGTCTGGTGATTGGTGAAGGGTGTATAGTCAGGGTCTGTGGGGAATTGTCTCTTACGTCGGATGACACGTCGGTCGTCTTTGTGAGGTTTTAGGTGGCTGACATGTGAGAAGTGATTGATGAGAGTGTTTTCTTGTTGTTTACATGAAGGAGTAGAGTCTGTTGTTGTGATTGCAGCATGTGATTGTGTTGTGTTGCTGTTGGAAAGTGTGATGCTGTTTAGTGTTTTGTAGAGTTTTTTGGGTTTGTTTTGTGATCAAGTGTTTGTAGGAAGTTATTCCAATTTAGTTTTTGTTGTTCTTGTATTTTGTTGTTAGTTTGGGTGTTGAGTGCTTGAATTTGTTGTGTGATGTCTTGTGTGTGGGGTGCTGGGGGAGTGTTTCAGTATGTCGCGTTGTCTGATGAGGTTTTGAATTTCTGGTGTGAAGTTGGGGTTGTGTCTTTTTCTGTTACCTCTTGGAATGTGTTTCTTGTCAGTGTTTTGGATAGTTTTATTGAGTATGTGTACAGCATTGTTGATGTTAGTGATGGGTGTACTGTTTAGAGTTGTCCTGATGTGGCGGCGTCTACGCCGTGGGGCCACCTCCCGAGGCTGCCAACCGCTGATGGCTGCCGACCCTCCACGGCCGAAGACAAAATCAACGACCAGTGGAGGAAAACCGGATGCCGGCCGCGGGGAGCAGTTTCGGGAGCCAAACCGTCACAACCATCCCCTGCCCCCTCCCTGGGAGCACGGGTCCTTGGAGCGGCTTCGGTCGCGCCGGGAATTTCCACAAACATATTAGTAGTATTGTATTGCATTTCTGTTTAAAATTGATGTTTACGGCTCCAACTTTCTTATAACCTGAAACTCTCAAGTGGTCAATTCGTAAACGGATATCCAATTACTGTAGTATGAAAAAACATAGAAATAATACCGTACCCAGAAATAAGTTGAGATGGATTGATAAGTTTGTTATCAAAATATATAGACTACTCAGATGGTGGATGGGGTCATTTTCAAGAAGATACTCGCAGTGTTATCACCAAATATTTTCAGCCCAAATTTTCGGAATACACTTTTATATCAATAATTTAATTTATTTATCAATTTCACTCCTAACACCAATCACTTCCCAATGAAATTAATGAAAGCATGTGATCCTACCGGGATTCGAACCTGGGTTACCACTTACAGATCTTAACCCGGGAACGGCGGAAAAGCTCTTAAGAAGTTTTACTGGGCAACGGCAGAAAAGCTCCTGAGAGGGAAGGCCTAAAAAAAAACATTTTAAAAGGCCCCAGTAGCACTAAATGTTTTTTTTTTTTTTTTTTTTTTTCCCTTACACCACATATCACTCCTCCACATCCCCTCCTTCCCCCTTTTCCCCTCCTCCTTCAATTATCACCTATTTTCCTTGTTATTCCCTAATTCGTTTGTATATTATTGTGCTAACATTAACAAACTGTGTGGAGGATGTGCTTATGTGCCTAGCGAGTGTGTTGCACAAGGGAGAGTGTGAAAGTGAGGCAGTCTGGCTTGAGGCCTCGTGAAGGGAGGGGTTGCCTCAATTTGCTCCATAATTCATGAATGGGCTGCTCCATGTTTATTCGCGATTTTGACCAGAACATTTATATTTCCACTTGTTTTATTGTTGTTATAGGTTACTATCTTCATAGTGAAGGTAAAATAGGCGCATATGAATAAGTAATAACGATATTTATCGTAAAATGACGATTATAAGCATGAATGGAGCCTAATATGATCGCCCAGAACAGTGGTGTTCATTACACCCAGCTTGCCGTTTATAGGTTAAGCACTTAAACAATTACACCATCAAGACAGTTTATAATGCTGTGAGGGAAACATTTTTTGATCCTACTCCTTTCTAAGTCTACCCCTCGGTGCAGCACCCTCTTGTTCATAGACTTGCATAATTTCACCCAACTTACAGTATACTGTACTCTGTTTCTTTCCAGCCGACGGTAAATTGCTATGTCTTCCTCTTGATTTCTACCTATTATAAAGATTTTGTGATTAAATATGTCGTTCATTATGAAAGCTTGGTATTATTATGATAAAGAGACAGTAGTTTCACATTATTCCATTAAATATCGAGAAAAAAGATACTGAGGGATTCAATTTACCGCCAGTTGAGATGAAACCGACTATAGTTCATACATCTTCTCCACAGGGCGTCAAACGAAAACTGAGTTCTTTATTTTTAGTTTTTATCATTGTACTGTACTGTACTGTATATGCAAAGATATAATTGTGGTTTATAGTTCAAATTATGTCTTCGGAAGGGGAAAAATGGCTGAAACAATGCTATTTCGTGATAATTTTCTTGTATTCCTTCTCATACTCATTCTAGTCTTCAACAAAATTGCTTCGGTTGTTGTTGTTCCCCAAGCTGCCTGGCCGAACAGCCCCAAGGCCCCGAGCAAGGCCATAACCGAGCGCCCCCACAGAACCCTCCCTGCCGACCACAATAAAGCCTGGGTGACCGAAGCCACTCCATGGCGGGGAGCTGAGGAGGGTGCGGAAACGCCAGGGAAACCAAAGCCCCACCCAGGGCCCTGTGCCCCTCAGCAATTATGAAGAGAAAGTCGAGGGGCAAAGGAAAAATGTGACGCTTTGGCTTCCAATCTTGGTAGATTGGGAGGTCAATCCACGGAAGAGATGCCGTCACTTGAGATCTAGAAAATATATAAGTAAAAGGAACAGTCCGAGTAAGCTATGGGTATGGCAGAGATCGCTCAATTCTCACTCTGATAGACCAGCCCATCACCACTCTGATAGACCAGCCCATCACCACTTGCTTCGGTTTGACACCCTGCCTCTCCACATGCCCAAACCATCCGACCTGTTAGTCTATCTATCTATCTATTCAGGCCCAATCCCCACTTTTCCTATTTTTTTTTGGGGGGGGGGGGGACTCAAGACAGACTGTTTGTAAATACTAATAATAATAAATAATGTTCAGGTTACTTATACAGCGCCATTTCTCTCCAGCCCTCGCTCCGAGATTCAATAGTGCTCGACCAAAGAACAGTACGCATCTCATCACCGATATTCCTGGTACCTGATCGTCTCCCTCGGCTCTTCACTGGTATGGAGATGCAGTATTAACTCCTTCAGCGCGATGACGTAAGTTTCATCATATTTTAGTTACCATTGGACGATTTTCTTTAGCTTATAATCTAACTCCGCGCCTCAAAGGGGTATATAAGATCTCAATAAAGCCTCTGAATAGCATAGGTCCTTCTTAATCTACAAAAATTAATAAAGCCTCTGAATGGCATAGGTCCTTCTTAATCTACAAAAATTAATAAAGCCTCTGAATGGCATAGGTCCTTAATCTACAAAAATTAATAAAGCCTCTGAATGGCATAGGTCCTTCTTAATCTACAAAAATCGTCTAACTTTAGCCAGAATTAAAGGTAAACAGAGGTGATCGTGTTGAAGGGGTCAAAGTGTCAAAAGAGAAGAAAAGGTTACCCATGGCACCAAGATGGCAGAGGTTGGCCAGTCTCTGTTTACTATAGGATCTTTTTCTATTACTGTAATGTATTTTAAGTATTTCATGTGATGTACAATCTTAATTTTTTTTATTAAATATACAAATCTTTCAAGTTTTTTTTATACTATTCTATCTTGTTCTTATAGTCTAAGTAAATTTGTTTCTATATTTATAGTATAAATAACACCCCGTTCTTTAACATTAATATCAAATACAAACCCCAATGTACCTGAATAATCTAATAAAAGCATATGGCCCTCCTGGGATTCCAACTCGGGACACCACACCCATAACGTAAGCATCTAAACCACCACCAACGCAGTTTTGTAGATATAAAGCTGCAACAATGTGTTGTTGTTGTTGTTGCTGTTCCCCAGGCTGCCTGGCCGAACAGCCCCAAGGCCCCGAGCAAGACCAAGGCCATAACCGAGCGCCCCCCTCAGAACCCTCCCTGCCTACCACAATAAAGCCTGGGTGACCGAAGCCACTCCATGGCGGGGAGCTGAGGAGGGTGCAGAAACGCCCGGGAAACCAAAGCCCCACCCAGGGCCCTGTGCCCCTCAGCAATTATGAAGAGAAAGTTGAGGGGCAAAGGAAAAATGTGACGCTTTGGCTTCCAATCTTGGTAGATTGGAAGGTCAATCCACGGAAGAGACGCCGTCACTTGAGATTTAGAAAATATATAAGTAAAAGGAACAGTCAGATTAAGCTATGGGTATGGCAGAGATCGCTCAGTTCTCACTCTGATAGACCAGCCCATCACCACATGACTAGAACCCAATCCTCTCAGCATCAGCTAGGAAAGGCCCTAGAAAGCCACCTTTGGCGGGGGGATAGCTCCCCTATTTCAACCCCTTTCGGGGTTGGGCACCCGCCCTGTAATGAATGTAATGTAATGTAATGTAATGTAAATGAATATTATGCTCCTGAGAACTTACTTATACAGTACAGTAGTTCGAAGATGATTGTAAATTGTATTGAAGTGGTTAGATTTTTTATATTACATTTTCCATATGTAGGAAGGAGACAAAAGGTAAAGCTGCCTGTAACAAGTGTCTCCTCCATAGTTAACCCGGCAAGCGCGATAGGCCTCACGGAAGGCTTCCTATAGGGAACGCGATAGGCCTCACGGAAGCAGGACCATAAAAAAAGCCTTCCATAAAAAAAAAGGGCCTATCAAAACAAAGGAATTTGTCTCTAGGTGAGATAATTCCCCTCCAGTACTCATCCATGTAAATCTCACCCACCCCCCTCCCCTCCTTCCCCACCTTATTCCCCCCTCCCTCCCCTCCTCAATTATCACCTATTTTTCCTCTTATTATCATCATTTATCGGTTATTTTTCTCTCCCGCGATAATGTAGCACAAGTGGGTTGCATAAAAGATCGTTATGCAACACCCAGACACCGGCACACACCGCCCCACTCGTCTCAGTTGACTCCCAGACAGCGAGAGGGGAGGGCTGCCTGTCTCTCTCTCGCCTGAGATTATGACCGGGTGGCCAATATCTTCGTTTTTCACCACCCAAATGCTTTTCCCACTTATTTTAGCACTCTTGAAGGTTCATATATACATCATATATGTAAAATAAAAGCATACCGAAAACAAATAATGGTTTATATTGTAAATATAACGAATTCTGTCAGAATCCAGGGCTAGAAATGCACAAATAACTACCCTAGCACCTAGGTCTATATCGCGCTTGTCAGGTTAAAAGAGTGATGGTTGCTATTTTAAATTTTTTATTTATGGTGTACTGTATTGGAAAGAAGTGTGATGTACTTGTTCAGTGTAGTGAAATGAGGTGTTTGTGAGAGTTAGCTGGATTATTCTCTGTGTAGGTGAGACACAAACAGAAACAGTGAGAGAAACCAGACAAATAAAACAAGAGTTCCAGCAACTCATCACATGACGACCGCGTTAATACTCATCTATTCACAGGCATTCTCCAATCATTCTTATTTATTATTACTTCTCTTACCTGTTCTACAGTCATCTATCTATCTTCCAACGCTTGTACTACACAATCCGTCCATCTCAACGGAGGTCTTCCTACCCCTCTATCTCCCCTTGTATCTGACTCCTATACTCTCTTTGTCGCCTCATTTTTACCTAATTTGGTCCCAGGGAGGCCCTATTTGGAACTCCTGTGTATTGCTCCAATTAGTTTGGAGATTTTAAGAGGCTTCACTCCATTAGTTTGGTAATAATAAGACACTTCACTCCATTCAGGTGTACATTTTGATCTGGGCGAGCAATATCAAGCCTGTAACTTAGAAGAAACTGGCCTTTGGCTGGATTTTTTTTATATAAATAAAGTACTGTAGATGTGCCGTTTCGCCCAAAATCAAAACGGCATACCCAACTCTGCGATGGGTCACCATCATCACTACTAGTCACTATCACCATTACTATCATCAACAATACTACTAAATATATAGTCATCACTACTACTCTTACCATCATCACTACTACTCTCATCATCACTACTACTCACCATCATCACTACTACTGTTACCATCATCACTAATGTCATCATTATCACTACAACTATCATCACTACTATTATGACCATCATCACTACTACTAGTACTGTCACCATCATATCTACTAGTCATCACTACAACTACAACCCTCATCACTAGTATTATCACCATTATAACTACAATTACCATCATCACCAATATCACTATAATTACCATCATCCCCACTATTACTACTATCACTTCTAATGTTAACTAAACTAACTTAACCAAACAAATGCGGGACGAGATGTTTTCACCCCCAGAACGAAGGCGTTCGGAACGCCTACATTGCAGGGGGGGGTAAAACCATATTTTGGACCTAAAATCATAACTATTGCACAAATTCAAAAAAATATTATTTGACCGACGTTCGCATTTACCCAACAAATGTTCGTGTGAAATTTGGTGAAAATCCGTCGAACGGTCTAGGAGTTATCGGACAGACAGACAGACGTCTCACCATTATCATCACATCTGAGACATGTGTATGATGTGTGGCTTTCTGTGATGTGAGTGCCCCTATGAGGCACACACACACACAGGGAATAGGTACAGGGTGAGGGGTGGGGGGTCCTGAAGGGGGGGGGGGGCTGTTGGGGGGCAAAACATGTTTTTGGACCGAAGATCATAACTATTTCACAAATTCATTTTTTTTTTTTTTTTAAATTACCGTCGCATTCACGCACCGAAGGTTTCGTGTGAAGTTTGGTGAAAATCCGTCAAACGGTCTAGGAGGAGTTCTCGGACAGACAGACGGACATTTTGGTTTGCATGTACCACTATACGGGGGGCGATACCACACTGCTTACGCAGAGTTGATAAATCTAAAAATTTAGGAAACCTGGGAAGGCGTTTTTGTTAGCCTAGGGAACTAACTAAAATACAGTACTGTACATGTTCGAACATGGCAAAAGCAAGCAAAATCCTTAATACTGTAATTATTAAAACAAAAATACCCTACAAGTGTCAGATCATATAGTTATATTATTAAACTTATTTAATTAGGGAACAAAATTCACTCAAAAGTTGTGCTTCTTTATTAGGTTATATGGGACCAAAAAAAACAAAAATAAATAAATTGCAATAGGCCTAACAATGACTTTTTTATTTTATTTTTAAAGTTCTAATATTCAAGAACGTAACTAAAGTCCATTAATTATTATAGGTAGGCCAAAATTTTGACCACTAACCTCTATACCTCATAAACAACTGGAGTAATCAAGGAAATATTTATACCAATTACGAAGGATCAGTGGAACAAGTGGTGTTTTAAATATCTAGGAGTGATGAGCAGTGATGCAGAAGTGGAAATGGAGGCAAGACAGAGAGTATGTGAAGGAAGGAAAGTTTTTGGAGCCATGGGAAATATGTGGAAGGTGAGAAATCTCGGAATGAAAGCTAAAAGTGCAATGTATCCAGGGATAGTTGTACCAACAGTGATGTATGGGGCTAAGACATGGGCTCTGAAGGCACAAGTGAGAAGAACGAATGGTTGGGATGGAGATGAACTGCTTGAGGAGTGTGTAGAGTGACATGTAGAGACATATTGAGGAATGAAGAGGTACGTAGGAGAGTGGGACAGGTGGAACCCTTGTCAGCAAGAGTGGACAGAAGGGTGCTGTGCTGGTATAGATATGTTGAGCGAATGCGAGATGAAAAGCTTACAAAGAGAGTATACGAATCCGATACAAGGGGAGGTAGAGGGAGAGGAAGACCTAGGATGAGATAGTGTAGTACAAGAGTTGGAAGGTAGAGGGATGACTAGAACAGGCAAGAGAAGTGGTAATGAATAGGAATGAATGGAGAATGCTTGTGAATAGATGAGTGATAACGCGGTCGTTGGGAGAGGGGGTTGGGTGCCAGTTGGACTAGGTAATAGTCCGTCAGGCGCCTGGCCCAGGGGGTTGGTGTATATGAAGGGTCATGCCTGGATGTGAGGTGGGCAGGCATTGTGGCATGGTTGTTGTTGTTGTTCCCCAAGCTGCCTGGCCGAACAGCCCCAAGGCCCCGAGCAAGGCCAAGGCCATAACCGAGCGCCCCCACAGAACCCACCCTGCCGACCACAATAAAGCCTGGGTGACCGAAGCCACTCTATGGCGGGGAGCTGAGGAGGGCGACAGAAATGCCCGGGAAACCAAAGCCCACCCAGGGCCCTGTGGCATGGTTTCGCTGCGTGTCTGCGTGGGGAATGTGCCTGAATATATACAGTACTGTATATAGATAGATAGATAGATGTATGTATGTATGTATATACTCAGGCACATACCCCATTGCTGGGGGTGGCCGACTTGAGTCAGAACCTGAACAGAAACAAAAATACATAATCTTCATTTTATTAATTTCACCACAACACCAAACACCCCCAATGAAATTAATTGAAGTATATATGATCCACCGGGATTCGAACCTGGGTTATGGGTTATCACATAAAAAAGGAAACAATAGACATGTTAAGTCTTAAAATCGCCAAACTAATGGCCCGAACATCTTAAAATCCGAAAAGTAATGGAGCTAAACATGAGGGAGGACCATTTTATATAAAAAAAAAAAAAAAAAAAAAAAAAAAAAAAAAAAACTCCTTTAGAGTGGTTTATGTATCGGGTGGATGGGACTCGTTAGCCTTGGTAGGCAACTCATCTAGGGGAGACAACCTTATACAAATCCGGGTGGATGGGACTCGTCAGCCTTGGTTGGCAACCTGTCTAGGGGAGTAAACCTGATACAAATCCGTACTGCTTACCTAAGGGTAAGGCGGGTTAGTGGATGGATTAGCCGAACACCACTGTAGAAAATAGTGCTAACAAGATACACAGAGGGCCTCGGAGTCGGACGGAACCTAAATTGAGTGGTCAATCCTGTAAGTCCTTCACTAAACTGGCTCGGGTTGTCCCTCTCACAGGGAATAGGTCCGCTTGGGGGCATTCTGTGTATGGCCACCCTCGTAAGGGGAGTAAGGCGTCCGGCAATAGATAGATAGATAGATGTATTCAAAATCTGAATGGATATTTCTCTTGAAATGTGTGTTTTTTGTTTATAACATCCAGTAGGCTGTTGACAAATAGTTTTTATTATGGTTTATAACATAATTCTATAAAAAGTATTCAATCTTTATACAAATAATTTCCTTTTGGTAGTGAGTGCTGTACTGTATTTTATATATTATTTTGTAATAGTATAGATATCTTATCAATATTTGTATTTTTTACTATTGTTAATGTCTTGTCATGTTGCAAATTTGATTTTAAATAATATTTTGACATTTAACATGTAGTTTCTTTATTCATGCAGAGTTTAGTAAAATTTGCCAGAACGTCCCGGACTTCCCAAACTTGACTACTTCCTTTAACGTGACGATAGTGCGTTGTTATATGTGCGATTGGTTTGCTTGGGAAACAGATTAACTTGCTCATGTAGTGATGTACACCCTATGTGGTGGATTGTGTTCTTTTATTTAATAATTTTCATTTTAGTAAGCGTTGTTTCCACATAGCGATTTTGATAATTTAATTTGACTTTATATTGTCCTTGTCCCAATTTTGGTTTGTTTAGTTTGCAAGTTTTACATTTTAATTAAAATGTAAAACTTGCAAACTAAACAAACCAAAACTTGGACAAAGACAATAACTAATGTAATGTAATAATAATAAATAATAAATAATGTAATAATAATGTAATAAATAAAGTTCTTTATACACCTACAACTAGTGAACCTTTTGTGACACCATTAAGTTTTTTATTTCAATTTAAAATGCAGTATTGACAGAAAAATATTTCACACATGCTGAACCTTTTTGTGACAGTATGGACACTCAAAGTGGTGTTTTTCCTGTATGTGTCCATCTGAGTTTCTGCATACCTGTATTGCCTTTATTACTGAATTTTGTTATGACAGTCTAGACATCCAAAAGGTTTCCCTCCTGTATTATTATGTTCTCTCCACCAACCAACTTTACTCCTAAACTTGATTAATGAAATTTACAAACACATGTGGCAGTCCGGGGATTCGAACCTAGGATGCTCACACCGAAAATCAACACACTTATGCATTGCACCACGAAGACAGTTAAAGAAAGGTGGACAAGCCTACGATTTATTATGCAGTTTCGAATCCTGCATATCAATCTAAGCATGTACACACTTTCCAACTGCACTATCATAGGCTATGCATAGGTGAAAGGAAATAGTAATTAATGGGGCACTTAACCCTAGGGAAGGCCTCTCGATAAATTACTACTGAACCTGAATTAATTATTATGTTCTCTCCACCAACCAACTTTACTCCTAAACTCGATTAATGATATTAACAAACACATTGTCCGGGGATTCGAACCTAGGATGCTCACACCGAAAATCAACACACTTATGCATTGCACCACGAAGACAATTAAAGAAAGGTGGACAAGCCTACGATTTCTTATGCAGTTTCGAATCCTGCATATCAATCTAAGCATGTACACACTTTCCAACTGCGCTATCATAGGCTATGCATAGGTGAAAGGAAATAGTAATTAATGGGGCACTTAACCCTAGGGAATGTGTAAATCTGTGTTTCTGCATATTGCTTTTATCACTGAATTTTCTATGACAGTCTGGACAGCCAAAAGGTTTCTCTCCTGTATGTGTCAATCTGTGTGTGTTCATATTGCCAGACGCCCTGAACCTTTTGTGACACTCTGGACACTCAAAGGGTTTCTCCTGTGTGTCTTCATATTGCAAGCCTGTCTGAACCTTTTCTGACAGTCTGGACACTCAAAAGGTTTCTTTCCTGTGTGTCAATCTGTGTGTCTTCATATTGCAAGAGTGTCTGAACCTTTTCTGACAGTCTGGACACTCAAAAGGTTTCTCTCCTGTGTGTGTCAATCTGTGTGTCTTCATATTGCAAGAGTGTCTGAACCTTTTCTGACAGTCTGGACACTCAAAAGGTTTTTCTCCTGTGTGTGTCAATCTGTGTTTCTGCATATTGCTTTTATCGCTAAATTTTGTATGGCAGTCTGGACACCCAAACGGTTTCTCTCCTGTATGTGTCCGTCTGTGTTTTTTCATATTCTTAGGCAGACTAATCCTTTTGTGACAGTCTGGACACTCTAAAGGTTTCTCTCCTGTATGTGTCAATCTGTGTGTGTTCAGTTTGCCAGACTCACTGAACCTTTTGTGACAGTCTGGACACTTGAAAGGTTTCTCTCTAGTGTGTGCCAATCTGTGTTTATGCATATTACTTTTATCACTGAATTTTGTATGATAGTCTTGACTTTCCAAAGCTTTCTCTCCTGTATGTGTCAATTGGTGTTGCTTCAGATGGTCAGACTGGTTGAACCCTTTGTGACAGTCTGGACATTCAAAAGGTTTCTTTCCTGTGTGTGTTTGTATACTGCCAGATCCACTGAACCTTTTGTGACCGTCGGGACACTCAAAACGTATTTCTCCTGCATGTGTCAACCTGTGTAACTTAAGAGGACAACTCCTACTGAACCTTTTGTGACAGTCTGGACACTCAAAAGGTTTCTCTCCTGTATGTGTCAATCTGTGTAACTTCATATGACAACTCCCACTGAACCTTTTGTGACAGTCTGGACACTCGATGGGTTTCTTTCCTGTATGTGTCAACCTATGTGTCTTTATATTTTGAACCAACTTGAATCTTTTGTGACAGCCTGGACACTCAATGGGTTTCTTTCTTGTATGTGTCAACCTATGTGTCTTCATATGTTGTACTAACTTGAACCTTTTGTGACAGTCTGGACACTCGATGGGTTTCTTTCTTGTATGTGTCAACCTATGTCTCTTCATATTTTGTACTAACTTGAACCTTTTGTGACAGTCTGGACACTCAAAAGGTTTCTCTCCTGTATGTGTCAATTGGTGTTGCTTCAGATGGTCAGACTGGTTGAACCCTTTGTGACAGTCTGGACATTCAAAAGGTTTCTTTCCTGTATGCGTCAATCTGTGTGTTTGTATACTGCCAGATCCACTGAACCTTTTGTGACTGTCGGGACACTCAAAACGTATTTCTCCTGCATGTGTCAACCTGTGTGTCTTCATATGTTTTACTAACTTGAACCTTTTGTGACAGTCTGGACACTCGATGGATTTCTTTCCTGTATGTGTCAACCTATGTATCTTCATATGTTGTACTAACTTGAACCTTTTGTGACAGTCTGGACACTCGATGGGTTTCTTTCCTGTATGTGTCAACCTATGTCTCTTCATATTTTGTACTAACTTGAACCTTTTGTGACAGTCTGGACACTCGATGGGTTTCTTTCCTGTATGTGTCAACCTATGTCTCTTCATATTTTGTACTAACTTGAACCTTTTGTGACAGTCTGGACACTCAAAAGGTTTCTCTCCTGTATGTGTCAATTTGTGTAATTTCATACTATCAGACCGATTGTACCTTTTGTGACTGTCTGGACACTCAAAAGGTTTCTTTCCTGTATGTGTAAATATGTGTCTCTGCTTATTGCCATACTGACCGAACCTTTTGTAACAGCATGGACACTCAAAAGGTTTCTCTCCTGAATGTGTCAATCTGTGTTTCTTCATATGGCCATTCCGACTGAACCTTTTGTGACAGTCTGGACACTTATACTTATTCTGTGCCAAGTCCACATTCTGGTGTTCATCATCAACATTACTGGGAGTGTTAACAATATATATTTCCTTCACTTCTTTCTTCACTACAGCCATTGGTGAACAAGCTTCTTTACTGAACTGTTCCTTGGTAAGACAAACAGCAGGAAAACTTTCTTTGTCATTGTCTGGTTTTTTTATTTGTTTGTTGGTGTAACTGAGAGCTGATAAGGAGGTTGGTTGATGTGCTGGTCCTCCCTCATGGCAAACTTTACCTGGAAAACAACATACACAAATTAACAAAATTGTTTAATTATTAACTGATTGAAGTTGATTACATTTAATATAAGATATGCAAAGGGGAGATATGTGTGATGTTACACTATAACCTTTTGGGTACCGGTACTATAAATCCTGTCTTTTTATTATTATGGTTAATATTATATGTTTTCACTGGGGTTAGAATGGATATGTCGGAGTTAAAAGGTTAATTGAAAAAGTTGTTAATATTAATGTATGTACAGTATGTATGTAGGCTATAATATACTCAGTCACATACCCCATAGCTGGGGGTGGCCGACTCGAGACAGAGCCCGAACAGGGACAACACAACACAGCATAAAAGACAAAATATAAAATTCACACCTATCTAGGTCACCCAGGAGAAGTCCTAGAGACCAAGGATCACTAAGGGCCTCCAAAACTCCCCCGGTGCCAAACCTCTAGTAATAAATTTATCAAAAGCGTTAGTTCTTCCGGAGGAATTCAGTTGCACTCAGTATGTTTTACACCACAATTAAAACAAATGTGACTGTCTTCGTAGCGCAATGGATAAATGCACTGAATTTCGGTGTGAGCATCCTAGGTTTGAATACCTGGACTGCCACATGTATTTGTTGATTTCATTAATTGAGTTTAGGAGTTGTTGTTCCCCAAGCTGCCTGGCCGAACAGCCCCAAGGCCTCGAGCAAAGCCAATGCCATAACCGAGCGCCCCCACAGAACCCTCCCTGCTTACCACAATAAAGCCTGGGTGACCGAAGCCACTCCATGGCGGGGAGCTAAGGAGGGTGCGGAAACGCCAGGGAAACCAAAGCCCCACCCAGGGCCCTGTGCCCCTCAGTAATTATGAAGAGAAAGTTGAGGGGCAAAGGAAAAATGTGACGCTTTGGCTTCCAATCTTGATAGATTGGGAGGTCAATCCACGGAAAAGACGCCGTCACTTGAGATCTAGAGAATATATAAGTAAAAGGAACAGTCAGAGTAAGCTATGGGTATGGCAGAGATCGCTCAGTTCTCACTCTGATAGACCAGCCCATCACCACAAGAGTTTAGGAGTAAAGTCGGTTGGTGGAGGTAACATAATAATTCTGCACATACAGTATAATCTGTGACTGTGGAAATGTCAGCAGCTAAAGCCTGTAACAATTTTTCACCGTGCCACTCACAAGATCGTAACTTTTCTGGAAGAGAAAGGTCTGGAGCTGCCCATTTAAAGATTCAACTCAATCAACTGAATTCAAATGTCTCAGGGAGACAACAATTGATCAGAGAAAAAAGACTGCTGGATGACTTCCGGTTCCTCGAGACACAAAGGATCATCGTTGCTTAGCAGGGTCGAACTCGGGCGTGCCAATAGAAATTTTAACAGTTCAGCAAGATTCTTACGTTTACCAAACATAAAAGCCATGAGACAAATTTAAAAAAAAAAATCTAGCTTTACCGGCAGCCAGTGCAAGATACACTTTTGATCATCAGGAATATTTTCCTCCTTTATAATAGCATTTATCAGCTGTGACCAATTTTAGACAAATATCTCCAGCTGCCTTTAGCAACTCAGCGATTATGCCGGAGCTCCCAGCACCTTTCCCGGACTTCATTCTATCTATACCCGTAACCCTTGTACTGGGACTGCAGTGCCGAGATGTTCCCTATTCCACTCAAACTCCACATTTAGCAATCTTCCATGCCTCTCTAACTTCGTTTTCTGAGTAAACAGTCATATCTATGTAATTATTTATACATCATACACCCACAACGTCCTTGCTACAGTCCCTCACATTCTTAGCTAATTTAGAAATCCCATTGTTATTATGAGTGCTACAAACTTGTTCTATCACACTATCCTGTATGGTTTTCTTTGCCCTGTAGACCTCATTTCTAGCATTACGTTTGGCGGTCGGGTATTCTTCCTTGCTGCCACCTTCCTTCCCAAACTTGACTACTTCCTTTAACGTGACGATAGTGCGTTGTTATATGTGCGATTAGTTTGCTTGGGAAACAGATTAACTTGCTCATGTAGTAATGTACACCCTATGTGGTGGATTGTGTTCTTTTATTTAATAATTTTCATTTTAGTAAGCGTTGTTTCCACATAGCGATTTTGATAATTTAATTTGACTTTATATTGTCCTTGTCCCAATTTTGGTTTGTTTAGTTTGCAAGTTTTACATTTTAATTCCATACTTTGAAACATCTTCCACCACCAAGAGAACTTTTGTCTGGGTGACCCCTTTGTTTTTTTACAGACTTTGTCTGTGGTATCAAGTAGGCTTAGTTCTATAAAGTTCTATTGGCTGTCAAAGTCAGTTGACCTAACAAACACTTCTTTCAATTTCCATAATTTCGTTGTGGATTCTGTCTCTCTAATCCTCTTTTTCTAATACCATACTTACATTTTTTGGCAAATGTACTTCTTTCTCACAGGAACTCTACTTAGGCACGTACCACACACTAGGAACGTGTGTACACTGCCCATATCAAGATTATAGGCAACCTTATTTCATCTTAATATTAAAACAAAAACCTAATTTGAAGAAATTGTCCTACAGCCAATACTGCACCTATGAAACTCTTTGTATACAAGTATATAGTAGGACTTACCTTTTATCGATTTAACTGAAGTTTTCTTCTTGTATATTTCCACAGCCAAGCCCAACTCCTGACCATAATCACCTCCGTGCCACACCATCAACTTTGCAGCTCTGTAAACAAGCATCGTACACTGAATACCCAACCACATCAACCAACTCCAAATCGTGATAATAGTCACCTGCGTAATACACCATCAACTCTGTACCTCTGGAAATATATATTGATCAAGACCAGGCAATATATATCAATATAAAACAGGCAATAGAAATCAATAAAGACAGACAATATAAATTAATAAAAACAGGCAATTATAAACGATAAAAACAGGCAATATGAATCATAAAAGTTTCCATGGTATCATATAATTAAGTTCCATGTTTGTAAAGGTATGTCTTGGTAAGCTGATGGCCACTCTCCATGCTATACAATCTCCTGTAGTGTCATCATCAGAATCATCAATCAGACGCTCCGCTTCCAGAGGAAGCGCCCCCAAAAGGGATGGCCATGGCAGAGACTGCCTCCAGGCTCCAAGACATGCCTCCACTGAGCCACTCCACAGTGCCATTTCCACTATGTGGATTAACCTATAAGGCCCTTAACACTGAAGGAGCAGACCCAGAGCAGTCCCTTACCCAGATGGCAGATCCACCACTATTTTGCTATTTTATCCAGAGGGGCCCTGGCTGGAAGCATACCAAGCACAGGAATTTTCTGAAGATAGGAACCAGTGGTCCACTGCTCCAGAAGCTGATTGCACCACCAAAGTGGTGGGCGGTGGGGTCGCCGCATCCCTACGCCAGATAATAGTCTGGCAGTGTCCCTGAGAATATTATCTGTATTGCCCTTTATCCGAAAAATCCCTAAACCTCAGGACTACGCCGAGTTGACGTCTAGAGAAACGTAATATAGTCACTGGTGGCAGTAACGGAAAGTGATCAGGTAGCAGCCAGATGTAGTGCACCCATCACGACGGACGCAGAGATGTGTTGAGGCTACACTACCTTATAAAATAATAATAATCTTCTGGTTACTTATATAGCGCCCGTATCTCCTCCTTCAAGGATTCACAAGCGCTTCGCTTTCTTTAGTCTACCAGAGACCATTACCCATCCCCCTTGCTCATGGGAAGATGGTAACCGCCGACTATGTCCCAGAAAAACTTTTCAATCTGAGCGGGGATTGAACGCGAGACCTTCAAGATGGGAATCAGGCACGCTATCAACTGAGCCAGCCGGACGGCTGGCCATTATTAACCATTATTAGGCTAGGGACTAGCCTTGCTAAAGAAGGATGTTGTGTTGCCCTGTACCCGAAATATCCCTGAACCACATAACTATGCCGAGCTGTTTTGGGAAACGTATAATTGTCACTGGTGGCAAGTCTAATAAACTTGCCACGTGTATGAAGGCATAGCCTCCACAAGACTATCATCTGGTTCTTCAAAGAGAACTTAGGTTGTTTCCTTATTGATCGTCCGATGCCTACTACAGTGACAGTGTGGACTGTGGGAGGCTGGTACAGTATGCCTATACTGACCCGGGTTCGAAAATCCGCCAGACCAAGATATTTTTGGGAGGCAAAAATACCTTCTCACCCGGGATTTGAATATCCTTCAACTAAACTTGATATGGTTAACTTTATACTAGCAAAACATCCTAATCTCTTCCTAATGGGGCATTACACAGCCATTTTATTGTCACTATATTATGATAACCAACATTTATCAGATAACATTTCTAGAAAAGTCATATGGTTTATGCAGCTTTAACCCGGGAACTGCGGGGAGACTCTTAAGAGTTCCCCCGGCGGACTGCGGGGAGACTCTTAAGAGTGAGTGAAAAAAAAATCAACTTTTGACATCGAAAACAAAAATATGTTTTTTATTTTTATTTTTTTATTTTTTTTTGGCCCCTGGGCCATGCAAAATCTCAGTCCTCTACCTCCCCTCCTTCCCCACTTTCCTCCTCTCCTTCAGTTATCACCTATTTTCCCTGTTATTCCCTTATTCTGAGGTATATTTTCGTGCTAACATTAGCGAGTTGCAAGCAGGGTATTGTCATCACTGATGGCAAGCGAGTGCAAGAGAGAAAGAGTATCGATCGACTGTGTCTCAGTGGCCTTGGGGGAAATTGGCGGGAAAGCAGCTTGCCTCACCCATACATTATACAACTCGCGGGCTATATCTCCGATTTTGACCATCCAAACGCTGTTTTCACTCGTTTTATTGTTGTTTCAGGTTAATACCTTTATAATCAACCCATAATAGGCGCATATGGATAAGTATTAATGCTATTAATGGTACAATGAATATTTTAGTGACGGAAACACCTCAAATACATGCGCACAGGGAGAGGTGTCTAATTACCCCCATGCGCACTTCAGAGGTTAAGGGATAAAGGTCAACTATTTGAACTGAACTGATAAAACTTGGTGATAGAGATGATGAATATTAGTATTTTTCCAAATTTATTTTTTATTTTTTAGATAAAAAATCCATGGTTTTATGCCAAGCAGCCATAAGAGCTGTAAAAGTTTCAAGAAAGTTAACCTGACAAAAGTGCCACTGATGGTAACTGGAGATCATCATCAAAGATATCTGTTGCCTCATTTACATGGATTCCCACATGTGCTGGGGTCCAACAGAAAGAGAGAAGTTTATGTCTAGACCCACGTGTAACCTGCCATTAATTTACCTCTGTGAGGATCATTTTCATCTTACCTAGACCTGGTGATACGTGCTGGCATGATGACGGTTTCATCACCTGCATCAGCTTTATCATTATCCTTAGCGTTTGAAGACTTTCTGTGACGGCGACAACGCCGCTCGCGTTTCTTCCCCTTGGACTGTAACTGAGGCTGTGAACGACCTTGTTTGAACAATGAAGACTTGCTGTTCAGACCTGTATGAGCACAAAATGTTTACCGTTAACATTTAATGTAATGGTCGTCTCAAAATTAAGAGCCGAATGTAAGGATAAGTTGTTTATGGCGTCATCTGCATTAGTGTGAACAGGTTAGATGGACTGAATAATAGTGAGTCTTACGGAATGGAAGAACAAGCTCTAGGTATTGAATATGGAATGGTTGAGAGCAAAAAGAAAATAAAGTAGAATAAGGAAGAAGAGGGGGGGGGGGGGGAGCTTAACTCGGGAAAGGCGAGCATCCTCATAAGAGGTTTGGTGGGCAAAGGCGAAGGTCCATTACATGCTACCACTTCTACATAAGTGTCCCCCCTCCCCCCTCCTCAATTATCAGCAATTTTTGCTCTTATTACCTCTTTTATCAGGTAATTTTTGGCGCGAATTTCCCTCACGCGGTCTCTTTAACACGGGCGAGGCAGCTAGAGATCCTTGCAACAGAGAGACTTATACTGTAAGGCCTCAGTGTAGCTCAACAGCTCGGAGAGGGAGCATATATTCCGCCCCGGCTCTCGCCTCATGATACGACAGGACACCACCCAAATGCTATTCCCACTTATTTTATTGCTCTTAAATGGTAATAAGAAAATATGTGAGTCAGAAAGAAGGGGAGATAGGACAGGAAGACCCCCATTGAGATTGAGAGACTGTGTAAGGCAAGCTTTGGATGGTAGAGGAATGACTTTAGATCAGGCAAGGGAAGCGGTGATGAACAGGAATGAATGGAGAGTGCTTGTGAATAGATGAGTCAACTGTGAACATGTGGTCATTTGGGGGAAGGGGTCGGGTGCAAGTTGGACTAGATAATAGTCCATCAGGCGCCTGGCCCGGGGAGACGGTTTAAATGAAGGGTGCGCCTGGAAGTGTGGTGGGCGGGCTTGTGGCTTCGGCTCCGCTGCATGTCTGCCTGCCGAGATCGGAACCTCTCTGGGTAGTCGGGGAACTGGGGAGTGCTGGAGGGACCTTGGTGACCCTGGTCTCTGGGTCTTCTCCTGGATGACCTAGATGTGTCACAGTGTGTGAATTTGTATTTTGTTTTTGTGTGTTCATTGTTTTATGTTGTGTTTTGTGTTTTCCCTGTTCTTGCTCTGTCTTGAGTCGCCCCCCCCAAAAAAAACCCGGAAAAGAAAGAGGGAAAAAGAGAAGAAAAACAAATAGGAAAAGTGGGGATTAGGCCTGAGTAAATAGATAGATAAAAGACAATTAACGCATAACTTGAAATCATTGGGAAAGGTAAACAAGAAAACATAGGCCTATCACAAATATTTATGAATAATAATACAGGCACAAGGAAATCAACAAGATGATGTTGCAAACAGATTAAACAAAACAAAAATAGCAGGAAATGAAAGTATAAATATATTAAATGTGAGATAAATTAGGAAAAATATGTTACAAGTTTAACACCTTCAATAGGCTATTATTTGGGGCAGAAGTGAGGAAATAATTGAACGAAAAGGAGGAAAAACAAATAAATAATAGGCCTATACAAACACAGAATTTAAGCAAACTATTACTTAGCCTACTTCCCATGGTGTAAACAGCAGCAACAAAAGTGCGGCTACACTTAATTTAGTTCCCCTCATTCCTGCATAGCCTACCCAAATAGGTAGGCCAGAAATCGTGAACCCTAACATCTGTAACTCAAAAATGTCTAGAACAAATGGGCTGTAAATTTCCACACCTTTTCCCTGGCTGAACCTTCCCAAATGGTAGCCTAGAGATTATCTCGATTAGCCTACTCTACCTCTAGTAGTTTGCGAGTCATAGAGGTTAATGTTCGAGTTTTGGCCTACTTACTTAAAACTGAGATTAGCCTAGCCTACTGATATTTTGGAAAATTATTAACATAGCCTAGCTAGTTTTCTTTGGTCTAGGCCTAACCTATAGCCTATTAATAGATTATGCGAATATTCGTAGATGGCTGAATCTGCAAAAATATACTAGGCCTACACACAAGATGGTACAACGACAATTCCTTGTTTTTTCTTGTGTTAGGCCAAAGCTTAGCTAGAATAACAACAGAATAATAGCCTAGAATAACGATCCCTGTATCATCTTAGTTCTCACCAATGTCGTGCATGGCTTTGTAGCTCTTGTATAAGTTTTCATAGCGCCTCCTCTCAATGGGCGCCAACATCTCCCAGGCTGAATCTTCGAAATGTTGTCTTGCAGTAGAAAAGGAATCAGTGGTCATGATCGAGGAAAAGGAATCAGTGGCCATGATTGAGGAGCGAGCGACACAACTTCGCTTTTCGAACCTCGAGGTGGAAAGACGGCGTGGCCGGCTGGCCGCGTGAATGGTAAAACCAAGATACATAGACTAGTCTATGTATCTTTGGTAAAACGTCGGTAAATGTTCGTGTCATTTTGATTTTAATTTTTATTTCAGTATTTTTCGTGAATACAATCTAACTGTAAATATAATAATGCAAGTCAAGTTATCTACAAAATTCGAAAATGTAGTAGATAAATTCGAAGTATTTAATTATATAAGTATTATATCGAATGTGCGGTATTTTGTGAAATGCAAATAAAAATACGTATTGTGAGGTTATTTATTATTAAAAAATAAAATAGATAAGTTGAACATGTGGTAGCCTACTTAGCATAATTTATTGACTCCAACGTCCCTTCAATTTGGCTCTGTCACTCGGGGGACACTCTTTACAGGCAATCTGCCTTTTGTCTCCTCTATACACATAATTATTATTTGTTTTTATCATAGTGCTGTTTTATACTTAGCCTACTATGTAGGCTATTTTATGAATAGGCCTACATCCGCTATGCCTTCAACCACAGTGTTGGGGCGTGTAGGCTACCGAAACACATACAAATGTAGCCTACAAATGGAGCGAGCACATTCACGAACCTATACTCAACCAACACATAAGCTACATCCCTCTCCCTCATCCACCCACCCCGACACAAACACGTTGTAGAGAACTACTATAGTAAGAGGCACTGAGGCAGTGAGTTGATGAGGCGAAATTCTTTTGCTCTACTCTTTCAAGAAGTGCGGGTATGGTTAGAACTTCTCCAGTCCCCACAGGGCCCACACTGGCCACATATGTTAACAATGGGCGTACTATTTATAGCGTATCCCGATACAGAGCAAGGAGCTGTGTGGGGGTGAAGAACCCACACATACATGCAGGAGTATCCCACATAATTAATCTAAAAAACAAACATATAGCCTATATCCTACGGATCCCCCCCTCCCCCCCCCCCCCCCCCACACACATACATGTAACATACATGTCCCTTTCACATGCAAGCCCTGCACATGCACTCAACTCACAAATCCATACCCCCCTTCCCCCCCACACACACACTATGTATTATATATACACCAAACACGTAGCCTACACATCCCCCCCCGCAACACGCAGTAGCATGGAAATGGACACAAATACTCAAATATTTGTATTCACGAGTAGTAATTAGTTTTGAATTTGGCGCCATATATTGTAAACAAAAACAAATTATCTGTGGATATAATTTATAAGAGTTTACGATATTGGATTACACGTGCATTTATCAATATGGCAGCATTGGTTAATTTAACGGTGTATTGACTTGTATGAAAAGCAACATAACTATTTAATATAAATATATATGCATTTAAGAAATAAATAGTGATCATCATAAGATAAATAAATCACATAAATGTATTAAAAGGAACATATATAGTATTAATTACAGGGATAAGATATAATTTCGCTGAGAAAAGAGTTGAATTTAGCCAACTCCGTTTCTCGACGCCATAGAGAAGATACCATGGATTTTTGTATTTTGGGCATTTATCGTCGCCTTTTGTAATTTTATTAGGTAATTTTCTTGCATAATTCATTATTAAATCATATATGATCTACAAATACATTCACAAAAGTTACTGGAAGTTTAAAATACACCAATAATTAACAATGTAAAGTTAACAAGATGACCGATGCTTTAAAGCAATTTGTAATAGGTCCCAACAAACGACACCGCGACGCATGCGTAATTGCGTATGACGCCGCCATGTTTGACAGATGGAAGATGCTTCACAATTTTCTCCGCCAATTTGTAAGAATTTAGACGTTTATTGGATTTGATTGACCATATATACTTAATAATGATATATAAACTATTACTGAAGGTTTATGTAGTAGAATACAAGATAAGTAGTTAGTTATTAAGGAAATAATGGGAGGTAAATATAAACGCATGTGCTCGCATCTTCATTTGACAGATGAGCCAGCCTCCCAAAATTGTGTCATTATTTTGTGGAATTTATGAAGTTGTTAAAGTATCTATATTCTATAATGCTATATAAACTCTGTCAATATATTTTGTACGTATTATTATATTATAGCCTAAGTTATTAATTTAGGACTAGGCCTAGGCTAATATGATTATGATATGCTACGTTGAAGGTTTTGCTCATCCAATGACCTAGGCGGTGACTGGACGACTCGGCCCATGGGACAACTCGGCTCGGACAGCTCGGCCCACTTTTGGACAACTCGGCCACGACGGCGAGACAGCTCGGCCCATTATTTGAGACACCTCGGCCCCATGTTAGGTTAGGTTAGGTTAGGTTAGGTTAGGTTAGGTTAGGTTAGGTTAGGTTAGGTTAGGTTAGGTTAGGTTAGGTTAGGTTAGGTTAGGTTAGGTTAGGTTAGGTTAGGTTAGGTTAGGTTAGGTTAGGTTAGGTTAGGTTAGGTTAGGTTAGGTTAGGTTAGGTTAGGTTAGGTTAGGTTAGGTTAGGTTAGGTTAGGTTAGAGACAGTAATTCCAATATGAGAAATAAAAGTTAATGAATTGTCATTTGTTTGATGAAACGAACAGATAGATACATAAATAGATAGGGACATAGTGATTCCAAAATGATCAATATAGCCATCTATATCGTTTTTATGTTGTCGAAGCAAATAAGGGTTGTGAAAGGCAGAGTTGTCTCGCAATTAACACTGGGCCGAGCTGTCTCGGTTTTATTGGGCCGAGCTGTCTCGCCGTGGGCCGAGCTGTCCGAGCCGAGCTGTCCCGTGGGCCGAGTAGTCTAGCATTCACCTAGGCTATTATTATATTTTCCTTGATTCTGGCTACCTGCCGGCAAATTTGTCTTATTGAAGCTAGGACATTTTGCTTTTGAAGAATTATTTAATGATAGCCTATCAACCAATCCGAAGTGTTAATATTTTTGTATTTTAGCAGATGATGGCCGATAGATATTCACTTGTATTCTCCGCGCGTCTTTATTATTAGTAGTAGCCTAGTATTTAATGTTATTGGGTATCAGTATTTAATATTATGGAATGAGTTGTGTTACGGGCTATATCGTGTAAACACAGGGTGTCAAGCAAAATCCGAGTCCATTCTTTATAGTCTTTATTATTGCGTATGCAAAGATAAAAGTGTAGTTTATTGTTCCAAATATGTGTCAGGAAGTGATCAAATGGCCAAAATAATGCTTATTTCATGACAATAGTCTTCCATTCCTTCTCATAATCATTCAAGTCTTCAAACAAAATTGCTCCAGTTTGACACCATGTAAACACGCGAGTTGATGTCAAACAGCGGGGGTGTGGGGTTGGCCGCCCCCATCCATAATATTAGGATAGGTTAGGTAAGGTTGTTAGGATAGGCTAATGTCCTTTCAAAGGGGTACAGTAAACACTAGGATATATCCGGTCAGAGGTAGGTGATACGCCCGAATAGTAAATACTAGGATATACCCGGTCAGAGGCAGGTGATATGCCCGATAACACAACTCTTGCCAATATTATTCAAGCAGCCTTTCACGGCAATTCGGGCCATGACCGCTTCACTTCTAATTTGACCGCTTTTTAGCTGTGGGATAATTTCAGAAAAAAATGTCGAATTAGACACGTAATGGTCATGACCGAGAGGGTGCGATAAAAGTTGCTAGATTTTAACCCATTATTTTATTAAATTAATTTCTCTTAGGCTACAGTAAACCCTCTCTAACTCGGACTAATTGTGGGATAAACAATTTCAAGAAGTCCAATTTTCCGAGATGTCCGAGTCTGACTTAAGTCGTAACGTCCGACTTATACAAACAAAATAGTGTGACCTAAAGTCCCGGGCAAGTCTCCGTAAAAAACGGAGACCACCCTACTACTCACTACACTTTACAATACAGTACGGGGTATTGTATGTGAAATTTTGCAATGATGTGGATGTGTTGTGGTTATGGTCCGTGGTCGGGAATTGCACAGTTGGTGTGAATGGCACCTCCATCATCTTGCTTGTGAATGAGAGGAGGTAGGTGGAGGAAGGGAAGTAGGCTACAATAATTACTAAATAGTTCTTATATCCCATCAAAAGCTATTGTATTGTACCACAATGCACATGAAGGCATATGTGAAGAATTAGAACCCGTAAGGTAAGGTATACGCAAGTTGCGAGTGTGTGATTGGTGGAAGGGAGGGAGGAATTTTTCCTTCCTTCCCTTGTTTATCGATCATGATTGTTAGCCATCACGCTCACTCCAGGGCTTTGGCTTCACTCCTTTCTATACATACAGTATACTGTATAGTATATCTTGTACTTGCTACAAAAATTAAACTGACTTTTGTGTCGGTGATGTTTTCAGGGTCATCGCTGATGACATCATCACCCCCATTAACCCGAGGAACGTGTAATTGCCTGTTGACAAGCGTAGTTATATGCAAATTAATTGCCTTTGAATCTGACAGGATTAGTTATATTTACCATATATAGCATTATTTCTTCTCCATGTGCGTTTATTTTACTTATATGATGAACATATGAACCTTGAAGAGCAATAAAAGAAGTGGGAAAAGCATTTGGGTGGTGAAAAACGTATATTGTACTTTCGCTGTCCGGTCGTATCTTGGGGTGGCAGGCTGTGAGACACACCCTCCCCTTGCAACCTTCTTTCAACACACTGAGCGGCCTAGGAGTGATCTCACTGTTCTCACAGTTCTAAAGGGTCTCTTAATAATGCAACCCTCTCTGAGCTCTCTCTCAGTTTGCCTGACAATAATTTGCGCAATAAATGATGAAAATAAGAGTGAAAATTAGCCGATAATTGAGGAGGGGGGGGGGGAGGGGATTGAGACATATTCATGGGTGGTAGGAAGTACTAGAGGGGAATTATCTCGCCTAATGACATATTCCTTTGTTTTGAGAGCCCCTGGGGCGTTTTGAATGATTTTTTTCATGATCTTGCTTTCGTGTGGCTTATCGCATTTGCTATACACATACCGTTCCGGGAGGCTTATCGCACTTGCTGGGTTTAAATAGAAATATCTTTTATGAATTTGTTTGCTATTTTATGGTAAAACATTTATATACAAAGCACATGTGCATTATTTCACAAATTAACCCTTGTTGAATTGTCGAACGCCGATTTAAACCTTCCCGCGAAAGCCAGGACCGGAGGTTTCATCAATTTCTCGGGATTTTGGTGTGCAAAAAAATAAAATAAAATAATAATGGTCTAACCTAGGTTATACAGTATATAATTATCCAGTGGTAGTAGGCCTACTCATTGTTATCTTGTGTTTGGTGAAGATTAGAAGCCTCTAGACCAAGTGTTCAGTTTTTATGGTGAAAATAAGTAGGTCAGTTATGGCCGCCAGGAACCTAGGACCATGTAAACTCCCAAGTTTCGTCATTTACAAATACTCATATCTCTGCAAATAAATGGCCTAACCTAGTTTATATACAGCTCGGTCCCGTATAAAGCGAAGTTTGATTAGTGCGAGCAATGAAAATATTAAACACAAAATTATCAACCAATGTGAATGCGATCTTTTATTGCGAGTCGGGTGGCAATATGGGTTAAATCCGGGGAGTTTTCTATTAGTACGGTTAAAATTTGTACAATGCGATAAATTTCCTGCCTGACTCGTGGCATCACTGGTGTTTGAGCAGCTTGGGCATGGAGGGAGGCTGGTCAGTCGGTAATTTTTTACCCCATACTGTGTGACGCCATTTCGCATTCTCGGGTTTGTGATCATATCAAGTGTACAATTTAAGGCAAGGAAAGGTCTAATTTACCATTGATATACTATATTTATCATTAACATTTGTTCTTGGTATGTTTGTGTCAGTATGAATACGATATAAGGAAAGATATGTGGAGGACCGATCGACCAATTACATTTTTTCCCATAGGATATGTTGTTCACATAGTGCGACGCACTGTATCGACAAATTTCTCGCACTATGCGGGACCGAGCTGTACTGTTGTTGTTCCCTAAGCTGCCTGGCCGAACAGCCCCGAGTCCCTGAGGAAGGCCATGGCCATGATTGGGCTTTCCCACAGAGCTCTCATTGAGTGTAGGTTGTGTTGTTGGCGTAAGTGGTTGTGTGAAATGCAGTCTTCTATGATGTGTTTAATGGTATGGGGTGCTGTGTTACATCCCGGGCAGGCGTCGACAACGGAGTCATCCAGTCTCTTCTGATAGCTCAGGAGAGCTGGATGGTGTCCGCATCTCAGCCTGGCCAGGTGGACTCTGTCCTCGCGAGGGAGGGAGGATTCGGAAGGATGGATTTCGGGAGGTCGTGCATGCAGCTGCGTGTTGTCTGTGAGTGAGTGGATGGATTGGCGAGAGATATGAGTATGGATGTGCTTCTGGAAGTTGGTTCGGGGTGGGCAGGGAGGGAGAGAGGACAATAATTGTGTGTGATACCGTGTGCTGGGTGTTGTTTTGATATTTCTTGGTGTCTGTGGGTGTGTTGCCATGTAGTTTAGTGGGTGGTCTTGGTTCGTGGAGGCTGCTGCCAGGAATTGAGTGCCTCTCATGTCCAGATGGTCTTTGACTTTGAGGATTTTGGTTTCTTGATGTAGATGATCTGTGGGTGCAGTAGCGGTGCAGCCTGTAATGATCTTCAGGGCTTTGTTTTGAATAGTCTGTAAGGTCTTATGATGTGTTTCAGCTAGGTTAGAAGCCCAGGCTGGGCTTGCGTATTCCATCACTGATCTTATGTATTGTTTATATACTGTGGTGGTAGTTTCTTTGTTGTGTCCAAATTTTGTGTGAGCAAGTGACCTGAGGGCGTTAAGTTTGGGTGTCAGTTTCTTTTTAATGTTTGTGGTGTGCTGTTTGAATGTCATATGAGTATCATATGTTACTCCTAGGATTTTGGGTGTGTGTGTATGTGTTAGGGGTGTATTGTTTATGGTGAGTTGAGGGATGTATTCGTGTTCACCTGTCCAGCTTGTGAGCAGGGTTGCGGTGGATTTGGCTGGGGCTAGATTAAGTCTGTTTGTAGTGCACCAGCCATGTAGTGTGTTGAGATAGGGTTGAAGGAGATCTGTTGCTCTTCTTGGGTCATGGTGTGTGCATGTGAGTGTTATGTCATCTGCATAGGAGGCTAAGTTTATTTGGGGAGTATTGGGTGTAGTTATATCGTGCATGTACAGATTGAAGAGTGCGGGCGATAGGACGGATCCTTGTGGGACTCCGTTTGGAAAGTTTCTGATTTTAGATGACTGACCGGCAAAAGATACGTGTGCACATCTGCCTGCTAGGAAGTTGGCCAGCCACCTTTTTGTGTTGTTGTGCATGTTTGTGTTGTAGATTTTGTTTGTTAGGTTGTGGCGGGGGATGGCATCGAAGGCTTTACTAATGTCGAGTGTGGCTAATAGTGATCTGTGTGGTGGTCTAGCTGAGTTGATGCCGTCAAAAGCTCTTTGTGTAAGGTCTGTGAGAAGAGTGTTTGTGGAGTGCAGTGGCCTAAAGCCATGTTGTGTTGGAGCTAGGGGTAGGTCGGGTGTAATTAGTTGTAATACTAGGCGTTCCATGACTTTGGAGGGGGAGCAAAGGAGTGTGATGGGGCGGTGCGAGGAGGGTAGCGTGGGGTTTTTGTTGGGTTTGGGGAATGTGATGATGATACCATGCTTCCAAATGTCTGGTATTGTGTTGTGTGAATAGCTGTAGTTTGATATGTTAGTGAGTGTTTGTATGCCTTGTGGTCCCAGGTGTCTGAGGTGTATGTTGCTTATGTTGTCTAGGCCACAGGCGGGTGAGTGCTTGAGATTGTTGATGATATGCTTTGTCTGGTGATTGGTGAAGGGTGTATAGTCAGGGTCTGTGGGGAATTGTCTCTTACGTCGGATGACACGTCGGTCGTCTTTGTGAGGTTTTAGGTGGCTGACATGTGAGAAGTGATTGATGAGAGTGTTTGCTTGTTGTTTACATGAAGGAGTAGAGTCTGTTGTTGTGATTGCAGCATGTGATTGTGTTGTGTTGCTGTTGGAAAGTGTGATGCTGTTTAGTGTTTTGTAGAGTTTTTTGGGGTTTTTTTTGTGATCAAGTGTTTGTAGGAAGTTATTTCAATTTAGTTTTTGTTGTTCTTGTATTTTGTTGTTAGTTTGGGTGTTGAGTGCTTGAATTTGTTGTGTGATGTCTTGTGTGTGGGGTGCTGGGGAGTGTTTCAGTGTGTCGCGTTGTCTGATGAGGTTTTGAATTTCTGGTGTGAAGTTGGGGTTGTGTCTTTTTCTGTTACCTCTTGGAATGTGTTTCTTGTCAGCGTTTTGGATAGTTTTATTGAGTATGTGTACAGCATTGTTTATGTTAGTGATGGGTGTACTGTTTAGAGTTGTGAAGTGTTGTTCTGTCTCATTTGTAAATGCTTCCCAGTTAGCTCTTTTATAATTGGTGTATGTGTGTTTGTGGCTAGCTGGGGTGAGTCTGGTTTTGGTGGTGATAATGATCGGGAGGTGGTCAGAGCCTAAGGTTCTGACCACCCTCCAGGATGTTGTGGGGGCGAGTTCTGGGGAGCAAAAGGTGATGTCTGGAGATGATGGATTATAGAGGGCTTGGTGAGGAATATGGGTATGTTGATGGATGTCGTTAAGGATGATGAGGTTATCTGTTTGGTTTTGTAGTACCAGCCCTCTGTCTGTGTCGGGGTTGTCGACAAACCAGGCCGACGTCTTGGCGTTGAAGTCACCACCCAGGATGATGTGTGAGGTGTTTGTGATGTGTTGTAAGTGTGGTCTGTATTAATTTGGTACTGTAGGGGATGTTTGGGGAGGGATGTATGTGTTTATGATGGTTATGTTGGATTTGTTGCCAGTACGTATTTTAATTGATTGTATTTCTGTTGTGTTATCATTTGGGGGGAGGAGGGATTTGGTTTGTACACTGGTTACTATGTATGTACTACTATGTATGTACAGCTGTACTGTACATACCAAAGGCAGTACCGGTACTCGGTGTTATCTTGCGATGTATGAAGACTAGAACACTGTACATTAAGCGGTTACTGTGTGAGGCGGGAAATATAACCGGCTGTTTTGTTATGATACTGAGAACTGTTCAAATACGGCGACGCAGTAGCTGCGGCCACGGCTACGATCTATTTACATTCGTTCAACAATTGATTATGGATTATGTAATAATAGTGACTATTGAATATCTATCGCCGGATGCCCACAAGCGGACCCATACCCTGTGAGGACAATGATGCAATCCAATTATTATTTAAACATTGTAACCATTCCTACTACTGTACTTCTGACTACTTTCATGCATCGTTGGGGACTCAGGAAAATCAATACAAGCTTTTGCTAAACCTGCTTGCAAACAGGAGCCACATTACTGACTGGCTATGTGTTTTGTTCTTGTTGGTTAGTGTGGTTTTAACCCATGAAATATGGAGTTGTGTAGACTATCCGTGTGTCATGGAGAAAATTCGATATGGAGCTATGTATGCCACCCGGGCCAGATGCGTTAACTTGCTTTGAAGAGTTACAAAAAACAGGAAGTGAATTTGGGTAATCTATTCTCTTAAAGGTGAACTGCAGGGATTAATAAAAGAAAAGAAATAGTTCAATAAATGTAGGGTCATAACTTGTCATGAATATACAGTACTGTAATATGTGTATGGGCAGTATCGATATACAGTACAGTACTGTAGTTCCATTAAACTCCAGAGAAAAATGCCAATTTAAAACATCGTTGGCATCCCCAGCCTAAAGCCGGTATCACACAAGCACTTTTTCACTCAACATTTATCCTCAACACTGGTCTGGCAGCTTTTGAGGTCAACTTTTAAATGAGTTCGGTCACCTAAATTCATCTATCATCCTTCTAGTTTCCGATACCAGTACAAAATATTCCAGAAATGTTGCCAGAAAAATGTTGATCATAGAATGTTGACTATAAAAGCTCTCGTGTGATACCGGCTTAACAGTTGGGCGAGCTTCCCTGAGCCGCCGTGACGATAGACTGGTAAGATACAGGAAACAAAGGGTACCCCCATCACACACACACTCTTGGACAGGCCTGTTTTTTTCTTATTCAAAATCATTCAATTCAATTCTCAAGCTCTGCAAAAGATCGAACAAGGTCCTGGAGATGTGTTGCATACCGAGAAAAAAAAATCTTGCCAACAATAAACACAAAGGCCTTGTTTTGGGTGTTGATCATTGTCCAAAGCTACTAGGGCTTATACTGCATATCTTTTTTAAAAATTTAGTTTTCTGTCAATTTAACAATCACGATCCCTTGACCAGAGTATATTAACGCCAAATGTTGAGTTGTGCACATTCATACAACTTTTATAAGAGTTTCTTTAACCCTTTCACGCTTTTATGACGCAGAGGTTGCCAGATTAGCAATAATAAATAGAGTTCTCTCACTCTTATAATTACCTCTCCAAACTAAGTTTTCTGCCCACAGCTAACTCAAAGACAACTGCAGAGGTTGAAGTAACTAAACTAAAGGTTTCTAAATACCCCTGATGGTAACAAAGGCTTTAAAGTATCCCTAATAGGCTCAAAATCGCGTCATAAGCGTGAAAGTGTTAATAAAAAAAGAACGCAAATCCTTCCACCTCCCAATGTTGTGTATTCCTGCCATTGTCTAGTGTAATGTCTTGGTAAAACACATTGTCCCAGGACCTGACTTCGGTTGCCATAGCAGCCAGTTACCAGTTATCATTTAAATCAAGTTAGATAAGCAATATTTCTGTGTTGTTAGAACACATAGATGAAAGTTCTTCAGTATCATATCCTTTAAAACCAAGCAGATCACAATGGCCATTGTAGTTTGAATAGGTTTTATCTCTGGAGTTCACCTTTAATTCTCGTCGCTGGGCCCTTTAAACTTTCCCGCCAGCGCTGGTACAGGGTGTTTTGTCGAATTCTCAAAATGTTGGCGCGCTTATAAAAAAAAAAATTGCCTAACCTAGGCAATATACCGGTACTGTATATATCCAGCGGCAGTACTCGTTATCTTGCGATGGGTGAAGACTAAAAGTCTCTAGACCAAGGGTTCAGTTTTTATGGTGAAAATAAGTAGCTCAGGTATGGCGGTCGGGAGCCAAGAAACTGTGTTTAGTGTTTACTCCCGATTTTCGTCATTTACCTATATGTTTCTACCTATCTATTGTCCAATACCTAGACGATAGCTACAAACTAAGAGCCTCCAAATTGTTTAGTTCACTGTCAGAAGAAACTCCTCTTACCATTTTTCCTCACATAAATATTCACTCCACCCAGCCACCTCACCACCGGTCTACCCTCTCCCTTCCTTATGTAAGCCTAACTTATTATAACAGTTCACTCCACCCACCCTCCCACCCAGCCACCTACCTCAACATCAGTCTAACCCCTCACTTCTTTGTGTAAATAAACTTTACTCCACCCAAAATGGAGATCATCGCTGTGGCCAACCGCTGTAATTTATAATACAGTACAGTAATAGCCCTTCATTTTATTATATTATGACTGATATTGTGAGTCTGATACATCCGCACTTCGTGTGGAGCACTAAATATATATACAGTATACCGGTATGTACCGGTACGTGGCAATGGCTGTACACTTACTTTGTGTTAGCTTGGCTGGACCAATTCTGAAATATATTTTCACACAGCCAAATTTAGGACCTTGTGCATCAAACGGCTTGACAATTAAAATTTTAGCCGATTCGCTTTGTTTTTATACTGTACTGTACAGTACAGTCAGGACCCCCAATTCGCGAGAATAGGGGTGACAGGAGGCATCGCGTATTGTGAATTCGTGTATTGTGGAACTAACTTTAAATGGGAATAATTAGATTTGGTGACATCTCTCAATTATGGCCTATTTTCGACATTTTTGGCCCTATTTTCGACATTTTTGGCTCTACAGTACAGTCTATATCTTATATATAAGAAGAACAATGAATAAAAATATGAAACCTTACCTTAAAATTAGTAGTAGATAGGCTAGGACTAGGACCGTAGGACTTCACGATTTTCTCCAACTTTTCCCTCCCTGACCAAATCGTACGAACAGTTTACTCTGACAAGCCTATTGCACAGTTTCCTTCTCCCTTTTTCTTGCGATCCAACACTTCCACCTTCATATTGTGTGTTATCTTCTTATATTGGTGTGGCATGGCGAAAAAAGTGGCAGGCACTACAAACGTTTGGTCACTCCGCACGGCTATGAGCGCTTGAGCGGGACTGTGGGAGGGAGGGTAAGCGGGAAGGAAGGCAGGCGTATGCCCGTCTTCTTCTCTTTTCGGAGCTACTCCTGGGCCTCGCGAAACGTAGACGTGCTCGCGTATCAAGCGGGAATAGCGGATTTGGCCCCTTCTTAGCTCTCGATTCGTGTATTGTGGTACCACCTCGCGTAATTAATGTTTAATTAATTAATGTTATTTTCGAGGGGTAACTCGTGTATTAGGGTTTTCGCGCATTGTGGAATCGTGTATTGGGGGTCCTGACTGTATATCTATTTGTTTTTATACTGTACGGTACTGTACAGTATATCTATTTGTTTTTATACTGTACGGTACTGTACAGTATATCTATTTGTTTTTAAACTGTACGGTACTGTACAGTATATCTATTTGTTTTTATACTGTACGGTACTGTACAGTATATCTATTTGTTTTTATACTGTACGGTACTGTACAGTATATCTTTGTTTTTATACTGTACGGTACTGTACAGTATATCTATTTGTTTTTATACTGTACGGTACTGTACAGTATATCTATTTGTTTTTATACTGTACGGTACTGTACAGTATATCTATTTGTTTTTATACTGCACTGTACTGTATATCTATTGACAGCGCTTTAATACCCGAGGGCTTGGTCATGAATAAATCTCCTCCATGCACCTCTATCCTCTGTCGTCGTCCCTCCTCCCACCCAACACCCGTCACTTATATACTTCTCACCCCCATCCTTCGACCTCACTCTCGGTCTGCCTCTTCCTCTGTCTTTTCACCTTACTCTTATACATTCTGTTGGTAATGATCTAAGTTGCCATAGGTTCCACATAATCGAACCCCCTCAAGGTGTTCCTCTTCACACTCTCCACCACGACCAAGTCAACATTCATACCACAATGCTCTCGTACTTCCTCGATCATTGTCTGTCTCTCGCCATGTGACTCCATATGCACTTCTCTAGTAACTTAATTCCAGCCCTCTCACTCTCGATTTCTGTCTCTTCAACAATGCTCATGCTTCACTCCCGTATGTCAATATCATGTTTACCACACTATCATGCTATGACTTCTATGCTTCCATGTTCCCGACCCTATTCCTTGTCACTGCTTTCAGCATTCAAATGCTTAAATGAGCTGACATTCTCCATAACCTGACCATTCAACCTCACCTTGCACTGTGACTGCACCCCTTTCATATACCATAACCTTACTCTTCCCCCGCATTTGCCTTCAGGTTCAGTTTCTCACACATGGTTCCAAGTATATTAATTTACCAGACCCTGTAAGTCCCACTCATTATCACTCATCAGAACTGTATCGTCAGCAAACAACAGTACTACAGGCCACTTCCTCTCATTTCCTTCCCTTTTCAGGAGTACTGTACACCAATATCCACTGTTTTTCCTTGGATTTCCTCTATGACTCTATCCATTTAAATATTGAATAACTATGGGGATATCACACACCCTTGCTTTAACCCAACATTCAGATAAAAGAACTCTCTCTGTTCATTCTACACACACACTGCCGCCTTTGCACCCTCATATATGCTCGTCACCGCTTTCAGCAACTTACCAGCAACTTCGTATATTCTCAATACTGTACTTTCCATTTACCTTCTCTATCAACCCTGTTATATGCTTTCTCCAAGTCCATAGAGGCAGCATACAATTTGTGTCCCTTCTCCAGATATTTCTCAACAACATATTTCAAGGAGATAATCTGGTCTACACATCAGCATTTCCTAAACCCGCTCTGTTCCTCACCTACCCATTTCGCCGTTCTCACTCTCACTCTTTCGATCACTACTTTACTGTACATCTATCTGCCCTACTATGCTTAGGAGACATATCCCCCTGTGATTGCCATACACTCCACTCCTTTATCCTTATACAAGATAACTATTTTGCCTGTCTTTAGTCTTTGGGCACACTCTCCTTCTCCCATGCTAGTCTACACATTTTCCATACCCATTCAATCACTATCTCACCACCAACGTGTCAAACGAAAGCCGAATCCATTCTTTTTAGTCTATATTACTGTAATGTACGTGTAAAGATAAAATTATTGAATATAGTTCCAATTATGTCTTTGGAAGTGATAAAAATGGCCAAAACAATGCTATTTCATGTTATTGTACTGTATTTGTATTTCTTCTCATATTCTCTCAAATTTTCAAACTATTGCTCCGGTTTGACACCCTGCTCACCACCATACCTCAATATCTCCCCACACACTCCATTTATTCCTGATGCTTTCCCCATATTTACCCTTTTCATGGCCTCACATATTATCATCATCATCATCATCATCATCATAGGTCTTTTATTGAGCGCCAGTTCTTTCTGAGATATTCCCTAGCGCTGGGAACACTTTACCACTGATTATTACCCCATACAGGATGTCACCAATGTCTGCTAGTTTTGTGTTCTTTTATTTCAAAATTTTATTTGATTAAAGCCTTATTTCCACATGGCGAGTTTGATGAGCTCTTTTGCTTATATATTGTGCCATCCTAGTTTTGTTTGCAAGTTTTACATTTCAATCTCCATTTACCTATTTACAGCTAGGTGAACAGAGGCACCAAGTGTGAAGAGACTGCCCAAACATCTCCACCTGCCCGAAATGAGACACAGGCTCTCTGGGTTGTGAGCCGAACCTACAGCACTTCCAACTACTGTACATCGTGAGCCGAACCTACTTCCAACTACATCACAGACCACCACTACAGTACAGGAGGTGGGACTCTTTACTTTATATCTTGATATAATGGTTAGTGCACAAAATTTCAGTGTGAGTATCCTATGTTTGAATCCTTGGTGTACCACAGGTATTCATTAGTTTTAGTATGTTTTTTACACCAACCAACTTCACATCTAAACTCAATTAATGAAATCAACAAATACGTGTGGCACTCTGAGGACTCGAACCCAGGATACTCACTTTTTAATTGATTTCATTAATTAGGGTTAATTGATGAGTTGGTGATAATATGAATTTACTCAGTTAAGGGGGTATAACGCAAGAACTTTTATCCTCAATATTTGAGGGTAGACATTTTTCCCCAAAAATTCTGGGATTGTTTGCATTGTATTGGAAACTACCAGTAAACTGAAGATATATTAAGTTATGTGACCAAGTTCTTACAAAAGTTTTACTGATTATTTGCCAAAGAATACGCCCATCCCCCCTTAAGAAACAGCCAGGTAAAATGGATGATATTAACAGAATGGAACGTAATACAATGGGAATAGTCAGCTGGATGTAGTGTTAAGTTGAAGGATAAGATAAGCTGAGGAAACAGTTAGGCTTCAAGAATACTGTATTAGCGAAGAGATGCGTACAAGCAGGCTGGGTTGGTTTGGGCTTGTGGAGAGGATGGAACAAAGAGATTATTACAAACAGGCTTAGTTGGTTTTGGCATGTGGGGAGGATGGATGATAAAAATTTAGTAAACTGCTGCAAGTCTCTCCCTCAGTCATTCTTTCCATTATCCTCTGACTTAGACTGCAATAAACTTTGTGTGTCCAGGCATTTTGACCCCAACGTCCCTTGAATTTTGCTCTCTGGTACCGTACTCTTTGGCTTAGGGGGAGACACTTGTTACAAGCAGCCTGCCTCTTGTCTACTTCAATCACATAAAATAACAAAATATCTGCATGTGGTGGGAGCTGCACGGAGAGGCACACCTAGAAATACATGAGATTAAGTTCTACGAGTTGTCCTCAAATATAAAAAATAACAAGTAGATCGGCCCACAACATTGCTGCCTGGAATGCTGCCATTGGGATAATGCACTTCTTATAGACCAGAGCCAGGATACTCAAAATGTATATAATTATTATTATTATTATTATTATTATTATTAGTAGTAGTAGTATTATAATAATAATAATAATTATTATTATTATTATTATTATTATTATTATTATTATTATTATTATTATTAGTAGCAGTAGTATTATACTGTACTTCTTCTAGACCCGGGCCAGAATGCTCAAAATATTTACCATCCATTATCTCTCGCATTTTTAACACTATTATGTTATGCTAAACAAAAATCATAACTGGGTATTAGAATTTGTGAATAATCTAGTTTTCCTGAGTAAAAATAAGTTATGATATTGTTGACAAGGAATTAAAATGTCAAACTTGCAAACTAAACAAACTAAAACTGGGATGATACAAGATAAAGGTAAAATAACTTATCAAAACTCTTATGTGGAAATAACGCTTAATAAAAGAACACAATCCACCAATGTTTAAGGATGAGATCTGTGCAGCATGTGAGGAGGTGTGTGGAGTGAGGAGAAGAGGGAGGGGAGTGAAAGGTACAGCATGGTGGACAGAAGAGGTAAGAATAGCTGTGGAAGAAAAGAAGAAAGCATATAGAAAGTGGTTGGGTAGTAGAGGGAATGAAGATTTCGAGAGACAGAAACGAGCGAGGTACGTTCTGTAAGAGGGTGGTGAAGAGAGTAGTGAAGGAAAGTAAGATAAGAGTAGATGAGGAATTTGGAAGGAATCTGAGTGTAAAATGGAGGGAGAGTAAGAAACTGTTCTAGAAAGAAGTCAAGAAAGTTAGGGAAGGTAGCAAGGGAAACAGTAAGGGTGTGAAAGATAAGAATGGGAGAATGCTAGCCGAGAAGCAAGAGAGGGTCGAAAGATGGAGGGAGTACTTCAATGAGTTTCTAAATGTAAGGAATGAAGAGCCAGCAAACATAGCTGGATATGGTGTGGGAGGGAGAAGAAGAGAAGTAGTGGAGGAGGAGGTGGGGATCAGGAGGTCAGAAGTGTGGGAAGCCATGAAAAGAATGAAGTTGGGGAAAGCACCAGGAACAGATGGAGTGTGTGGGGAAATGTTGAGGTATGGTGGTGAGATAGTGATCGAATGGGTATGGAGAATGTGCAAACTAGCATGGGAGAAGGGGAGTGCACCCGATGACTGGAAGACTGGCATAATAGTCCCCCTATATAAGAGCAAAGGGGAAACAGGAGTGTGTGGTAACCACCGAGGAATATGTCTTCTAAGCGTAGTAGGGAAGGTATAGAGTAGGGTAGTGATTGAGAGAGTGAGAGCGAGAACGGAGAAATGGATTGGCGACGAGCAGGGAGGTTTTAAGAAGGGAAGAGGATGTGTAGATCAGATTTTTACCCTGAATTGTGTTGTGGAGAAATATCTGGAGAAGAAACAAAAGGTGTATGTTGCCTTTATGGACTTGAAGAAGGCCTATGACAGAGTGGATAGAGAAGGTTTGTGGAAAGTACTTAGAATATACGGAGTAGATGGCAAGTTGCTGAAAGCAGTGAAGAGCATGTATGAGGGTGCAAAGGCGGCAGTACGTGTGGAGAGTGAGCAGAGCGAGTTCTTTGACCTGAATGTTGGTTTGAAACAGGGGTGTGTGACGTTCCCGTGGTTGTTTACTGTATAGCCTATATGGATGGAGTCATGAAAGAAATACTATCAAGAGCAGTGGATGTTGGTGTATCGCTGAAAAGGGAGGGAATTGAGTGGAAGCTACCTATACTGCTGTTTGCGGATGATACAGTTCTGATGAGTGATAATGAATGGGAGTTGCAGGGTCTGGTAAATGAGTTTGGTGTGCGAAAAACGGAATTTGAAGGTAAATGCGGGGAAGAGCATGGTTATGGTATTCGAAAGGGGTGAAGTCACAGAGTGTGAGGTGAAGCTGAACGGTCAGGCTATGGAGATCGTCAACTCTTTTAAGTATCTGGGCAGTGTGTTGAGTAAAGATGGGACTATGGATGAAGAAGTGCGGGAGAGTGTACAACAGGGGAAGAGGGTTGTAGGAACGCTGAAAGCAGTAACAAGAAATAGGGTGGTCAGTATGGAAGTGAAGAAGTCCTTGCATGACAGTGTGGTAATCCCGACACTGACTTACGGAAGCGAAGCATGGACGTTGGTTGAGTACGAAGAGTGAGAGTGGAAATGAATTACTTAAGAAGTGCATGCGGAGTTACATGGAGGGATAGACAGACTAATGAGGAAGTAAGAAGGAGGTGTGGTGTGGAGGTAGATGTGCTGGAAAGTGTGAAAAGGAACAACTTGAGTGGTTCGGCCATATGGAACGTATGGAAAGCGAGAGAATGACTAAGAGGGTGTACGAGAGCGAGGTGGAGGGACAGAGAGGGAGAGGTAGACCGAATGAGAGGTGGAAGGATGGAGTGAGGAAGTACATGAATGAAGGCAGTGCTGGTTGTGGGGAGGGGCGTCGACTGACTGGGGACAGAGGTGCATGGGGGCGGTTCGTTCGTGGCCACCCCTTTGGGGATCACGGCGTCAGGCAATAGATAGATAGATAGAATTCACCACATAGGGTGTAGCCTATGTTAGTACATGAGCAAGTTAATCTGTTTCCTAAGCAAACTAATCACACACATAACGCAGGTAGTGTATTGGTGTTTACCAATGATGATTGGTTATGATGGTTCACTTTTTGGGTGATTTTTGCATGTACACTTCATTATTTTTCTAGTTTCCTCCGTAGACCTCCATCAAATTTAAAATAAACATCCATTAGATCCCCCTTCTAGATTAATTCCAACATTACAGGCTCACTATCATTTGCTAGGGAAAAAATTGACACCTAAATAGCACGAAAGGTCTAAATATTGGCGAAGAAATGGGGCGAAAGGTCTTAAAATCTACTAACTAATGGGGCTAAACATGAGGGAGAAAGTGGTCCAGAAAACCGGCCCATCTCCCCTTAACTCGCTGTCACTTATGGCATGTTTTAATATCTATGCTCAAGGTTAGTATCGCTACTCTTATCATGTGTGATGCATAATCATTATCCGATTGTTTTGTCCTATTTTCTGACATCGTAATTCTAGAGCCATTAATACTGTACAGTACTAAGAAACATGTCATAACTGGATACAGGTCTCCGTCACTATCCGATGACCCGATTTGCGATATTATTATAGGTTTTTGGGTGTTTGTCTTTGGGTTTTGGCTGGTCTGAGAATGCATTCCCATTTACACCCATTAATTTTAGGGTTCGCTATACGATTTTTCTATTTAAGATCGGGTTTCAGGAACGTAACCCAATCGTAATTCGAGGGAGACCTGTATTACCGTTTGGCATATTTAGTTTAGTTTTCTTGAGCATGAGCAAGTTGTGATTATGATGTGGACAAGCAATAATCTATTAATACATTAGTACAGTAGGTGCATTATGATGTGGACAAGCAATAATCTATTAATACATTAGTACAGTAGGTGCATTAGTCCAACTTAATGTATGAATAAACAGCAAAAATGGTTAAATTAACAGAAATAACTTGTACTGGATTCAAGGCTCCGATAAAGTTGCTCATGTGATGCTGGCTTTATGCTTCCCAGTAATGCCTCCAGAATACTGTACTTTGTCTTTCACTTTCTCCTCACTGCTGTCGGTCTTTTTCATCTGTGGCTCTGAGGTTATATAATCAATTATATCTATCTATCTATCTACTCAGGCCCAATCCCCACTTTTCCCATTTTTTTTCTTTTCTTATTATTGTCTATTAATTATAAGTCGGCCTGATATCTTAAGCCTAACCTCTTGTACCTCATACATGACTATGAGTAATCAAGCTAATACTTCTACCATTTGGGAAGAGTCAGCCAAGGAATAGGTGTAGAAATATACATCCCATTTGCTCTAGCCATTTTGAGTTAAAGAGGTTGTTGTTGATCCCCAGGCTGTCTGGCCGAGCAGCCCCAAGGTCCCGAGCAGGGCGAAGTCCCTAACCGAGTGCCCCCACTGCATGTCTGCCTGCCGAGATCGGAACCCCTCCGGGTGGTCGAGGGCCGGGGGAGTGCTGGAGGGACCTTGGTAACCCTGGTCTCTGGGTCTTCTCCTGGATAACCTAGATGTGTGTGAATTTGTATTTTGTCTTTGTGTGTTCATTGTTTTCTGTTGTGTTTTGTGTTGTCCATGTTCTTGCTCTGTCTTGAGTCGGCCACCCCTCAAAGAAAAAAGGGAAAAGTGGGGATTGGGCCTGAGTAAATAGATAGATAGATAGATTATTTCCACATAGTGATTTTGATAAGTTCTTTTGTCTTTATATTGTGGCGTTCCTGTTTTGGTTTGTTTGTTTTGCAAGGTTTACAATGTTATTTATTTATCCATAAGTACAGTACTGTACTTATTCAGATACTGTAACACAAAGTTACCTGATCCCACACATTTTGAGGTCTACCCCTCCGTTCAGTTCTTCCACCGACCTGCAGCACTTCGCCTAATATATCATCCATCCTTTGTAACTTTAAATGTTGTTTCTGTTCGGGCTTTGTCTCGAGTTGGCCACCCCCAGCTATGGGATGTGTGCCCGAGTATAATTATACAGTACATACATATATAGATACATCCTTTTCACATGCCTAAACCAACCATCCCTGCTCATGCACATCTTTTTGTAGATACTGTACTCCTAATAGCTAAACTGCCTCCTTCATTCCTCGTTAGTTATCTTTGAAATTATTTACCCCACACACACATCTCACCATTCTGTCTTCATAGCGTAATGCATAAGTGCGAGGAATTTCGATGCGATTATCCTAGGTTCAAGTCCTTGGAGTGCCACATGTATTTGTTGATTTAATTGAGTTTAGAGGTGAAGTTGGTTGGTGGAAAAAACAATAATACATTGGATTCCATTCTGTTAACCCTTTCATTATTGGGATGCTGTTCTTCATTTTACTCTGGTGACCATTTGATCATTTTATAATACTTAAATCATGAGGCAAGCAAAGCTGTAAAACTATATATTTTTAAACTTTTTCTTCCAAAACATACCATAATAAAATAGTTTATGAAGGAGGTGTGGTGTGGAGGTAGATATGCTGGAAAGTGTGATAAGGAACAACTTGAGATGGTTCGGCCATATGGAACGTATGGAAAGCGAGAGAATGACTAAGAGGGTGTACGAGAGCGAGGTGGAGGGACAGAGAGGGAGAGGTAGACCGATAGAGAGGTGGAAGGATGGAGTGAGGAAGTATATGAACGAAGGCGGTGCTGGTTGGGGGGGAGGGGCGTCGACGGACTGAGGACAGAGGTGCATGGGGGCAGTTCGTTCGTGGCCACCCCTTCTGGGATCACGGCGTCAGGCAATAGATAGATAGATAAATTCTCCCTACCAGGAATTCAAAGGAGACCTCTGGTGGACGCTTCCGAAGTAGCGCCAGAGTTACGTCTGTCGACATAAACAATACTCAACACCAAGGCTATGCAAAGTTTATCACGATTTCTTACGATTCTGCATGTTTTTACTATATACTAGATGGCTACACTAAGTGTTTATATAGTATGGTAGTTGTAGGGGTAATGTGTCAGCTATAGAAAGTACGACATAAAGCTTATAATTAAGAATGATTAATGGAGAGGGAGGGTGAAGAACTGCGGGATATCGCCATTTAAAGGGCCCAGGTCGCTTACTGTACAAAATAACGTGTCTGGCGCGGCAACTCCCAAGAATTTCTGGTAGGGAGAATTGCTGGAATGTAATGAAAGACTACATCATGGTACCATATATTAACAAATTTACCTTCCATTCTCATTTCGTTAAGTTCCATTCTATTACCACCTTTAATACTACAATGATTTTCTCTTTATATGCTGACTAAAATTAGATGATAACATACAGCTTGGGAGGGACCTTTGGGAGTAAATAAGAAAATAAAATTTAAAACTTGCAAAATAGAGCAGAAATTATATAAGTTATCTAATTAGTTAAGACAGGTTATTTCTAGTTCAAATAAAGTTGTCTAGACAACATTCATCGCATTGAAGGGGTTAAGGGGACATGGGCCATTATTCTGGTCCCCCTTCTGCCTCATGCTTAGCCCCATTAGTTTTCAGATTTTAGGACATTCGGCCCATTAGTTTGGCAATTTTAATTAATACCTTTCGTCCCGTTTCGTTGTAAATTTTAAGACCTTTTGTGCCATTTAGGTGTCAATTTTTTCCTGGCGAGCGTTGCAAGCCTGTAATTGTAATAGTAACCAGGCTGGGACATTTTTTCTATCAAAACATTTACAAATTTATCTTAAATGGGGGTCTAGGGGGTGTTTTTCTAAGCTTGATGGAGGTCTAGCGAGGAAACTAAAAAATAAATGAATACATGAATTAATAGACCATAAAACTGGCCACTAGCCCTTTAATATTTTCCATTTTGTTGTGTGATTGAAGGGGTAATCTTTCCCTAACCCCTCCTCTACTGGATTATATTATGTATGTATTTTTAGTTACTTAGTTTTCTTGTTTTATTTTTGTTTATATTTATACTTTTATGGGTTTTTGTATTTCTACTGGATTATATGTATGTATTTGTAGTTACTTCTTGTTGGTTTTATTTATACTTCTCCATCTGCTCATTATTCCCTAACCCCCCATACAGAGTACAGCCCTTCCAGCAGTGTTCAACTGGGCCTCTTAAGGAACTGGACATAAAGTGACGACAGGATCTATCCATTGGAGGGAAGTACAGTACAGTAGGTAAGTTTTGGCATTTTTGGGCTTGTGATACCTCCTTGCACATTACTGTATATACATTTTGATGAGCTACTAATTAAGTATGCTTGTCTTTCAGTCCACATGCCCCAGGTAAGATGAAATGGCTGGGCAAAAATCGTAACACCTGATGCCTCACTTGTCTAGCTTTTAAATTGAGATCAGATTGTGGAACCTGATCCCATGTCGTTCTAGGTCTACCCCTCCACGTTCTGACTTGCAAGTCTTCACCCAATTTTGATTATCCATCTTCTTCACATGCTCAAACTAACCAAGCCTGCTCATGTGGATCTTTTCGCTAATGATCTGAATTCCCAACTGCCTCCTCAGCTCAGTTACCATATCTTTCAGTTTATCCCCATACCTATGGTTATTTGGATTGGACTGAATTTTTCTTCTTGCCATTTATTTTCCCCGACAATTTTTTTTCTCCTATGCCTTAATTATGGCCTGTGGTGTAGTAGATAGCGTTATCAATTGAGAGCCCGAATCATCCCGGGTAGCTTTGGGAAATCTCTTCCCACTCAATGCCTCTATAAATTTAGCAGTGCTATAAATAGGAATTTGTATTTAGCAGATATTTGTGACATTCCTTCGGGGTCATAATCTGTGTGGTAAAGAGTTCCGAGTGCTTGTGAATTAAACTTAAAAGCTGCCGCTTGATAAAATACCCAAGGTAAATCAAATTATTATTTATACTAGCATCATCATTGGTTTATGGTTGATTTAAAACAAATATATATTTTATGTATCACCTATGGTTATTGGGACCAGTTTTTCCTTGAGCGATACAGATGGGTAGATAGAATAAAATATTATACCTCTTCAGTGACTTTGATATGATCTATTATTGTGACACTATAAGCAACCTTGACATAAGTCTCTTCACAGGAAAAAACAAACATTAATTGGACCATATGAGGACATTTTTTATTTATCATATTTTTGTTTGTTTCTTCATTTTATATTACTCAGTAAAAACTATATCTATTGCCAGAGGCCTTAATCCCTGAGGAGCTGGTCACGATTGAACTGCCTTCATTTGCTTCCATATGCCGAGGCAACTATGATTATCTAGCTTGTTCATGGGGGGAGGGTCGCGATACCCAAATGCCACAGGCCGTAGCTCGATTGGTAGAGCGTTCGCCTGCTAACCGTGAGGTTGACGGTTCGAGCCTCGGACCAGCCAGTGAGTTATTGGCAGATGTCAGTGCTGTTGGTGAACGGTGCGGTCTAGCAATCTGTGGCAACTATTCACTAAGTCCCTGATTCTTAGGACACCCACCCTAGCTTTGCTATTCAGCAGGGAGTGTATGGTGGTAAAAACTGCATCATCATCGGTATTTATAATGTGTGTGGAATACTATTGTACTGTACTATACTGTCAGAATGGCTGTGAATGTAGTCTGTAATCAGCTTACCCATGCTGATCAGGTGCTAGCATAAACTTTTGTACATTCGACCCTATTCTAACACATCTCTTATGTCCGCCAATGCAGTGAGTAAGTCATGCCCTCAGATCAATAAACCTTTTGGGTGGTATGGGGAAGTGAATTCCAGAATTTCCTGCCCACCAGTCTGGCATAATACCACTGCTGCCACCAATCTCAAAGTTTCAAAATGCCTGAATCAAATAAGTTTATTAAATCCTTTTCATGACTGAAAATACTGTACTGTATGTGGGGAGTAATGCACTGTACAGTTTGTTAAATAATTTAGAAATTTAAAAAAATTATATCAAATAAAATAAAAGTACTTCTTTATGAGGTGATGACAAGCATGCTAGTAACTACACCACAGCTAAGTTGAAAATACTATCGGTATAAATAAAAAGTTGTTACTTATAAAGTTGTTTTATTATTATTTATTCTCCTTGATTTACACTTGAAATATTAATTTTGATATTATTTTTCAACAATTGTAGGGGTGTTGCTGGTTGACCACCAATACAAGCCGAGCCACCGTGGGGGCCTCGTACACTTTGAAAGACGGAGAGGATCAGCCTGGAGCTCTAGGGGCTGATTCACCATGCTGCGGGACCGACTTGAGTTGCTGTCTATAAGTAGCTCAGTGTTTGTTAACTGTACCCTGTAAAAAAGAATAATAATTATATAAGGTTTACAGCATTACTATAATTTAGTGCTAGGTGTGGCCTGCATGACAAGAATAAGTACTGTATAATGCTGGTAAATGTCATTAATTAATAGACATGAAGTATATGGTTGACATATTATAATGTAAAATAGCAAAATAAACAAACCAAAACAGGGACGACACAATATATAGGCAAAAGAACTTATTTTATATAATTTTGAAATAAACATTTTCTCAAGTCGGCCATCCCCAGCTAAATTTTTGTATACATAAATGAAATAAAATGGGGTGCCTGGGTAAATAGATAGATAGAAACTAACACAAACCACCACATACGGTATACATCAATACATGAGCAAGTTAATATCTTAGTTTTCTTTTCCAGGTGGTGGCTCAGTGGCAGTTCTTCGGGGAAAAGGAGCAAGATATAATTATTAGGTAAGGGTTATGAGACAAGATAGTAAAAGGGGTGATTTTATAATATAGTATAAAGTATTCACATTGTGTTTATATTTTCCTATTCATCATATTATAGCTGGCTCTATTCTAACCAGGGCACCCATGGTGGTGGTAATTATGCTCCATCCGGGGCCAAAAAGGTGGGAATTATACTCTGTCCGGGGCCACAAAGGTGAGAATTATGCTCCGTCCAGTGCACCAAGTTGGGAGTTATGCTCCGTCCGGGGCACCAAGGTGGGAATTGTGCTCCGTCTGGGACCAAAAAGGTGGGAATTATACTCTGTCCGGGGCCACAAAGGTGAAAATTATGCCCCGTCCGGGGCACCAAAGTGGTAATTATGCTCCGTCTGGGGCACCAAGTTGGGAATTATGCTCCGTCCAGGGCACACAGGTGGTAATTATGCTCCGTCCGGGGCACCAAGGTGGGAATTATGCTCCGTCCAGGGTACCAAGGTGGGAATTATGCTCCGTCCAGGGTACCAATGTGGGAATTATGCTCCGTCCGGGGCACCAAGGTGGTAATTATGCTCCGTCCGGGGCACACAGGTGGTAATTATGCTCCGTCCAGGGCACCCAGGTGGGAATTATGCTCCGTCCGGGGCACCCAGATGGGAATTATGCTCCATCCGGGGCACCCAGGTGGGAATTATGCTCCGTCCGGGACACCCAGGTGGGAATTATGCGCCGTCCGGGGCACCCAAGTGGGAATTATGCGCCGTCCGGGGCACCAAGGTGGGAATTATGCTCTGTCCGGGGCACCAAGGTGGGAATTATGCTCCGTCCGGGGCACCAAGGTGGGAATTATGCTCCGTCCTGGGCACCCAGGTGGTAATTATGCTCTGTCCGGGGCACCCAGGTGGTAATTATGCTCTGTCTGGGGCACCCAGGTGGTAATTATGCTCTGTCCAGGGCACCGAGGTGGTAATTATGCTCTGTCCGGGGCCTTGTAATGGTAATTATGCTCCATCCGGGGCCTTGAGGTGGTAATTATGCACCAAACCAGGGGGGGGGGGGCTTGAGGTGGGATTTATGCTTGTTCAGGGGCACCAAAATGGTAATTATGCTTGGTCCGGGGCACCAAGGTGGTAATTATGCTCCGTCCGGGGCACCAACCTGGTAATTATGCTCCGTCCGGGGCACAAAGGTGGTAATTATGCTCCGTCTGGGGCACGACAGTATTAATTATGCTCTGTCCAGGGCCGTGAGGTAATTATGCACCGTCCGGGGCCTTGAGGTTGGAATTATGCTCTGTCCGGGGCCTTGAGGTTGGAATTATGCTCTGTCCGGGGCCTTGAGTTGGTTATTATGCGCTGTCCAGGGCCTTGAGGTGGTAATTATGCTCTGTCCGGGGCCTTGAGGTGGTAATAATGCACCGTCCGGGGCCTTGAAGTGGTAATTATGCTCTGTCCGGGGCACCAAGGTGGTAATTATACTTTGTCTGGGGCCCAAGGTGTTAATTTATGTCTGTCAGGGGCCCCGAGGTGGTAATTATGCTCCGTCCGGGACCTTTAGGTGGTAATTATTCACCGTCTGGGGCCTTGAGGTGTGATTTATGCTCTGTCCGGGGCACCAAGGTGGTAATTATGCTCCATCCTGGGCACCAAAGTGGTAATTATGCTCCGTCTGGGGCACCAAAGTGGTAATCAAGCTCCGTCCGGGGCACGAAGGTATTAATTATGCTCTGTCCGGGGCCCTGAGGTGGTAAATATGCTCTGTCTGGGGCCTTGAGGTGGTAATTATGCTCCGTCCGGGGCCTTGATGTGGTAATTATGCTCCGTCCGGGGCCTTGAAGTGGTAATAATGCACTGTCCGGGTCCTTAAAGTGGGAATTATACTCTGTCCGGGGCCCCAAGGTGTTAATTATGCTCTGTCCAGGGCCTCGAGGTGATAATTATGCTCGGTCCAGGGCCCCAAGGTGATAATTATGCTCCGTCCAAGGCACCAAAGGTGCTAATTATGCTCCGTTTGGGGCACCAAGGTGGTAATTATGCTCCATCCGGGGCACCAAGATGTTAATTATGCTCCGTCTGGGGCCCTGAGGTGGTAACTATGCTCCGTCCGGGGGCACAGAGGTGGGAATTATGCTCTGTCCAGGGCTTTGAAGTGTTAATTATGCTTTGTCTGGGGCCCCAAGGTGGTAAATATGCTCTGTCCGGGGCACCAAGGTGGTAATTATCCTCTGCCTGGCACCCCAAGGTGTTAATCATGCTCTGTCCGGGGCCATGAGGTGGTAATTATGCTCTGTTCGGGGCCACAGAGGTGGGAATTATGCTCTGTCCGGGGCCTTGAGGTGGTACTTATACTCCAACCGGGGCCCCAAGGTGGTAATTATGCTTCGTCCAGGGCCCCAAGGTGGTAACTATGCTCTGTCCAGGGCACCAAGGTGATAATTATGCTCTGTCCAGGACCCCAAGGTGTTAATTATGCTTCGTCCTGGGCCCCGAGGTGGTAATTATGCTCTGTCCGGGGCCAGAGGTGGTAATTATGCTCCGGCCAGGCCCCAGCTGAGGTAATTATGCGCCGTCCAGGGCACCAGCGGAGGTAATTCGTCCAATCCCACACCACTTTCACTCGTATGCCTCTCAATTCCATTCTTCCATTTCATTCTTGGCCGACATCGCCCTCTCTACCCTTCGACCTCATTATCATTTGCCATCAGTTTCACAAGCCCAAGGTTTTCCTCTTCACATTCTCCAGCCCATCTACATCCACACCATAACACACTCGTACTTCCCCATTTGTCTGTCTGTCTCTCCATGTGACCCCTATATGCATTTCTGTAGTACTGGTAACTCGGTTCCACACCTCTCACTCTTGATTTATCTCTCCAACAACTTTCATGCTTCACTCACATACGTTAATGATTAAAGCGTTATTTCCACATAGCTAGTTTGACAATTGTTTATTCTTTATATTGTGTCGCCCCTGTTTTGGTTTGTATATTTTGAAAGTTTTACATTATAATACAAGGGGAGGAGGATTCCTAGTGCCCAACCCCCGAAGTAGTAAAAGTAGGACAAGAAAAGAGACATACAAATGGCTAAGGTTGGGTAGAGGATGCCAAACCTCACTCTGGACAGGACCAGTCTTCACAGGAGTTAGTACTAAATCTACTAAATTAGTGCTAGGTGAAGGTTATCACATAGAGGTTCATGTTTCTTCAACAAACTCCCACAAGTGAGAGATATGCGAGGCGTCGTGTTACGCAACTTCAAGAGAACTCTTGATGTTGAACTGCAATAAGTGCCAAACGAGCCCGTATTTACAGGGGAATGTGACCCCCTTTCGAACAGGCTGCTGCACCATATATCAACCCAGAATGAGGGGCTCCTCAGGGCCATTAAGTGGTGAAAATGACCATAGGATATGTGGACCAGATCTCTCCAAGATATATACAGTAAAAGTCTTTTAATCCGGAAGGCAGGGGACCGCGGGACTTCCGGATAAGCAGATTTTCCGAGGTATCAGATTTATACATAAAAATGGCCCTAAAACACATACAAATTAATAATTAATTAGAATAGAGGCAGTGCGGTGAAGTTCCGGTGGTGTAGAGGTGTAAATCCAAAATAGTCGATTAATTGACTTAAGATAGACATGAATCTTATTTTATAATCTTATTTTGGGGGAAAAATAGTATATATTGGGGGAAAAAACCTTCCGAGGTATCGGGCATTCCGAGGTTTCAGCCTCCGGATTAGCGGACTTTCACTGTACTGTAGTAGAGAAATACCTGGAGAAGGTCAAGAAGGTATATGCTAATTTATAGATCTAAGAAGGTTTATGACAGTGTAGAGAGAAAGAATGTGCAAGGTCCTAAAAATATATGGATTGGGTGGCAAGTTGCTGAAAGCAGTACAGAGCATGTTTAAAAGTTAGGCTGAAAGAGGGGTGTGTACTGTCTCCATGGTTGTTAAATTAATTCATGGATGGAGTTATATAGGGGTTCAAGGTAGAGCAATGGATACTGGATTGACATTGATAATGTACTGTATGTATGAATATACTCGGGCACATACCTTGTTGCTGGGGGTGGCCAACTCGAGATAGAGCCCAAACAGAAACAGCTATTAAATAAAAATATTCACATCTAGGTCACCCAGAGGACCTAGAGACCAAAGACCATGAGGGGTCCCCAGCGAAAGATTCCCTGGGCCCAGATCTAGAGAGGTTCCGGTTACTTATATAGCGCCTGTATATCCTTCGAAGATTCATAAGCACCACATTTATCAACCAGAGACCATTATCCAGCTCCCTTGTTCAAAGCGAGACGGTAACCGCCGGCTATATCTCTGAAAAACGTTTCAACCTGATGGAACCCGAGCTAGCTGGGTGGTAGGCAAGGACATCATCAACTGAACTAACCATACGGCTATGATAAGAGAGGGAAGTGAGTGGAAGTTGCCTGCGCTGTCATTTGCAGACGATACAGTGCTGCTAAGTGAAAATAAGTGGTAGTTGCAAGGCTTGGTAATTGGGTTTGAAACAGTTTGAAAGAAGCGGAATTTGAAGGTGAATGTTAAGCTAAGTTATGGTCTTTGGGAGGGATGAGACACCAGCTGTGATATACTGTATGATTGAACGGTCAGGAGATGGACAATGTGAGAGCCTTTAAGTATCTAGGCAGTGTGAAGTAAGGATGGGGGTGAGCTGGGAGGATGGACGAGTGTTGGCGAGGGACAGGGCCAGCTGGAGGACATTTGTTCATGGTCGCCTCGTTAGGGATTAGGGTGTCTGGCAATAGATGGATAGAACTGAAAGTGAGGAATGTCTGTTTGTGTTGTCTGGAAGGAAACCCAGATGACCTTTGGGCAGCAGCTGCGTGTCAGGTTGCAACAATTCTTTTATAGCCAGTGTGGTGTGGTGGTGGTTAGCACGTTTGCCTGTTGCTCATAGTGTCAGGGTTAAATAAGTAACACTCCGTTCTTAACATTATTCATCAATTACAAACCCCAATACATACATACATACATACATACATACATAAAATTTTAAGACTGAGTGTTCCACAAACATAGGTGCAGTTTCAGTCTCTTGTCCTAATGGCAGCGTTCCAGGCAACCCTGTTAAGGGCTGCTTCACTTGTCAAGTTCTTGGATTTGAGATCGGCGCGTATAGTCCGATCCCAGGTCTTCCTCGGGCCACCCCTTGGTGCAGCTCCCTCCACAATCACAGACCTGCATTTTTTCACCCAATTTTGTTCATCCATTCTCTCCACATGTCCATACCATCCCAGTCTATTTGTACGCACACACAAGACATCACACAACAAATTCAAGCGCTCAACACCCAAACTAACAACAAAATACAAGAACAAAAACTAAATTAGAATAACTTCCTACAAACACTTGATCACAAAATAAACCCCCAAAAACTCTACAAAACACTAAACAGCATCACACTTTCCAACAGCAACTCAACACAATCACATGCTGCAATCACAACAACAGACTCTACTCCTTCATGTAAACAACAAGCAAACACTCTCATCAATCACTTCTCACATGTCAGCCACCTAAAACCTCACAAAGACGACCGACGTGTCATCCGACGTAAGAGACAATTCCCCACAGACCCTGACTATACACCCTTCACCAATCACCAGACAAAGCATATCATCAACAATCTCAAGCACTCACCCGCCTGTGGCCTAGACAACATAAGCAACATACACCTCAGACACCTGGGACCACAAGGCATACAAGCACTCCCTAACATATCAAACTACAGCTATTCACACAACACAATACCAGACATTTGGAAGCATGGTATCATCATCACATTCCCCAAACCCAACAAAGACCCCACGCTACCCTCCTCGCACCGCCCCATCACACTCCTTTGCTCCCCCTCCAAAGTCATGGAACGCCTAGTATTACAACTAATTACACCTGACCTACCCCTAGCTCCAACACAACATGGCTTTAGGCCACTACACTCCACAAACACTCTTCTCACAGACCTTACACAAAGAGCTTTCGACAGCATCAACTCAGCTAGACCACCACACAGATCACTATTAGCCACACTCGACATTAGTATAGCCTTCGATGCCATCCCCCGCCACAACCTAACAGACAAAATCTACAACACAAACATGCACAACAACACAAAAAGGTGGCTGGCCAACTTCCTAGCAGGCAGATGTGCACACGTATCTTTTGCCGGTCAGTCATCTAAAATCAGAAACTTTCCAAACGGAGTCCCACAAGGATCCGTCCTGTCGCCCGCACTCTTCAATCTGTACATGCACGATATAACTACACCCAATACGCCCCAAATAAACTTAGCCTCCTATGCAGATGACATAACACTCACATGCACACACCATGACCCAAAAAGAGCAACAGATCTCCTTCAACCCTATCTCAACACACTACATGGCTGGTGCTCTACAAACAGACTTAATCTAGCCCCAGCCAAATCCACCGCAACCCTGCTCACAAGTTGGACAGGAGAACACGAATACATCCCTCAACTCACCATAAACAACACACCCCTAACACATACACACACACCCAAAATGCTAGGAGTAACATATGATACTCATATGACATTCAAACAGCACACCACAAACATTAAAAAGAAACTGACACCCAGACTTAACACCCACAGGTCACTTGCTCACACAAAATTTGGACACAAGGAAACTACCACCACAGTATATAAACAATACATAAGATCAGTGATGGAATATGCAAGCCCAGCCTGGGCTTCTAACCTAGCTGAAACACATCATAAGACCTTACAGACTATTCAAAACAAAGCCCTGAAGATCATTACAGGCTGCACAGCTACTGCACCCACAGATCACCTACATCAAGAAACCAAAATCCTCAAAGTCAAAGACCATCTGGACATGAGAGGCACTCAATTCCTGGCAGCAGCCTCCACAAACCAAGACCACCCACTAAACTACATGGCAACACACCCACAGACACCAAGAAATATCAAAACAACACCCAGCACACGGTATCACACACAATTATTGTCCTCTCTCCCCTCCCTGCCCACCCCGAACCAACTTCCAGAAGCACATCCATACTCTCCATCTCTCACCGATCCATCCACTCACTCACAGACAACACGCAGCTGCATGCACGGCCTCCCGAAATCCATCCTTCCGAATCCTCCCTTCCTCGCGAGGACAGAGTCCACCTGGCCAGGCTGAGATGCGGACACCATCCAGCTCTCCTGAGCTATCAGAAGAGACTGGATGACTCCGTTGTCGACGCCTGCCCGGGATGTAACACAGCACCCCATACCATTAAACACATCATAGAAGACTGCATTTCACACAACCACTTACGCCAACAACACAATCTACACTCAATGAGAGCTCTGTGGGAAAGCCCGATAGTGGCCATGGCCTTTCTCAGGGACTCGGGGCTGTTCGGCCAGGCAGCTTAGGGAACAACAACAACAACTTGTACGCATCACCTCGTGTACTTGAATGTACTTGAATAAAGTAATGAAAGCAAATACCAGGTGGGTTCTGCAAGATTTCACTCCTATACCATTGGACTCCATTCCTCCATCTTACTCGTGGTCTGTCTTATGCCTCTCTTATGATAAAGATAATATGCAAAATAATGATAGGTACTTAAGGGGAGATGGGTCGTTTTTCTAGATCCCAGTCTCTCATGTTTAGCCCCATTACTTTACATATTTTAAGATGTTTGCCCCATTAGTTTGTCGATTTTAAGACCTTCCGCCCCATTTCCTTGTCAATATTAAGACCTTTCGTGCTACTTAGGAGTCAAATTTTTTCCTGGCGAACAATAGTGAGCCTGTAATTTTGAAAGAATCGGCCTTCGTCCGTGACATTTTTCTACCGAAAAATGTAAAAATTAATCTAGAAGGGGGATCTAATGGATGTTTTTAAAAGTTTGATGGAGGTCTAGGGAGGAAACTAGAAAAATAATTAATAAATGAAAACAAATTGACCAAAGAGTGAACCATAGAGACTAATCACAATACCCGAGGAGTTGTGGCATCTATATTCTGGCTGTGTGTGGAGTCTATGGATGGCTTCTCTGGCTGTAGCTGTGACGGCTGTACATTGTTGGTTGTCCTTGTTCAGCCAGAAAGTCGCCCACTCAGTCATCGCCTGGGGTGTGGGCTTCCCAGGCTTCTCTGTCTTCTTGGCAGGGTCATAAACTGGAACTGAAATGAGCGGTATAAGAAGGAATACAGGAAATTGCTTAACCCTTTCACGCACAGGACACGATTTGAGCCTATTCTGGGATACTATAAACCCTTTGTGACCATCAGGGGTGTTTAGAAACCTTTAGCTTAGTTACTTCAACCTCTGCAGTTGTCTTGGAGTTAGCTGTGGGCAGAAAACTAATTTTGGAGAGGTAATTATAAGATTGAGATAACTATTTATGATTGCTAATCGGCAACCCCTGCGTCCACACGTGCGTGCAAGGGTTAACATACAATAACTAAGGCAAAAATTTCTCCTTGTGTTTTTAACTCTTTTTGTACGGGTGACATCCATTTTATTCTATTCTGGCTACAACTACACAATTAAATTTATGAAGAACCTCCAGAATATACTGTATATGTATGTACAGTATATACTCTGGCACCTTCCCCAGATCTTTTGATAGGGTGCCTTGGGATGTTGTGTAGTGGGCTATGAGAAAACTTGGCGAAGAGAGGAGTGACTGGTGTGTGTGATAATGAAGATGTTCGAAGACTCTCAAACGGCAGAGGGGGTGAAAGACGTACTAAGTGAAGAGCTTAAGGTTATTGTTGGAGTCCACCATTTATCTTTGTGATGGTTCTGGAGGCATCATCTAGACTTTGTAACTAGACTCCCTTGGGAATTGCAATAAACTGATGACCTAATCTAAGAATACCGAGGCCAAATTCAATACTGTAGCTGGAGGGAGAGCATGGCAAATAAAGGGTAAATAATTGCAGTAAATAAAACCCAGGTATTGTACAGTGGATTAGGGTAAGGGAATGTAGACAAAAGTAGTGTAATACCCATGTGCAATATGAGGAAAAAAAAGGGGGGGGGGGGAATAAATTCAGTGTAGCATCTGTCATTGTTGGGTGCATCATGAGAAGTGCTGCATGAGGATAAAAGACCTCTGCCGAGGATGAAGTACGAAATTGTGAAATTTGTATGTGTATTATGCAAGGGGAGCTAGTGTTGAATGACTTGCCCGAATGTGTCACCTTTGGCAGAGAGTTGTTGGAGCAGGTGAAGTTTTGCTACTTGGGAGATAACACTTCTGCCATTATAATCAGACTTGGGCTGAGGATAGTTCAGAGAACTGCTGCCAATTCTAGCCATGAGAAGACTCCCGTTTTAGTTTTACATTAACAACAGTATAAATGGCATTTCTGGATACTGTACCATCATACTGCAAATATCTGTACTGTATTTTTAAGTTGTCCTAGAATACCTCACCCTTTTTCACATGATAGAAAAGGATCTAAGAAAGCCTGAAGATTAATGCCCGGACAACATGACCAGAAGCTTTCAGCCAATACTGTTAGATTAGGTTGGGTTACTTTAGTACTATATGATACTGTACTGTAAGTTGGCAATAGTTTTGTTATCCCTGAATGACTTGGTAAAGGCTGAGGTCTACTGGTTGAATAGTCTAGTGGTTAAGTCGTCTGGGAACCATAACATTACCCGGTACATAAGGTACAACAAATACTGTAGTTACTCTATCAATCCCTTCACATCATTCTCCCAAAGAGCAACCCTGTAATAATTAAAATGTAAGACTTGATGTAGGTGTGGGAATGGAGGTAAGACAGAGAGTGTGTGAGGGAACGAAAGTTTTCGAAGCAATAGGAAGTACTGTACTGTATGTAGGTGAGAAATCTCGGAATGAAAGCTAAAAGTGCAATGTATTAAGCGATAGTTGTATCATAAGTGATGTATGAATGTACAAGAGAAAAGAAGTTTGGATGTGTGGGGTGATTGAGGAATGACGAATTACGTAGGAGAATGGGACAACAGGAATGGTGATGGGCTGGTCTATCAGAGTGAGAACTGAGCGATCTCTGCTATACCCATAGCTTGCTCTGACTGTTCCTTTTACTTATATATTTTCTATATCTCAAGTGACGGCGTCTCTTTGTGGATTGACCTCCCAATCTACCAAGATTGGAAGCCAAAGCGTCATATATTTCCTTTGCCCCTCAACTTTCTCTTCATAATTGCTGAGGGGCACAGGGCCCTGGGTGGGGCTTTGGTTTCCCGGGCGTTTCCGCACCCTCCTCAGCTCCCCGCCATGGAGTGGCTTCAGTCACCCAGGCTTTATTGTGGTCGGCAGGGAGGGTTCTGTGGGGGCGCTCGGTTATGGCCTTGGCCTTGCTAGGGGCCTTGGTGCTGTTCGGCCAGGCAGCTTGGAGAACAACAACAACAACAGGAATCCTTATAGGCCTCTGGGTTTTCTCCTGGGCGACCTACAGTAGATGTGCGTGATATTTTTCTTATACAATATTTTCTGTTTAATTTTGTTGTCTCTGTTCGGGCTCTGTTTCGAGTCGGCCATCCCCAACTAAGGGATATGTGCCTGAGTATATATATATACAGTCCATCCTCCTATAACACGATTATATGGGCAGCAGAGCCCCTCGCCAGCGCGAGGGGCTCTGCTGCCCATATAATCGTGTTATAGGAGGATGGACTGTATATATATATACTCAGGCACATATCCCTTAGTTGGGGATGGCCAACTCGAAACAGAGCCTGAACAGAGACAACAAAATTAAACAGAAAATATTGTATAAGAAAAATATCACGCACATCTACTGTAGGTCGCCCAGGAGAAAACCCAGAGGCCTATAAGGATTCCTGTTGTTGTTGTTCTCCAAGCTGCCTGGCCGAACAGCACCAAGGCCCTGAGCAAGGCCAAGGCCATAACCGAGTGCCCCCACAGAACCCTCCCTGCCGACCACAATAAAGCCTGGGTGACCGAAGCCACTCCATGGTGGGGAGCTGAGGAGGGTGCGGAATAACACTTTATATGGAGATAATTCTATATGGGTCTGAGCCCCACAATTTTGCCCCCTTTTTTCTGGATTTCTTGCTAAACAAACACCTATATTACCTACCAGATACCATCAAACCATTAACAAATATAAAAAAATATCACTTACCTTACAACTAATGAAGAAAAATGGGTCGATCCAACCCTCGCACTATATGAAATTCGCGCTATGCGATCACGTATACATACGGCGGCAATACGGCGGTAAATAAAAGTGATCGATCGGTCCTAGGAAAGACCTAGTACTGTATATATTAGTTCCTAGAATATATCAAAATGTATGAATATATAATAGAGAAATTAGTTAAAACAAATTTCAATCTACAATATCATGGCTACAATTAACTGAATAAATGTGCTATTTATCGGGACCCCCCCTCGTGTTGTAGGAGGATCTCGTTGTAGGAATTCGTGTTATAGGAGGATGGACTGTACTGTATACAGTGGTGCACCAACTTTCGCTACATCTCGATTCGCGGATCGCACTTTCGCGGCAGTGTCTAAATATCCCGCCGATTTGAGTTTGGCGGTAAAAACTCGCATTTTCGCGCCCGAGCTTCGAAAATGAAGGCCTATTCAGCCACAAGCAAGAGGATTCGGTAGAGGAAAAATAAATGTTTGTGTCGAAACACGACCCAATACCAGTATATAGTCACCCAATGACTATAACTAATCAATACACATACTTACAAATACTCAATACAATTATTTGTACTTACAAATAGGCCTACTCATGTTGAACGTACCTAGCCTAGTCACCCAATGACCCAGAATTGCTAAACCAACTAAAACTGGAATTGGTACACTTACTTACAGATATTCAATACTTTAATGAGTCTATAATACTGATTAGCAAAGCATTATAATAGGTTACACTGCTTAGACATAAGGTTATAAGGTTAACCTGTGCCACCGCCATAGGCGCCATTTGCAAATGCACTGTTTTGGGTTCAAGCGGCGCCATGATGCCATCTAGTGGCCTTAACTGAAACTGATGTCTTGGTTCAAATTATAGGCGCATTTTTGCTTGAGTTTTGGCTCGAGCCAAAATGCACCTCATAGTATCATATACGGTTGGAGCATCAGTATCGTACCGTAACGCTAAGTTCACTAACTGAACTCTACCAAAACATTGCATAGGCCTATGGCGGTGGTTCAGAAGAAGTATAAGAACTGTAATTCATTATTATGCCTTGCTAATCAGCACTATAGACTCATTAAAATATTGAGTACCTGTAAGTAAGTGTACCAATTCCAGTTTTCGTTGGTGTATAGCAATTCTTTGTCATTGGTTGCCTAGGTTTGTTCAACTTGGGAGTGAGTTTTCGTACATGCCCGGTCCCTATTAAATTAATTCCCATTACCTCAATGCCCCAACTTTCGCTTATCGCACTTTCGCGCCACTTTCGGCGGTCCCTATTGGCCGCGAAAGTTGGTGCACCACTGTATACAAGTTTTCATAATTAACAAAATAATTGGCTCTAAAAACTTTGAAATATCTGAGTAAATAAGATGGGGGCATACCAATATACCATCAGCTGAAAGTAAACAAACTATATACCCTCTTCATTATAGGGAAGACAATAATCCAGACCTCAGTCTCTCATAAATTAAAAAGGAACTAGAGTAACGGTAATTGAGTTTTTATTTCTATAATTTAGAAAGAGTCAGCCAGGGAATAGGTGTGGAAATTTACAGCCCATTTGCTCTAGCATTTTTAGTCATAGAGGTTATAGGTCACGCTTTTTGGCCGACTTATAATGAACAAAATATGGTGTGCACTAATAAAATAATGATGGCTTATAAACTTTGACACAAACCATTACTTAGGGCTGCACTTGGGGAACATGTGAAGGAATCGCGGTAATAAATAAATGTAGAATGAACATACAGGTCTCCCTCGATTTATGATTGGGTTATGTTCCCGAAAACCCGATCTAACTGTCTTCATGGTGCAATGCATAATTGTGTTGATTTCGGTGTGAGCGTCCTGGGTTCGAATCCCCGGACTGCCACATGCGTTTGTTAATTTCATTAATCGAGTTTAGGAGTAAAGTTGGTTGGTGGAGATAACATAATACTTAAATAGAGAAATCGCAGAGCGAACCCTAAAATTAATGGGATAAATAAGGATGAGTTCTGGGACCAGCCTAAACCCAAACACCTAAAAAAAACTATAATAATATCTTAAATCTGGGCATATGATAGTGAGGGAGACCTGTATAAGCTATTTTTACAACTGAAATATCTGAATAAGAAATAAACTTCAAAGGTATACAAAGATGGATACCAGCTGAGTGGATAATAATAGTACAATACAATACGATAGTCCATTCTTATAGGTAGGAAAAAATAATGAGCACTAACCTCTATAATTCGGTGACCGGTCAACTCAACCAGTAGACCATTTCAACCAGTACCAAATCAACCAATACGGTTAGGTTAGGTTAGTACTATATTTTGGCATTGGTTTGGTTGGTCTGGGTTAATTTGGCACTGGTTGAGAGCTACTTGTTGAAATGGTCTACTGGTTGAGATGACATGGAACCCTATAATTCATAAACGACTACAGTCACCAAGTAAATATTTGTATCATTTGAGAAAAGTCAGTCAGGGGATAGGTGTGGAAATTTACAGCTCATTTGCTATAGCCCAGTTGACCACTTGTGAGTGTTAGGCTATAAGGAAGTTGGAGCCGTGAACATCAAAATAAACAGAAATGCAATAATTATGTACGTTTCTGATGGATAAATGGCATGATGAATTGGGTTTTATGTATATATACAGTAAAAGTCATGTAATCCGAACACGGATAGTCCGAAAATCCCAATGGTCCGAATTTTTAAAGGCGGCTGATGGAGCCATTTTCCGTTTACCAGTGCTCTGATCGGTGGTCACATTCGCTAATTCCACTCGATTTTCGGACCTCATAGTGCTCGTAACTCCCTAGTGATGACTACAACACTTCTAAGCATTACTGGTAAGTAATAAAACAACCTATCCAATTAAGTCCATTGGTACTATGAAATGCCATTTATTTGACACGAAAACAATGCCGCCGATCTTTAGTTGAACAATAACAACACGTGTTGTCTGCAAGTGTGGCTACAAGTTGTTGTTGCTGTTGTTGCTAGGCTGGCCAACAATCTACCGCCTTCAATAAAGTTACAGTTTAATGGAGTTTGCTTTGGCTTTTACAATTATAGAGTATTAGGTAAAATGAAATTCAATTCCATAGAGCATAATTATCTATCTATCTATCTAATGCCTGACGCCGTGATCCCCGAAGGGGTGGCCACGAACGAACCGCCCCCATGCACCTCTGTCCCCAGTCAGTCGACGCCCCTCCCCCCAACCAGCACCGCCTTCGTTCATGTACTTCCTCACTCCATCCTTCCACCTCTCATTCGGTCTACCTCTCCCTCTCTGTCCCTCCACCTCGCTCTCGTACACCCTCTTAGTCATTCTCTCGCTTTCCATACGTTCCATATGGCCGAACCATCTCAAGTTGTTCCTTTTCACACTTTCCAGCACATCTACCTCCACACCACACCTCCTTACTTCCTCATTACACACGTACACACGTATCTTTTGCCGGTCAGTCATCTAAAATCAGAAACTTTCCAAACGGAGTCCCACAAGGATCCGTCCTATCGCCCGCACTCTTCAATCTGTATATGCACGATATAATTACACCCAATACGCCCCAAATAAACTTAGCCTCCTATGCAGATGACATAACACTCACATGCACACACCATGACCCAAAAAGAGCAACAGATCTCCTTCAACCCTATCTCAACACACTACATGGCTGGTGCACTACAAACAGACTTAATCTAGCCCCAGCCAAATCCACCGCAACCCTGCTCACAAGTTGGACAGGAGAACACGAATACATCCCTCAACTCACCATAAACAACACACCCCTAACACATACACACACACCCAAAATCCTAGGAGTAACATATGATACTCATATGACATTCAAACAGCACACCACAAACATTAAAAGGAAACTGACACCCAGACTTAACGCCCTCAGGTCACTTGCTCACACAAAATTTGGACACAACAAAGAAACTACCACCACAGTATATAAACAATACATAAGATCAGTGATGGAATACGCAAGCCCAGCCTGGGCTTCTAACCTAGCTGAAACACATCATAAGACCTTACAGACTATTCAAAACAAAGCCCTGAAGATCATTACAGGCTGCACAGCTACTTCACCCACAGATCACCTACATCAAGAAACCAAAATCCTCAAAGTCAAAGACCATCTGGACATGAGAGGCACTCAATTCCTGGCAGCAGCCTCCACGAACCAAGACCACCCACTAAACTACATGGCAACACACCCACAGACACCAAGAAATATCAAAACAACACCCAGCACACGGTATTAAAATGTAAAACTTGCAAACTAAACAAACCAAAATTGGGACAAGGACAATATAAAGTCAAATTAAATTATCAAAATCGCTATGTGGAAACAACGCTTACTAAAATGAAAATTATTAAATAAAAGAACACAATCCACCACATAGGGTGTACATCACTACATGAGCAAGTTAATCTGTTTCCCAAGCAAACCAATCGCACATATAACAACGCACTATCGTCACGTTAAAGGAAGTAGTTGTCCTCTCTTCCTCCCTGCCCACCCCGAACCAACTTCCAGAAGCACATCCATACTCATATCTCTCACCGATCCATCCACTCACTCACAGACAACACGCAGCTGCATGCACGACCTCCCGAAATCCATCCTTCCGAATCCTCCCTTCCTCGCGAGGACAGAGTCCACCTGGCCAGGCTGAGATGCGGACACCATCCAGCTCTCCTGAGCTATCAGAAGAGACTGGATGACTCCGTTGTCGACGCCTGCCCGGGATGTAACACAGCACCCCATACCATTAAAGACATCATAGAAGACTGCATTTCACACAACCACTTATGCCAACAACACAATCTACACTCAATGAGAGCTCTGTGGGAAAGCCCGATCGTGGCCATGGCCTTTCTCAGGGACTCGGGGCTGTTCGGCCAGGCAGCTTGGGGAACAGCAACAACAACAAACTTCCTCATTAGTCTGTCTATCCCTCCATATAACTCCGCACGCACTCCTTAAGTAATTAATTTCCACTGCTCTCACTCTTGGTCTGAGTCTCTCAACCAACGTCCATGCTTCGCTTCCGTAAGTCAGTGTCGGGATTACCACACTGTCATGCAAGGACTTCTTCACTTCCATACTGACCACCCTATTTCTTGTTACTGCTTTTACCGTTCCTACAACCCTCTTCCCCTGTTGTACCCTCTCCCGCACTTCTTCATCCATAGTCCCATCTTTACTCAACACACTGCCCAGATACTTAAAAGAGTTGACGATCTCCATAGCCTGACCGTTCAGCTTCACTTCACACTCTGTGACTTCACCCCTTTCGAAGACCATAACCTTGCTCTTCCCCGCATTTACCTTCAAATTCCGCATATTATAGCATAATTATAATAACATTTATTGCATACCGTATATCAGTGGCGGTCGATATAGCCACACAAGAACAAGAACACACACACAAACACACTCGCTTGACAATAACACACACACACGTGTTTCGATAATGATACCGGTACACTGATTTTCCATTTGAACTTATAACACGTTTGATATAAGTTTATTATGAAATACAGTATTGTAAAGAATTAAGGTAAGTATATAAGAGATATACAGTATAGTACTAATGATTAATTTATCGTATTTTGACGATTTCGGTCATTCGGAAAATCAGCTGATGAATCTCGGCGCTCCAAAGTCACTTGCATTGAAAGTATATTAGTCGTATAAGACCACCCATGGTTTTGGAGGGTTTATTTAAGGCTTAGAAATGTGTCTTATACGCCGGTATATACCATATCATGTCTATATTTATTAATCATGTGCGTATTTATAGTGTTTTCAGGGGTCCCTCCCAACAGTCCGAATAATCCACTAATCCGAAGCACTGTCGCTCCTCTGTCATTCGGATTACAGGGCTTTTATTGTATATATATGTACTACGACCGTATTTTAGCTGTAAATTCTGTTAAATATTGTTGTCTACCGCTCCAACTTCCTTATAGAACGAAACTCTCAAGTCAGCAATTTGAGTTATATAGATTAGGGGTCACGGTTACTGGCTCTAAATTAGATTATTATACCTGTAATGAATGAACTATATATGGGCTAAACAATACCTTATATAAAGTTTCCGGTTATCAAAGTTACTGTTGAAGCTGCTCATGTTGCTGCTGTTGTTGTCATCATCATTGCTGCTGTTGTTCTTCATCTTCCTCCATCTTAAAAAATAGAAACACATATAACAAAAAGTAAGAAACAAAAAACTTGGTGATTGGAAATGTATGTATGTACAGCACCTGTCTGTAGATGTTAAATACAATAAATAAATATAGGTAAAGACATAGTTGACGAACCAGGGTATCAACCTGGAACAATTTGGTTTCATAAGACTAGAATGAATATAATTAGAAATACAGAAAAATTAACATAAAATTGTAACGTCCTAGGCATTTAGTCAGTTTTACCCCTGCAACCCGGGAGGATGCTTAGGCCTTTTTTATGTCTTTAGGAGCATCTGGAGGGGGGGGGACCTCACTCAGATAGCTTTAGTGGAAGTCTGTTCATAAAGTGGAAGGAGATATTCCCTGACACTCTCTTGTGACATTCACTCTAGCCAGGCATCCAATATGCTTTGTTATCATACTGTATAATACTCTCGAAATAACACAATACACGTCTCCCTCGATATACGATTAGGTTATGTTCCTGAAAACCCGATCTTAAAAAGAAAAAAACGTATAATGAACTCTATAATTAATGGGGTAAATAGGGATGTGTTTTCGGACCAGCCAAAACCCAAGCATAATCACCTAAAAACCTGTAACAATACCGTAAATCATGGCATCGGATAGTGAGGGAGACATGTACTGTAAGATATTCAACTCATTGCAAAATCGAACGTAACAAGATAAGAATGGCGAGATGGATGTGTGGGGCTAAACTGCAAGATAGGTTATCTATTGGAGAGCTGAGGAGTCGGTTAGCTATCAAGAGTATTAGTGATGAGATGCGTACAAGCAGGCTGGATGGTTTGGGCATGAGGAAAGGATGGATTAACTAAGTTGACTTATTGTCATCATCATATATATTGCCAGCCTGGGGCAAATAACAGAAGAAAAGTAGTCAAAATAGACGGGAACGTAACCCCGAGCCTTCAATTAATTTAAACAAAGCTGTTGATACACCCAGTCTATGCTACATCCTTCCCACTCTGCCCCCTCAACCCTAACAAAGCTGTTGATACACCCAGTCTATGCTACATCCTTCCCACTCTGCCCCCTCAACCCTAACAAAGCTGTTGATACACCCAGTCTATGCTACATCCTTCCCACTCTGCCCCCTCAACCCTAACAAAGCTGTTGATACACCCAGTCTATGCTACATCCTTCCCACTCTGCCCCCTCAACCCCATCACTTATTAAAATCAACAACTATTTTGACACAAAAATCACAATCACTACTATTTTGACACAAAAATCACAATCAAAATAAGAAATGCAATGGTAGTTTCACTTACCTAACCTTTTCTTAGCTATTTAAATAACAGTTTAATGATATATATTTTACAATACAGTACAGTACTGTACTGTATGGATTTTACAATACAGTACAGTACTGTACTGTATGGATTTTACAGTACAGTACAGTACAGTATAGTACTGTATGCACTTTACAATAAACTTGAAAGACGCACCGCTCGCCCTGCCACCTAGCGGACAAATCTATCAAGCACCGGACCAATCCGGTGGTCCGAATAGATTGTCCGCCTACGGACGGAGTCCGTTGTATGGAGGTCCGCTGATTCGAGGGTCGAGTGTACACCCTATGCGGTGGATTGTGTTCTATAATTTCAAAATGTTATTAGTTCTTTTGCATTTATCTTGTGTCGTCCCAGTTTTGGTTTCTTTATTTTGCAAGTTTTGCAATTAAATTACCATCGGAAATTATTAATTGCCCATTATCCAACAATGCTAAGATATGCCGTCCCCGAAAACAATATTTTGACATTAACCTAACCTAACCTGACCACCGCCGGCCTTAGCATTGATGTTGAGGATGACAAAATACTAAAAATACGGTGGAAAAATTAACAAAATTAGATCTCCACTGATTCAAGATGGCCACCTTTCTTGCTTCCACCCCTATATAACCCACAAAGTCTAATTCTAATATAAAACTAGAAAACTAACTCAAAATCCTGATGTGGCGGTGTCTACGCCGTGGGGCCACCTCCCGAGGCTGCCAACCGCGGATGGCTGCCGACCCTCCACAGCCGAAGACAAAATCAACGACCAGTGGAGGAAAACCGGATGCCGGCCGCGGGGAGCAGTTTCGGGAGCCAAACCGTCACAACCATCCCCTGCCCCCTCCCTGGGGGCACGGGTCCTTGGAGCGGCTTCGGTCGCGCCGGGAATTTCCACACCTCTCACACCACACACACACATCACACAGTTTTTCCTACACCGAGAAATGACTCTCCGGCTGTCATTTCTCGAAGACTTCTTCTAGCCGGAGACATTGAGAGCAACCCAGGACCCACGTTCACATACATATGTCCAACTTGCTCAAAACCCATCACTTCGAGTCGCCATACTAAGGGTTCAGTTCTCTGCAATTCATGTGGGAACTGGACCCACTTCACCTGCACAACACTTGCCTCCAAGAAACACTACACAAACACCTGGACCTGTTCCTCATGCCCCTCCCTCTCCCAGTCAAATCCCTCGCCTAAAACCCGTCCACCTCTCCTCCCCAACCCACCTAACCTTCCCATATCATCCACTCCCCCCCCTAAAACCCGTCCACCTCTCCTCCCTAACCCACCTAATCTTCCCATACCATCCACATCCTCAACTCAACACACCACACCCCATCCTAATCCATTCCAACCCCCATCTCCTGCTCCCCAATCCCCACCCCCACCTCACCCATCCCAACCCCCAGCCCCTCCCTCACCCCGACCCCCCCCCCATCACCCCCACCCCCACCCATCCTCGTGCAGCAGCACCCAACGTACATCGTGCACATAACATTAACATTCTTCAACTGAACATAGATGGCATCAACACAAAGAAACACGAACTCTCACACTTCATCAAACAACACAACATACACATTGCCATCTTACAAGAAACAAAACTCCGCACAACACAAAAAACACCCACATTTCATAATTTCACCACCATCAGACAAGACCGGGCTGTCGGCGGGGGCGGTGGACTCATCACCCTGGTACACAAAGAAATATCATACATAGTAACCAGTGTACAAACCAAATCACTCCTCCCCCCAAATGATAACACAACAGAAATACAGTCAATTAAAATACGCACTGGCAACAACTCCAACATAACCATCATAAACACATACATCCCTCCCCAAACATCCCCTACAGTACCAAATGAATACAGACCACACTTACAACACATCACAAACACCCCACACACCCCACACATCATCCTGGGTGGTGACTTCAACGCCAAGACGTCGGCCTGGTTTGTCGACAACCCCGACACAGACAGAGGGCTGGTACTACAAAACCAAACCGATAACCTCATCATCCTTAACGACATCCATCAACATACCCATATTCCTCACCAAGCCCTCTATAACCCATCATCTCCAGACATCACCTTTTGCTCCCCAGAACTCGCCCCCACAACATCCTGGAGGGTGGTCAGAACCTTAGGCTCTGACCACCTCCCGATCATTATCACCACCAAAACCAGACTCACCCCAGCTAGCCACAAACACACATACACCAATTATAAAAGAGCTAACTGGGAAGCATTCACAAATGAGACAGAACAACACTTCACAACTCTAAACAGTACACCCATCACTAACATCAACAATGCTGTACACATACTCAATAAAACTATCCAAAACGCTGACAAGAAACACATTCCAAGAGGTAACAGAAAAAGACACAACCCCAACTTCACACCAGAAATTCAAAACCTCATCAGACAACGCGACATACTGAAACACTCCCCAGCACCCCACACACAAGACATCACACAACAAATTCAAGCACTCAACACCCAAACTAACAACAAAATACAAGAACAACAAAAACTAAATTGGAATAACTTCCTACAAACACTTGATCACAAAACAAACCCCAAAAAACTATACAAAACACTAAACAGCATCACACTTTCCAACAGCAACACAACACAATCACATGCTGCAATCACAACAACAGACTCTACTCCTTCATGTAAACAACAAGCAAACACTCTCATCAATCACTTTTCACATGTCAGCCACCTAAAACCTCACAAAGACGACCGACGTGTCATCCGACGTAAGAGACAATTCCCCACAGACCCTGACTATACACCCTTCACCAATCACCAGACAAAGCATATCATCAACAATCTCAAGCACTCACCCGCCTGTGGCCTAGACAACATAAGCAACATACACCTCAGACACCTGGGACCACAAGGCATACAAGCACTCACTAACATATCAAACTACAGCTATTCACACAACACAATTAAAATGTAAAACTTGCAAACTAAACAAACCAAAATTGGGACAAGGACAATATAAAGTCAAATTAAATTATCAAAATCGCTATGTGGAAACAACGTTTACTAAAATGAAAATTATTAAATAAAAGAACACAAACCACCACATAGGGTGTACATCACTACATGAGCAAGTTAATCTGTTTCCCAAGCAAACCAATCGCACATATAACAACGCACTATCGTCACGTTAAAGGAAGTAGTCAAGTTTGGGAAGTCCGGGACGTTCTGGCAAATTTTACTAAACTCTGCATGAATAAAGAAACTACATGTTAAATGTCAAAATATTATTTAAAATCAAATTTGCAACATGACAAGACATTAACAATAGTAAAAAATACAAATATTGATAAGATATCTATACTATTACAAAATAATATATAAAATACAGTACAGCACTCACTAACGATAGTGCTATCGGGTAGGTACCTGTAAGCATAGCATGCCTCAAGTGACCCCTATCAATAACTACCCTACAAATAACCTACATTTATAGCACAAATAAACTAAGGAAATCGCAAAAGTAAGCAATTGATACTATCGACAATGAATACATATAATATAAAGAGAAATAATTGCAAAATATGAAGTAACAACAGATTTAAACAAAGAGTACTCTTTTAACAAGAACAATAAATTTAAAAAATCATCAATATTAATAATAATAATAATAATAGAAAAAGAAAAAGATAAACAATGAATACAGACAAAAAGTAAGCAGAGGTTATACAAGAAACTTCAAGTTAAAAATGCTTGATTAAAATTATTGATGTCAAATTTTAGAATACAGTCACAATAATTGACCCTAAAAAGATTAAATTTATGGAACAATTTACTTGCCTCAAAACCTCTGTCCACTAAGAGTCTGTATAGTAACCTAGCTCTAGCCAGACATTTGGAAGCATGGTATCATCATCACTTTCCCCAAACCCAACAAAGACCCCACGCTACCCTCCTCGCACCGCCCCATCACACTCCTTTGCTCCCCCTCCAAAGTCATGGAACGCCTAGTATTACAACTAATTACACCTGACCTACCCCTAGCTCCAACACAACATGGCTTTAGGCCACTGCACTCCACAAACACTCTTCTCACAGACCTTACACAAAGAGCTTTCGACGGCATCAATTCAGCTAGACCACCACACAGATCACTATTAGCCACACTCGACATTAGTAAAGCCTTCGATGCCATCCCCCGCCACAACCTAACAAACAAAATCTACAACACAAACATGCACAACAACACAAAACGGTGGCTGGCCAACTTCCTAGCAGGCAGATGTGCACACGTATCTTTTGCCGGTCAGTCATCTAAAATCAGAAACTTTCCAAACGGAGTCCCACAAGGATCCGTCCTATCGCCCGCACTCTTCAATCTGTACATGCACGATATAACTACACCCAATACGCCCCAAATAAACTTAGCCTCCTATGCAGATGACATAACACTCACATGCACACACACCATGACCCAAAAAGAGCAACAGATCTCCTTCAACCCTATCTCAACACACTACATGGCTGGTGCACTACAAACAGACTTAATCTAGCCCCAGCCAAATCCACCGCAACCCTGCTCACAAGTTGGACAGGAGAACACGAATACATCCCTCAACTCACCATAAACAACACACCCCTAACACATACACACACACCCAAAATCCTAGGAGTAACATATGATACTCATATGACATTCAAACAGCACACCACAAACATTAAAAAGAAACTGACACCCAGACTTAACGCCCTCAGGTCACTTGCTCACACAAAATTTGGACACAACAAAGAAACTACCACCACAGTATATAAACAATACATAAGATCAGTGATGGAATACGCAAGCCCAGCCTGGGCTTCTAACCTAGCTGAAACACATCATAAGACCTTACAGACTATTCAAAACAAAGCCCTGAAGATCATTACAGGCTGCACAGCTACTGCACCCACAGATCACCTACATCAAGAAACCAAAATCCTCAAAGTCAAAGACCATCTGGACATGAGAGGCACTCAATTCCTGGCAGCAGCCTCCACGAACCAAGACCACCCACTAAACTACATGGCAACACACCCACAGACACCAAGAAATATCAAAACAACACCCAGCACACGGTATCACACACAATTATTGTCCTCTCTCCCTCCCTGCCCACCCCGAACCAACATCCAGAAGCACATCCATACTCATATCTCTCACCGATCCATCCACTCACTCACAGACAACACACAGCTGCATGCACGACCTCCCGAAATCCATCCTTCCGAATCCTCCCTTCCTCGCGAGGACAGAGTCCACCTGGCCAGGCTGAGATGCGGACACCATCCAGCTCTCCTGAGCTATCAGAAGAGACTGGATGACTCCGTTGTCGACGCCTGCCCGGGATGTAACACAGCACCCCATACCATTAAACACATCATAGAAGACTGCATTTCACACAACCACTTACGCCAACAACACAATCTACACTCAATGAGAGCTCTGTGGGAAAGCCCGATCGTGGCCATGGCCTTTCTCAGGGACTCGGGGCTGTTCGGCCAGGCAGCTTAGGGAACAACAACAACAACAACTAACTCAAAAGTTACTGTTCAAATTACAGTATTATGACGAACTCATTAAAATTAAAAACTATCGAAACGACAACACACTAAACAAAATCTATATAGAGTACAGGTATATGTGAAAAAATAAATTTAAATGTATCGGAAACTAAACTTTGAAAACAACAAACATATAATATCCACATATCTGTACACAAGTACACGAGACAGTAGGTTGGTTTCCCACGCCACCCTAGTAGCAGATGTGTTGGTGTATCGAGGCTAACTAGTACAAAGTGCAATCAGGAATCGAAATAAAAATATGTATAGGCTAGGCAGATGTAAATTGTGCTTAATGAGAGAGAAGAGAGAGAGAAGGAGCTATTTTTCAACAGCCCTCATAAGGCTGGTTAATGAGAGAAATAAATACAGATAAATTAGTTATTTAAATGAGACGGTTATACAATTTGATAAAATAAAAAAACACATATGTTTTGTTGAATAATTCTATTTTAACAAAATACAAAATTTAATTTTTTAAATTTCCAATGGTAATGACATTTATAGGAATGATTTAAGGGTCATAAAGATTGTATATACCGGTATGAAATAACTATCGAGGTGCCTGAATAGGTGACACATGATAACCCTGTCCAAAACAAGATACAGTAAACTTCCGTTAATCCGAAGGGCAGCGGACCGGCCCTCGTTCGGATTAGTGGATTTTTCGGATTATCGGACTTTACCCCTATGAACCTGTGTATTAACCCTCCAGCCCCGGCTATGTATTATATATATATTCCTCGAAAACCGGGTGTTTTGGCCGAAAAACGTCTAGGCTAGGCTACCGTATATTCGTTAATCAGACTGCTTCCCGCATTCCCGCGCATCCCCAAGCGTAGCTGTGTTATTTACCTGTAGAATGGCATTAAGTAGAGCTCTCTAAGTCAACTGGTTGAGCTGTGATGATGATTTCATTGGAGATAACTTTATGGTCAAAACAGCCACTTTACACTACTATTCGATACTTAACAACAACATACAGGCACACAAGAACAAGCGCCGCTCTCCTTCTTGTGGCCGGAGATGCGGGGCGTCGGTCCAGCCGGCTGTTGTTTACATGCGTCGGACCGACGCCTCGCACACGAAGCTCACAGGCTTTCAACTACAGGGGTGTTCAAGAGTCCTTCCGGGTTCCTGGTATATGCTTTTTTATGGGCGTTTAAGAGCCCATCCGTGTTGAGAGGGTTAATGGCCTGACGAAAACATTGAGGCATTAGGCCACCCAAATGACACAATGGTGCACACATAGGATATCATATGTTCATGAAATAACTTCAAAAGTTTACCATTGTCATTGTAGCCTATTACCTACTTCAAAACATTCAGATTAATGGTCAAAGGAATCTGCTGATATAAACGTAAACACCATATGTCCGCATCGTCTACTAGCGAGTTTGTCTTGCTCTTGAAGATCAGATCAGATGTGGTTCGGGAAGTAATGCCTTAACAACGGCACTTCCCTGAGAGGTTCTTGTAATTTTCCTTTTGTGATTTTCCTTTTGTGACGTGCTCTGTTATATTATATTGTATTGAAAGCACCCTTGTTTTGTTGTCTTGAAAGCACCCTTGGGACGCTCCGATCACTGAACTATAAATAGTAGCGTATCGGAACGTCCAAAGGTGCGTTTTCAAGCTCAAGACTGAATGCGCTTGCAGAAAATGCGGTGCAAGCCAGTAGCGCATCGGAGCGTCCCAAGGATGCGTTCAAGAGCAAAACAAACTCTCTAGCAGACGATGTGGTGTTTACGTTTATATCAGTAGCTTCCTTTGACCATTAACCCTCCTGGCCCGGGCAGGCTCTCAAAATGACAGTGTGGGCTACCCGGGCGATCTGGCCGAAAAACGTCTAGGCCTAGGCTACCGTATTTTTGTTTAGTTTAACTGCTAGAAATTTCCCACGCATCTATAAATGTAGTGCGGTTTCCAATCTGTAGACTGGCGTTGAGTAGAGCTCTCTATGTCAACTGGTTCAGTTGTGATGACGATTTCAGTGGAGAGCACTTGCAGGCGATGTTAGCAATATGACGATCTTTTCACTACTGAAACAACGACATACAGACATACAATAACAAACGAGTCTTCTCTTTCTTGTTTTCGGAGGTGCGGTGACGTAACGATCGGCTTTGTTTACATGCGTCGGACGCACAGCGTTCAGACCAAGCTGAATAGGCTTTCAAGCTTACAGATTTTAAAATGACAACCGGGCACCTGCCCTTAATTCGTGGTGTCATTTTAAAATGACAACCGGGCCAGGAGGATTAATCTGAATGTTTTGAAGTAGGTAATAGGCTACAATGACAATGGTAAACTTTTAAAGTGAATTCATGAACATATGATATGTGTGTGCTCCATTATGTGTCATTTGAGTGGACTAATGCCTCAAAAAGGGGACTTTGGGACTTCTTGAAATTCGGACCATCGGGTGAATTCGAATTTGGCCTCAAATTGAAAAATTCGGACTATTGGGAGATTTGAATCATCGGTCGTCGGATTAAAGGACTTTTACTGTAAAAAGAAACACATATGGACAAAAACACAAAACACACACATAAGACAACATAAAGTGGGGGTAGGGTCAACTTGACCCACCCACAACCAACTCTGTCCACACAGTTAAGAAAGAATGTCTACCCATTAAAAATTAAGTTATACTGTACTGCATACACCACCGAGGTATCATATAGCCTAATAGAATGCTGAATGTTTCGGAAGTACCATATCACCTTTTCATCGGTACCATCATTACGCTTGAGGATTGGCGGGAACATTTATGTACTGTATTATATTTTTTCTCTCGTCTCGTAAGTTTAACCCCTTGAGGGGGTACCCCTACCAACATCAGCCACAGTGATAACATTGTTGTGGCACGACTTTGTTGTACTGTGCTGCAGTAAAGACTGTAGCCACCGTGTTATGATTGCTGTGTACTGTGTGCAGTACTGTGATTGTACCATGGAAGCCACATTCACTGTGGACGGTTGCGGTCTTTAAACCCGTAGGCTATGTATGTATGTAATCGAGATGTATTTGTGATAATTTGTGATAGAATTTAAGAAAGATATGTGGGAATTAAAAGGGTAAAGACTATCACAATAATGTCACAAATTATCACAAATACATCTTGATTCTTAACCCTTCCTGGCCGGGCAGCATTATAAAAGAACACACCTTACGAAGGGCAGGAGCCCGGGCGTCCATTTAAAATACGTATGCTTGAAAGTGTCCTAAGCATGCTTTGAAAGCTGCGCGCCGAAAAGTTTGTAAACAAAGCCGGTCGGAGCGCCGCCAAGCCTCAACAAGAAGATAAAGTCTGACCTTGTCCGCCATTGCCAGTTATAGCGAAAATTAGTGTTCCAAAGTGTCCAATATGGCTAAATTCGCGGCAAAACTCTCTCCACGGAAATCGTCATCACACCTGAACCAGTTGACCTAGAGAGTTCTACTAAATGCCAGTCTACAGATACAAATAAGGGCTACATTCTAAGATTTGTGTGAATTATCTAGCAATTAAAATCACAAAAATAGACCTATGTTTACATACAATGTTTTTAGGCCAGATTGCCCGGATAGGGCTATCGACATCTATAAATGCTGCTCGGGGAGGAAGGGTTACAGGGTTAAACTTACGAGACGAAAATTTTATTTCACGTCAATCCAGTAATGGTCCGATTTTTTTTTTTAATAACTTATGATTGGGCCGAGTTGACAATCTGATGGGCCGAGTTGACAATCACGTGGGCTGAGTCGGCAAAGGGTCGAGTTGGCCGTTAACCCACAAAGCAGACCGTGTAAAATAAAATTGCTGATAAAATCTTTTATAAAACTTCCCCGACATTCAACTGACCTGAACTGGAGTTCATAATGAAGTTAATGGTGTTTGAATAGTGGCTCCATATCTTAACCCTTTCCTGCACTGGTTACAAGTCCAAGTTACCCCAACTGGCGCCATCTCTCCTCAGTCTGCTGCCAAAAGTTGAGAATTAATTATTACAATAATTCAGGTGCGATATATATAATAAAGTTAAAATCACACAATGATAAGAGAAACAGTGTCGAGGTAACCGTTACCAGTACCAATGATATGGAGATGTAACACCATGGGGGCATTTTGTGTTGTTTTTGTGTATGTAAAGTGGAACATGGCATCCAACAATTAATAGATGTAGATAGATAGAAACAAATAATTTGTTAATTTTACAGAAGTACAACTCATATTTTGGTAAGGATGTAGTATTCAGGAGTACCGCCCGCCTTTTTTATACTACTCGCACCCTCGGTATCATGTTCCCGTCTATTTTGACTGCCGTGGGATACAATAATAGGTCTCACCCCCCCATGAGTTATTGTCATAATCATATATATTGCCAGCAGAGGGCATTTAACAGAAAAAGTCAAAATAGACGAGAACGCAACCATGTAAACATGACGACTGTACGCCCGGATACTACATCCTTTCCCATACTTTGGGAAGTATGTAGGGGATGGATGTAGTTACCGGGTGTACCATTACCGACATACAACATAAATCATCTATAAATACTTATAATAAAATAAATACTCATAAATCTATAATACTAGGTTAGGTTAGGTTAGGTAGTTTGGTTAGTGTAATGTGTTTTTGTATCCAAAGGCAGTCAAAATAGATGGGAACATGATGGTGAGCGTCCGCGTAGTGTGAACAAGACGGGCGGTACACCTGGTAACTACATTCTTGCCGTATGTAGTATCCGGGCGTACGGTTGTCACATGAGCTCGCGGTTACGTTCTAGTCTATTTTGACGGCTATTTTTCTGTTATTTGACCCCTGCTTGCAATATATATGATGATAATAAGTCATAGGGGGGTGAGGGGGGCCTAAGCTCCCCTCAACCTATTATTTTATCCCACTGCAGTCAAAATAGACGGGAATATGATCACGAGCATGGGAGTAGTGTAAACAAGGCGGGCGGCACGCCCGAATACTACCTTACATCCTTACCCATATTTTCTATGGTTTGTAGTATTTATTTTTCGATTTCAAAGGTATATTGTGGAAAGAAAGAGAGGAAAGCAGTTTTTATGGTTATTCTCATTCCTAATTCAAAATCCGATACCCTAACAATCTAGGGCAGAGTTTGGGATTGGGAATGCAGGGTTTTGGGTGGGGGAAAAAAACAGGGGTAATATGTGAATAACTGAATTTAAAATAGGCCTAATGAAATGTAACAAAACCCCAAAATATGAATACAGTATCCGAGCCAAGTTTTGGTACAAGTTTGCTCTGATTTGGGCCTTTTTCAGAGTCCCCAAAAACCTAAATTGGTACAAAAACATGACAAGGATGTAGTATTCGGGCGTACCGCCGCCCTGCCCGCCTTGTTTATACTACATGGATGCTCACGATCATGTTCCTGTCAATTTTGACTGCCGTGGGATACAATAATAGGTTGACGGGTCACGGGGGGGGGCTCACCCTCCCATAACTTGTTGTCATCATCATATATACTGCCAGCAGAGAGCAAATAAGTTGAAATAACCGAGAAAAAAATCGCCGTCAAAATAGACGCGAAGTTAACCGCGGCGATCGCCCATGTAAACATGACGACCGTACGCAGGGAATCTACATCCATCCCCATTATTGTATCCAACAGCCAGCTGTTGGGTAAATTGTTTTTGTTACTGGCTGTGGGATACAATAATAGATTGAGGGGGGCTTTGCCCCCCAGGGAGGCATTTAACAGCTGGCCGTGGGATATTTTCTTAAAAAAAAAATCAGTAAAATTAGGCGCGAACGTACCTGCGAGCGTGCGACTTATGTAAACATAGCGACCGTACGCCCACTAACACCATCCTTACTGCTGCGTTCACTGAATCATATATAATGCCAGTGAGCAGGGGGTAAATAACTGCAGGCCGTGGGATAATTTCCGAAAAAAAAAAACGCGGTAAAAATTTAAGAGACCCCGGACAGCCTTTTTACTAGTTAATTCTAGTTTTTTGTTTATTTTTCTTTGATATACAGTGTTGTTTAATACCGAGGACCGTCGCATCTTAGTATTTTCAACATTAGCCTAACCTAACCTAACCTAACCTAACCGAAAACTAAACAGGGAACATAAGCTGGGTTTAGACCGTCGCGTACCCATGAACAGGGAACGTGAGCTGGGTTTAGACCGTCGCGTACCCATAAACAGGGAACGTGAGCTGGGTTTAGACCGTCGTGCACCCATACACAGGGAACGTGAGCTGGGTTTAGACCGTCTATTAGTTTTCGGTTAGGTTAGGCTAATATTGAAAATACTAAGATGCGACGGTCCTCGGTATTAAACAACACTGTATATCAAAGAAAAATAAACAAAAAACTAGAATTAACTAGTAAAAAGGCTGTCCGGGGTCTCTTCAATTTTTACCAAAAATGCTTTTGTGTTTTAGAACCAGGCACACACAAAGCAAATGAAAACGGATGCTTGACCAAAGTAGCATAGGCCTACATGGAGTGACGTTTCAGCCAAGTTTTGAGATCGGTTTTCCTGGCGACATTCTTATTGACATGTAGGGCTGTACGCCCCGTTTTATGTCATATATAATAGTACCAACAACAACAGACATGATTACATTTAGCTAAATTTATCTTGACCTAGCTTAGCCAATACAAAACAGAACACATGATTAGGCTTAACCCTCCAGCCCCGGCTATGTATTATATATATATTCCTCGAAACCCGGGTGTTTTGGCCGAAAAACGTCTAGGCTAGGCTACCGTATATTCGTTAATCAGACTGCTTCCCGCATTCCCGCGCATCCCCAAGCGTAGCTGTGTTATTTACCTGTAGAATGGCATTAAGTAGAGCTCTCTAAGTCAACTGGTTGAGCTGTGATGATGATTTCATTGGAGATAACTTTATGGCCAAAACAGCCACTTTACACCACTTTTCGATACTTAACAACAACATACAGGCACACACGAACAAGCGACGCTCTCCTTCTTGTGGCCGGAGATGCGGGGCGACGGTCCAGCCGGCTGTTGTTTACATGCGTCGGACCGACGCCTCGCACACGAAGCTCACAGGCTTTCAACCACTGGGCGTTCAAGAGACCATCCGGGTACCTGTTATATGCTTTTTTATGGGCGTTCAAGAGCCCTTCCGTGGTGAGAGGGTTAAAGGTGAACTACAGGGATGAACGAAAAAAAGAAGATTATCCTAATGCAGGGTCATAACTTGGCATAAATATACTGTAATATGTATATGGGCAATATCGATATAATTCCATTAAACTCCAGAACAAAATACGGAAAAACTAAATAAGAGGGTCACCAATTTTCCCATGGATTTTTTTATTTTTCCCTGTTAGTTTTCATCAATATACTGTATAGTGTTTGGAAATAATTACAACCCTCGGCGAAACCGTTTTCCCCATTATACAACGATCTTAAGACACGCCACCCGATAGTGGGGAGGGCTATGAAGTACAGGGAAAATGAGGGGTTAAATGCGTAAAACGGCTATTAAAACGTATTTTAGCAAAACTTGGCTCGGGTTTTAAGGTCTAAGGCCTAAAACCCAATATTTCGAAAACCCGAGCCAAGTTTTGGCCAAAGCTGGCTCGGATTTTGAGAGTATGTAGACAACAAAATGACAGTAACCTCATTTAGAAATTTGGCTCAGGTTTCCCGAAATTGAAAGGCCATAAAACCCGAATTTTGGAAAACCCGAGCCAAGTTTTGGCAAAACTTGGCTCGGATTTTGCGAATTTTAAGAGTAAACAAATTACAGTATCGCATATAAGTTCGATAAAACATCTACACTATTGGGAGCGTTTAAGAGCACTGAATCTGTACTCACTGGAACGTAGAAGAGAACGTTACCTAATAATATACACGTGGAAAATCGCAGAGGGTTTAGTACCAAACCTACATACTCCGATAGTCATGAAATTCAGTGATAGGAGAGGCTGGGAATGCGAAATCCCCCGGATGAATAACAGGGGTGCTATGGGCTCTCTGCGAGAGGGCTGGTTATCACACAGAGGCCCACGTCTCTTCAACAAACTCCCACGGCGAGTAAGAGACATGAGGGGCATCTCGTTAGACAACTTCAAGAGAGCCCTAGATGTCGAACTGCAAAAAGTGCCAGACGAGCCCATCCTCGCAAGGGAGCGAGCTGTCGCTTCAAACAGTCTACTGCACCAAATCACCACCCATAACGAGGGGCGTCGCGCTCCTTGGTGCCGCTAGAGGAGCGGCGAACACATCCAAAGGTATCCAAAGGTAAGGTAAGTAACCTAATTTAGAATTTTGGCTAGTTTCCCTAAATTGCAAACCCCAAAAAGCATAATTTTGGAAAACCCGAGCCAATTTTTGGCAAAACTTGGATCGTATTTTGAGAATCGAAAAAGACTAACTAAATGTCGGAAATCGGCTCATGATTTCCGTAATTGCAAAGCCATGTAACCAGATTTATCGAAAACGTAGCACTTATTTAAATCATAAATATCCAGTAACATAGACCTAGTACATTGGATACAAGCCTAATCCACACCTAACGCCTACAATATGTCCGTAGTACCTAGTAGGCCTACGTGGGATACAACATGGCGGTTGGGCCGGTGCCCATTTAGTAGCCTACCGGTATTCGGCCGTATCTGTAAATACGAATGCGAGTCACTTTGAGCGAATTCACAATCTAACCTAATTAACTTAACCTAACTTAAACTAACTTAACTTAACCTAACCTAAATGCGCCTCCGCTCGAATATAAATTCGCTGGAAGTGTCCAGATACCGTAAATACTACCGCAACTACGAATCTTGTTTCTGAGACCTAGTATATTAACCTAACCAAACAACCCAACCTATCGACAGAGATGGGCAGGTGGAGTGGACTAAAAAGCTGGTGGACAGACCTCAGGAGACAGGTGAAAATGGCGTGTGTACGAATCGGTGCCGTCTATAGGAAGGTATTGACAACCATGTTACGACAAAATTTCATTTTAGTACCATATATTTTTATTAGGTTTTGCCGAGGCTTAAAACACAGTTTCATATTATGTTTAGAGCATATAAAATCCATATTTGTTTTCAAATATTGCAAAATAATTGGTGACCAACTTATTTAGTTATACTCAAAATACTAATATATATATAGGCGGCTAGGCCTATAGTCGTTGGTGACGAATTGGCATTTTCAACCAGCTGGAGTGACGGCACTGTGCAGAGATGCTGTTTGTAAACAACTTGATATGCAGTCCTGAACAGTGAGGTCTGTTTTTCGTAATTAATACCTTTCAATTCAATACTCAAGCTCTGCAAAAGATTGACCAACGTCCTGATGATGTGGTGCACATCAAGAAATAATCCCAGCTTGCCAGCAATAGGGCCTAAACATACAGCCTATGGGCCTATGCAGTGTTTATGCATGTTTAGCCTGGTCTAGAGACTAGAGTTGAGGGAGCTCGGTTCTAAGGCCTATTTCGTAATGATAATATAGCCTAGTTTTCTGTTCAATTTATATATCGCGGTCCCTTGACCAGATAGTGTTGAATCCAAATGTTGAGCTGTAAACATGCATACAAATTAGCCTAGGCTAGGCCTATAAGAGTTTCTCAAATAAAAAAACCCCACAGATTCACCCATTTCCCATGTCGATAGTTCCCGCCATTGGCTACAGTTTTGTCATGGTAAACATGCCAGTTCGCGCCAAATAAAATAACTTAGGCTAGATAGGCTAAGCTATATTTCTAGGCCTATGTTGTTAAAACAAATTGATGAAATCATAAAAGTTCTTCAGTATCATATAGGCCTACCTAAAACCAAGCAGATCCCAATGGACATTGTAGTTTGAATAGGTTTCATCCCTGGAATTCACCTTTAAGTAGTTTAGTCCAGTGCTGTAATTATAAGTAGCCTAGGCTAGGCCAGAATTCAGGAATTGTGGCCCCTAACCTCTGAAAAAAAGGGTTTAGATCAAACGGGCTGTAAATATCCACACCTAGGCCTATTCCTTACCTGATTCTTCCCATAAAGTAGAAATCATGGTGGTAGAAATGATAGGCTAGACAAGTAGGTGGATTACCTGACCAGTGACCACCCAACAAATAGGCCTACCAGCCGTCATGTTACCCTAAAGAACAATGATATCAACGAATATAACCATTATGGAACGTTAATAAACGAAAAGCACACGAACTGACCCAAGGAATCACGAGAACAAATTAATGTTTGGGACAGTTCAGGTGACAAGCGATGACAGCCGGAGGAGGAATTATACAGTGCTGCCAGATTTCCTTGGCCAAACGTCATTAGTAGTCAATTTATTCTTGCTAGTAGCCTATTACACGATTATATAGGATAGGCTATGAGAGATCTGTGGGATTCAAATATAAATTGGGATAGTTGTCAACGCTTTAATTGCCCGAGGACCTTTTAAGTTGCATAAAATCGTTTAGTTAGCAAGGACAAAACGTAGAAGACACCATGATGCTGAAAGGATCAAGCTTTAATTTGGGTTTACCCCAACATGACTTTATTCAGAGTTACACTTTCAGACAGCACAGTTGTCGTGATATAGAGCAGCGGTTTATGTTCGGTGATAATGTCCTATTTTAGCTTTTCTCTAGAAATATGTTCGAGATATCTCCCTACAAAAAATGGAAAGGTATTACTTAATGTGGCACCACTGTATTATGAAAATGTTATAACCCACACTTTTTAATAGCAGCTTATTTTACGATATATGATTTGAAAAGTAAACTATTACCGGTATATTGTTTTATATTGTTAACATAACACAATTTACTTATCACTAGCGGTAACTATTGTTGGGTTATATTAAAGTAGGCTATATAGGAGCGGGAAATTCAAATTACAGCATTTCCCAAACAGAAGGAAATATAGCAGCCTACTGCTTTGCTATCATATTTATGTTACTATATACCAGTGTAGGCCAAATATTAGCACCACGTTCTATAATATATTATCCAGTTAATGTGAACATTTTGGATTATTTACGAAAAGCAAGTAGCCTACAGGTAAATTTTTTGTTTTTTTAAAATCAACATACTTACAAAATATATCAAGGAAAAAGCATGATTTCATAAGGTGTAAGGATATTAAGCTACACACGATAGTCCATGCATAATAGGTAGGTCAGAAATCTATCTATCTATCTAGCGGCTCGCTGGTGTAGTGACTAGCGTCTTGGACTTCCACCCAGAAGGCCCGGGTTCGCGCCCACGCTCGGCGCATTAAAGATTTTTCACAAGCACTGAGTCGTTACCATCCCTCATGAGCAAGGGGATGGGGTAGTAGTACAGGACCCCAATGGAAATACGCCTAATCGGCCTTATTGGGCTATCCTTAGCTGGTTTAGCATGCGCTAGCTTTAAGAACTATTATTATTATTATTATTATCTATTGCCTGACGCCGTGATCGCCGAAGGGGTGGCCACGAAAGAACAGCCCCCATGCACCTCTGTCCCCAAGTCAATCGACGCCCCTCCTCCCAACCAGCACCGCCTTCATCCATATACTTCCTCACTCCATCCTTCCACCTCTCTTTCGGTTTACCTCTCCCTCTCTGCCCTTCCACCTCGCTCTCGTACACCCTCTTATTGGTCATTCTATCGCTTCCCATACGTTCCATGGCCGAACCAGGCCAGAAATAGTGACCGGCCCTAATCTCTGAAACTCAAAAAAGGGCTAGAACAATTATTATTTAATGGCCTAGTTGTTAATTTCCACACATATTCTCTGGCTGACTGTTTTCAAAGGGTAGAACTATTATATCGATTACACATTTCGTTTATTAGTTATAATGGTTATTGATGGGGAGTTTGCCTAAATATAATGAATGGGCTATAGACACTATATGCTCACTATGGGCTCACTTTCACTCGCCAGGGGGTGAGCGTCTAGGGGGTGTTTTACTAAATTTGGGGAGGTCTAGCGAGAAAACTAAAAACAAAAATATGAATACATGAATTAATAAACCAATAAAACAGCCACTAGCCCCTTAACCCCTTCTTTACCGGCGACGTCTTTTTAATTTTATTATAGCTACATTTAGACGATTTTATGTACTTTAAGAAGGATATGTGGTAGTGAAAAGGGTTAAGTGAGATAGTTCGAAGCCCGTTGATTGCTGGAGACCCTTTTTAAACTGAATACAATTGTCTAATAGTAGCCAGAATAAAGTTTAAAAAAAAAACGTCGCGGTACAGAAGGGGTTAAGGGGCTAGTGGCTGTTTTATTGGTCTATTAATTCATGTATTCATATATTTTGTTTAGTTTTCTCGCTAGACCTCCCCCAAATTTAGTGAAACACCCCCTAGACGTTCGGACCATTATATTGGCGATTTTAACACCTTTCGCTCCATTTTGTTGTCAATTTTCCCTGGCGAGTGAAAGTGAGCCTGAAATTTCAAGATGATCCGGCCAGGACATTTTTCTACTGAACAATTTACAAATTATCTTAAAGGGGGGTTTAGCGGGTGTTTTTCTAACCTTGATGTACATGTAGTAGGTCTAGCCAGGACACTAAGAAATAAAGGAATGCATGAATTAATAGACCCCCAAAACGGCCCATCTCCCCTTAATATAATTTTTGTCAGACCGAAATGAGGTTTGTGCAGCAGCCTAGTTGGCTACGCCATGCAGAGTTAACCCCTTGTGTATCGGCACCGTCCTCTTAATTTTATTCTTGCTACTTTTAGACAATTTTATTCAGTTTAAAAAGGGCCTCCAGCAATTAACAGGCTTCGAACTATCTCGCTTAACCCATTTTGCTACCACAGATCCTTCTTAAACTGCGCAAAATAGTCTACTCCTAGCTTGAATACAATTATAAAGACGTCGCCGGTACGGAACGGGTTAACACTTTCGTGCCACTTAGGTGTCAATGTTTTCCTGGCGAGCGCTAGCGAGCCTGTTATCTTAAGAGTAACCGGCCTTCGGCCGGTACATTTTTGTAGCGGAAAATGTACACATTTATCTTGAAGGAGGGTCCAGGGGGTGTTTTTTACATTCTGATGAAGGTCTAGGGAGGAAACTAACAACATATTAAGAAGATAAAACAATACACACATTAATACGCCCTTCTCCCCTTATAAGAAGATAAAACAATACACACATTAATACGCCCTTCTCCCCTTATAAGAAGATAAAACAATACACACATTAATACGCCCTCTCCCCTTATAAGAAGATAAAACAATACACACATTAATACGCCCTTCTCCCCTTATAAGAAGATAAAACAATACACACATTAATACGCCCTTCTCCCCTTATAAGAAGATAAAACAATACACACATTAATACGCCCTTCTCCCCTTATAAGAAGATAAAACAATACACACATTAATACGCCCTTCTCCCCTTATAAGAAGATAAAACAATACACACATTAATACGCCCTTCTCCCCTTATAGATACACCAAAAATAAGGCTCAAGAACAATGCTTGAGTGTCATTGAAGACACAAGAACAGCAAATATTAGAGGCGTTTAGGCATAAGTAATAAATCTCTGTACACTTTTTATTTATTTCAGGAATATATGCTAATACTGACCTTTTTATGATAAAAGGACACTTGGCTATGTACGGTGTGATTGTATATATAATTTAGCTTATTTTAAATACCATATATGAACAAATGCGCAAATCTATCTATCTATCTATCTATTGCCGGACGCCTTACTCCCCTTAATGAGGGTGGCCATACACAGAAGGCCCCCAAGCGCAAATGTATTAGTATATATATAATTGGAAAGGGAACTACTGCCTACTGGAACTACTGGTTGATTTGGTACTGGTTGAGAGCTACTGGTTGAAATGGTCTACTACTACTGGTTGAGTTGACCGGTCACCCTCTGGAACGTTCTCCTTCAATTTATCTTTTCCTTATTTTATGTCATAAACTCCTTCAAACTCCATGTGTCCAGACATTTGAACTCTAACGTACCTTGCATTTAGTTCTCTATCACTCTTTCAATCTAAAGGAACGCTCGTTGCAGGCAGCTTTGCCTTTTATCTATTTTTTTTACATAATTATAAAAGAAAATAAACAAAATAAATAATAAATAATAAATAATAAAATAATAATAATAAATAATAAAATAATAATACTAAATAAATAATAATACAATAATAACAATAAATAATACATATTAAATAAATAATAAATAATAATAAATAATAATAAATAATAAATAATAATAAATAATAATAAATAATAAATAAATAATAAAGTAGACGTGCCGTTTTGCCCAAAATCAAAACGGCATACCCAACTCTGCGATGGAATACCATCATAACTACTAATACCATCATCAATCACAATTACCATCATCACTACTACTGCCATCATCACTACAACTGCCACTATCATCACGACTACTGTCATCATCACCATTACTGCGATCATCATCACTACTACAATTACAATCATCGCTACTACTCTCACCATCATCACTACCATCTTAATCACTACTATCATCATTGATACTACAACTATCAACCATCATTACTACTATTATCACCACCATCTTACAATCATCATTACTACTGTTAACATCATCACTACTACCATAACCATCATCATTACTACTGTCACAAGTATTACCATCATGTATCCTACTGTCACCATCATCACTACTACTGCCATCATCACCATTACTATGATCTTCATCATCACAACTATTGTCATCATCACTACAACTTTCACCATCATCACTACTACTAGTACTGTCACCATCATATAAGAACATAAGAAAATGGGAGTCTGCAGAAAGCTGATTGACCTAAGCAAGGCAGATCCCTGTCCCACACAACTCCAATTACAAAGCCCAATTATAGGCTCAACATTCTAATACCCTGAGGATCATCTTACCAAAACGGTTAGAGATTAACGCAGGATTACGGGGGTCTGCAGAGCGCTGATTGGCCCAACCCTGCTGATCCCCCTTCACACCCAACCCTTCTCGTCCATATGCTTATCCAATTTTATCTTAAAGCTCCCTATCGTTTTTAATCCCACTATAGCACTTGGTAGTCCATTCCACCCATCTACAACTCTGTTACCAAACCAATATTTGCCTATATCTTTTCTGAAACGAAATTTATCTAATTTGAAACCATTGGTACGAGTTCTTTCGCTATCACTGAGCTTTAGTACATTTGTCATGTCCCCTTTGTTAATCCCATTAACCCACTTGAACACCTCTATCATATCCCCTCTAACTCTGCGTCTCTCTAACGAATGTAAGCCTAATTTCTTCAACCTTTCTTTATACGGAAGATTTCTAATATTATGGATAATTTTTGTCATTCTACGTTGTACTCTCTCCAATGAATCTATGTCCATTCTGTAATAAGGATACCAAAATTAAACAGCATAATCCATATGGGGTCTCACTAATGACAAGTAAAGTTTTAAGATAACATCAGCAGTTCTGTTACTCACACTCCTAGAGATGAACCCGAGAATCCTGTTTGCCTTGTTTCGAACGCTTATACACTGTTGTTTAGGCTTCAAATCATTGCTAACAAACACACCTAAATCTTTCTCACAATTCGAGTTTTCTAATTCCATATTAGCTAGTTTATATTTAACATTTGTATGCATCTTCCCTATCTTTAATACCTTGCATTTGTCAATGTTAAACTTCATCTGCCAATTTACTGACCATTCGTGTAAGGTATCTAGATCCCTTTGGAGGCACTTTATATCTCTATCTGAATCAATTGTTCTCCCCATTTTGGTATCGTCTGCAAATTTACTTATCCTACTAGTAATCCTAGTAATCCTAGGATACTAGTATAGTATAGTCTTATAATACTTAGGATGGATCTACTAGTGTCACCATCATATCTACTACTGTCACCATCATCACTACTGTCAACATCATCAATACAACTACAACCATCATCACTACTATTATCACCATCATCACTACTATCACCATCAATCCCACTATTACTACCATCACTTCTAATGCCAACTAAACTAACTTAACCTAGCAAATACGTAGGGAGATGTTTTCGCCCCCAGAACGAATGCGTTCTTAGTGTGTGAGCCCCTTCGGGGTTCACACACTAAGAACGTATTCATTGCTGGGGGGGTGGGGGTGGGGGGGGGGGGGGGGGGGGGCTGGGGGAGGGGGTCCGGGGGGTAAAACCATATTTTGGGATAAACCATATTTTGGACCTAAAATCATAACTATTGCATAAATTCAAAAAATCTTTTTTGACTGACGTTCGCATTCACGCAACAAATTTTCGTGTGAAATTTGGTGAAAATCCGTCCAACGGTCTAGGAGGAGTTCCGAGACAGATGACGACGACGACAGAATTTTTTTTTGTGTGGTACCCACTATACAGGGGGGCGATACCAAACTCTGCTTACGCAGAGTTGATAAATAAATAATAAATAAACAATAAATAAACAATAAATAATAAATAAATAATAACAATAAATAATAACAATAAATAATAAATAATAACAATAAATAATAAATAATAAATAAACAAAAATCAATAAACATAAATATAAATAAATAATAAGGATAACATTGGTTGGTAAGATGCCTAGCAAAAATACACTAGAATGGTATAAAACGTCTTATAAGCAGCTAATGGGGCTTGAAGTTCTTAAGGGGGGTCACTGGCCTTTTTTTTATCTTTTTCACCTTTTCTCTCTTTCCCTGCGGCTTGTATCCATTCGGCCCCATTCAGCCAACTATTTTAAGACGTTTATCCCCATCCAAGTGTCGATTTCTTCCTGGCGAGCGATAGCGAGCCAGCATTGTATGGCGAAATCCGGCTTCGCCAGAGAATTTTTTCTATCGAAAAAATTAAAAATTTAGCTTGCTGTCAAAACAAATATATATATATATATATATATGCTGGCTCGCTACCACTCGCCAGGAAAATATTGATACCTGGATGGGGGTACACGTCTTAAAACAGTAGGCTGAATGGGGCCGAATGGATAAAAGCCAAAGCGAGAGGGAGAGAAAGAGAAAACAAAAAAGCGAGGTGGGCTCCCTTAAAATCGGCGAACTGATGGGGTGAAACAGGAATGAACCACAGTAACACCAGAGTCTGACTATTGACTATCCTTGGTAACACCCCTAGAATGGTATAAAACGTCTTATAATCAGCTAATGGGGCGAAAGTTCTTAAAATTGGCGAACTGATGGTGTGAAACAGGAATAATTCACAGTAACACCAGAGACTGACTATTGACTATCCTTGGTAACACCCCTAGAATGGTATAACACTTCTTATAATCAGCTAATGGGGCGAAAGTTCTTAAAATTGGCGAACTGATGGGGTGAAACAGGAATGAACCACAGTAACACCAGAGTCTGACTATTGACTATCCTTGGTAACACCCCTAGAATGGTATAAAACGTCTTATAATCAGCTGATGGGGCGAAAGTTCTTAAAATTGGCGAACTGATGGTGTGAAACAGGAATAATTCACAGTAACACCAGAGACTGACTATTGACTATCCTTGGTAACACCCCTAGAATGGTATAAAACGTCTTATAATCAGCTAATGGGGCGAAAATTATTAAAATTGGTGAACTGATGGTGTGAAACAGGAATGATTCACAGTAACACCAAAGACATTGACTATCCTTGGTAACACCCCTAGAATGGTAGCCTATACAACGTCTTATAATCAGCTAATGGGGCGAAAGTTCTTAAAATCGGCGAACTGATGGGGTGAAATAGGAATGATTCACAGTAACACCACAGTCAGATAAGGCAAAGCTACCCAAAAATATAATAATGAATAACAGATGGATAACCTTACTAGAAGACACCAAGTGGTCGTTCCTGACGCTGCATTTTGTTTACAAATAATAAAAGTCCATAACATTATTCTTACTCCAGCTCATTATGCTCTTATCAAACTTAATCAACTATATTACCCACTATACTTAATTGTGTGATTACATATTTAACTTAGCTTATTTTAAATACCGTATCATATGAACAAGCGCGCAAATTATATATATAGGGTATACAATACAACTTGTCAACAGGATTAGATGGAGAAGGTGAAGATATTGAGGGATAAGCCTTCACAACGGCACCTCGTAGCTACATTCTACTTTTCCTATTTTTCTGAAGAGTGTAGAGAGGGGAGAAAGGGTGTTGGAGAGAGAGAGGAAGCTGTTGGAGTGGCTTTGTTATGTGTGTTATTAGTCTGGTCTAAATATTGACAAACAAATTAGGCGAAAGATCTTATAAACGGCGTCCAAAGAAACAGCTGGCCGCTCTCTCTTATTGCAGGATCTCTAATGGGATATGATGACCATTTTCTATGGCGAGAAGTTTAGGGAGACTGTGTTAAAGCATGTAGCATATGAGAGTTGTCTGTAATTGTTGTTATTGTTCTCATTATCCAGTACTAGGAATTTCGAGGTAATTTTTATCGTTCGCCCAGAACAAAAAAATCGACACCAGAATGAGATGAAGTTTCGGTATTTCTGCCAAGAGATTCTCCCAGAAATTGTTTATAAGAAAACGACACATGGTTGTGATACTTCAGTCATATGGAGAGTCCAAAGTCACCAAAGATAAAACTATTAAGTATAGTATAAAATGACGTTGTTTCAGTTATATAACCTCACTCAAACTTAACCCCTAGGTTAGGTTACATAATGTTATATGTAATAGTTTGTCATACAACATCACATCCACATACAGTATTATTAACGAACCTGATTTTCTTCTGCTTTAGGGGATAACTCGAAGAAATCGAAAATCCCCCAAATATATTCGTTTTATCTTTGGAGGTTTTATCAATGTAGCCTACTTACTGTAAAGAGCTGTATAATTGCATCCATATGGGGGTTTCCTAATATAATATTTATCGGAAAATGGAGTCAGAGTCCCCTTTATAGAGAGCATGTACGTAGTATGAGAAATCGGACATTATCTTCTATGGACGTCAGTAGTAATAAAGTTCAAGTCATAAATATTGATATGTTCACTATCTGTAATAGATACCTATGGTCGTAACTGGTTATTATACCTTATGGCAGTTAAATTTGTCTGAGTTCTGTACTTACAATAACTGAATAGCTTACAATGTCTTCACAATAAAAAGGGTTAATTATCACTTCAATATTAAATTAATTCAGATGTTCCAGTTGCTGTATGAATAATGTGCCAGTTCTTATATATTGAAAAATTGTATTTATTTTGTTTTGCAATTAACCCTTCTGTACCGGCAACGTCCTTTTAACTTTATTCTGGCTGCTATTAGACGATTTTATTAAGTTTCGAAAGGGCCCCCGGAAATTAACAGGCTTCGAACTATCTCACTTAATTCTTTTACTACGGTACCACATATCCTCAAACTGCACAAGATCTTCTAGATATAACTAGAATATAATAAAACAACAATCACCAGAATTATGATTGGATCCAAATGACTGAACACTAGCATTTACCATATGATACAAATTCGTGAGTTTTCAAGCCTTTTCAGTGTTAAATGACATTGAACATGTAACATATGCCTATTTCAATAAAATATTACATAAATATCAACATATTTTTCAACAATAGTAAAATACTTGCATACATGATAAGCGTACATTGTAATCCACAATCAACAACATATAGGAAAGGTGAGTTAATTTAGGTATGGGGGGCTGGACATTAGTTAGTTAAAATAGGACTTCAGAGGCTATTAACCCTTCTGGATTATTAAGCCAGCACACTGTAAGTCAAGTACGTTGTCAGAACTGGAGCTTATATTCGAGAACCCTAGTCCCTTGCGGCTGGAGATAAGCAATGCATTCAAATTTACCCTGAAATACTGCTGAACCACAGAGATTTACATCACAGGTCTTCATTAACGTCTGAGTGAGACGGAACACCAAGGGGATAGAGCTTGTGTAGCTGAAGGCTAGTCAGGACCTCCCACCCAAAGTATATACACTCACCACCTTACGGCCTTATTGGGCCGTTGGAATTATGCAAGGCTGGTACATGTCATATTTGTAACATACTATATGATACCAACTCTGTAAATTGCTAACTGAATAAATATTATTATTATTATTATTATTATTATTATTACCAGTTAGTGTCTATATACTTTGCTCCCACCACCCCCGTCTTTGCATTGGTGGTTTTGAAGGCTGGGTGAGCTTGAACAATACCCTTCTAAATGTAGTCTAATACATTTGTTTCAGCTGATGGTAATTTGTCACATCTTCATCTTAATATACTTAGCTATTATAACTGTCTTGATGGTGTAATAGTTAGAGTGTTTAACCCCTCCACCACCATTACGTAATTTGCATCATATTCCAGTTACCATTAGACGATTTTCTTTAACGTATAATCAACCTCTACGACTCAAATAGGTAAATACGATATCAATAAATCCTCTTAATAATATAGTTAGGCTATAGACCTTTCTTAAACTGCATAATATCAGCTACTTTAAGCGAGAATCAAAGATAAAAAGACGTCATGGTCCTGAAGGGGTTAAGATCTGTATGTGGTAACCCAGGTTCGAATCCCGGGAAGATCACATGCTTTTATAAATTTAATTGGGAGGTGTTTGGTGTTGGGAGTGAAATACATAAATTAGATGATTACGAACATTTTGTAGCGAAATGTGTTGGCAATTTTGGAAACTTGGCAATAAGGTGATGCAGAGACATTGTAGTTGCATATTGTTCCATTGGGTATCGATAAGTTGACCACTTGCGAATTTTGGTCTATAAGGAAGTTGGAGCCGTGGCCATCAATATTTAGCAGACTAATCAGCTAAAATACGGTTATAATACATCTATAAATACATAAAACCAAATTGATAATACTTTTTATCCATCAGAAACCCACATTATTATTGCATTTCTCTATAATAACGATGTTCACAGCTCCAACTTCCTTATAGCCGGAAACTCGCAAGTGGTCAATTAGCTGCAAAAGGATTCACTTTGTCATAAGAACATAAGAAAATGGGAGTCTGCAAAAAGCCGATCGGCCCATACAAGGCAGATCCCTGTCACACCCAACCCCAATTACAAGGCCCAATTATAGGCCCAACTCACTAATACCTTGAGTACTGCCCCCACCAAAATGGTCAGGGATTAACACAAGATTACGGGGGTCTGCTGAGCGCCGATTGGCCCACACCTGGTAGAGCCCCCTCACACCCAACCCATCTCGTCCATATGCCTATCTAATTTTATCTTAAAGCTCCCTATCGTTCTTGATCCCACTATATCACTTGGTAGCCTATTCCACCCATCTACAACTCTGTTACCAAACCAATATTTGCCTAGATCTTTTCTGAAACAAAATTTATCTAATTTGAAACCATTTGTACGAGTTCTTTCGCTATCACTGAACTTTAGTACATTTTTCATGTCCCCTTTATTAATCCCACTAACCCATTTGAATACCTCTATCATATCCCCTCTAACTCTGCGTCTCTCTAACGAATGTAAGCCTAATTTCTTCAACCTTTCTTCATACGGAAAATTTATAATATTATGGATCATTTTTGTCATTCTACGTTGTACTCTCTCCAATGAATCTATGTCCATGCTGTAATAAGGACACCAATATTGAAACAGCATAATCCATATGGGGTCTCACTTATGACAAGTAAAGTTTTAAGATAACATCAGCAGTTCTGTTACTCACACTCCTAGATATGAACCCGAGAATCCTGTTGCCTTGTGTGGTGTTACATTTGCTCATGTTTTCGTGTTGCGGGGATGGTGGCTTACGACTCCAGCCGGAATAATACCGACTACACTCTGGATCTTTTCAGCTGACGATCTATTGAATCCCTTAGTAGCCAATTTCTCGACACTTAAAGGAAACGTCTACATATCGCCAAACTAATGGGGTGAAACGTCTTATTATCGCCAAACTAACGGGGTGAAACGTCTTATTACCACCAACACGAATTGGGTGAAACGTCTTAGTATTGCCAAACTAACGGGGTGAAACCTCTTATTATTGCCAAACTAACAGGGTGAAACGTCTTATTATCACCAAACTAATGGAGTTAAATGTCTTATTATCGCAAACTAATGGGGTGAAACGTCTCATTATCGCCAAACTTTTCTTGGACGATAAAAGTTTGCCCCCTCGCCCCAGCTTCCGCCCTTTTCAGTAGAAATAATAGGTAGCTCTTCCTTAATTACAGGCTCGCTATCGCTCGGCAGGAAAAAACATCTAAATGTAAATGTCACTAAAGGTCTTCAATTTGACAAAAAGTCTTATACTAGCCAAACTAATGGGCAAAACGTCTATATATTCCAAAACTAATGGAGCGAAGCATGAGGGGAAGGGGGATCAAGCGGGTTCCCAAAATAGTTGGCTGTGTAGCGTAATTGACCACTTGCGATGTTCAGGCTGTAAGGAAGTTGGAGCCGAAAACATCGATATTACAGATACATTTAATAATAATGTGGGTTTCTGAAGAATAACATGTATGATAGATTTGGATTTACGTGTTTATTGATGTATTATGACCAAATTTCTTAGCTAATATTTCTGCTTAATATCGATGTTTACAAACTTCGCAAGTGGTAATTTGACTACTTGCTATTTTCAGGCCATAAGGAAGTTGGAGTTGTAGATATCGATGTTAACCCATTCTGTACCGGCGACGTCTGTTATATTTTGAGATTTTAAGACGTTCGGCCCATTAGTTTGACGATTTTAACACCTTTCGCCCCATTTCGTTGTCAATTTTAAGACCTTTCGTGCCATTTAAGTGTCGATTTTTTGGGGGGCGAGCGATAGCTCGAAAAATTTACAAATTTATCTTGAAGGGGGTCTAGGGGGTGTTTTCTTAAGCTTGATGGAGGTCTAGCGAGGAAACTAAAAATTACCTGAACAACAGAATAAATAGACCAACAAACATCCCTTTAAGGGAGATCTCCACTTGAGGGATTTTTTTCTTGACCCCTTTCTCCCTCATGTTTAGCCCCATTGCTTTTGATATTATAAAACGTTTGCCCCATTAGTTTAGTGATTTTAAGAACTTTCACCCCATATTAAGACCTTTCGTGCAATTCAGGTGTCGATTTTATCCTGGCGAGCAATAGCGAGCCTGTAATTTAGGAGGAACCGGCCTTTGGCCGGGAAATTTTTCTACCGAAAAATGTACAAATTTATCTTGAAAGGGACTCGAGGGGGTGTAATTTTAAGGTTGATGGAGGTCTAGGGAACAAACTAAATACCTCCCCTTAAGCAAGATAGTTCGAAGCCTGTTAATTGCTGGAGGCCCCTTATAAGATAAATATAATCGTCTAATAGTAGCCAGAATAAAGTTAAAAGGACGTCACCGGTACTGAAAGTGTTAACCCCTTCAGCACCATGACGTCATTTTCATGGTGTTCTGGTTACCAATAGACGATTTTCTATAGTTTACATTCTACCTCTGGGGTTGAAAAGGGTACAAGCACTCTCAATAATGATGATGATGATGATGATGGCTATAGGAAAAGTAGGAAATTAGAGAGTTTTGGATAGAGGAAGAATAAGTTGAGAAATAGGAAGTGCAGTAGAAGATAAATCAAATAGGAAGTACAGTAGAAGATAAATCAAATAGGAAGTACAGTAGAAGATAAAATAAAATAATCCCTCTGAATTACATACAGTATATTAAACACTTATGTATGGGTCCTTCTTAAGGGCAGATATCCACTTGAGGGACTTTTTTCTGGACTCCTTTCTCTCTCATGTCTAGCCCCATTGCTTTTGAGATTTTAAGATGTTTGCCCCATTAGTTTGGCGATTTTAAGAAGTTTCACCCCATTTATGTCACTTTTAAGACCTTTCGTCCCATTTAGGTGTCGATTTTTTCCTGGCGAGCGATAGCGAGCCTGTAATTTAAGAGGAACCGGCCTTCGGCCGGGACATTTTTCTACCGAAAAATTTACAAATTTATCTTGAAAAGGGGTCAAGGGGGTGTAATTTCAAGCTTGATGGAAGTCTAGGAAACACACTAAAACCTGCCCTTAATAAGGGGGGATGGGCCAGTTTTCTGGACCCCCTTCTCCCTCATGTTTAGGCCCGTTAGTTTTCAGATGTTAAGATGTTTGCCCCATTAGTTAGTCGATTTTAAGACCTTTAACCCCATTTCTTCGTTAATATTTACACCTTTCGTGCTATTTAGGTGTCGATTTTTTCCCTGGCGAACGATAGTGAGCCTGTAATATTGGAAGAACCGACCTTTGGCCGGGAAATTTTTCTACCGAAAAACGTACAAATTAATCTAGAAGGGGGATCTAATGGATGTTTTATTTTTAATTTTTTTAATTTGATGGTCTAGGGAGGAAACTAGAACAATAATGAATACATGCAAAAATCGCCCAAAAAGTGAACCATCTCCCCTTAAATTGCTTAAAATCGTAAAATTTTCGCCTAAACCAGAGGTAAAAGGGTGTCACCTTGCTAAAGGGTTAAGGGGGATGGTTGTATTTTACTGGTCCCCATCTCCCTCATGCTGAGCCCCTTTAGTTTTCAGATATTAAGACGTGTGGCCCATTAGTTTGGCGATTTTAAGACCTTTCGCTCCATTTCTTTGTAATATTTAGACTTTTCGTGTCATTTAGGTGTCGATTTTATTCTGGCGAGCGAAAGCGAGCCTGAAACTTAGCCGGTAATTATTATTATCATACTATTTTGATAACATACATACTATCACGGGGCGGCTATGAAACCAAGTGGCCAATCATACCTACACTTATAGAACTTCGTGTCCAATATACTGTATATATATATATATATATATATATATATATATATATATATATATATATATATATATATATATATATATATATATCTATCAATAAAAGTAGATATATCAATTATTATCAAGTTAAGTAAATACATAAATCAGTCCCAGTTGCCAAATTTGCATAGAGGTAAACATAAAAAACTCCACGATTTTTTCCTGGTGCCTGTACATCCACAAGTGTTGCTCCACGTGCTGTACAAAAATAAACATAAACACATCAGACCTTAAAGCTGAGTCTTCCATAACTCCGGAACATTTTTATCTCCCCGCGTCCAAAACTTTTGAAAACCCCTCATGAAATCCACCCAACGCCCGCCGAACCTTGAACACGGAGGCTAATCATGGGCTAAATTGATTTATTCGGAGTTTCTGTGTAAGGTGAAAGCCGGGGGTTTATTAAATGGCCATGATTTTTAGTACAACATTCGGTAACCTCGTGTTTTCCTCAAGTCTGATGCGACGTTGCCAAAGCGCTCACACCCTCATTCCAAAAACGCCGTGTTTTGTATGAAAATCACCAAACGCCATTGGGATTTTAGGGGTATATAGGTTTTAAGGGGCTAAGGAGTATATAATTGAGATTTAACAGCAATTTCGAAGGCTGATTGATCGGATTTATAAATAAATATCGCGATCCCTGGAAGGAATGGCATAGCGTTGGCTCGCCGGCTAGCTGGAAGGAACAGGTGACGCTTGTGTTGTATTGATTCCACCTCCCTCACACCACCCCGCCTCTCTCGCTCTCTTCTCTTCTCTCCACCACCATCACCACCGTTTGTCTCTACTATCTCCACCACCACATCTCTTCCCTCCATCGTCTCGTTCCCAGTGCTGTCCGGTTGAGAGATAAGAGCGAGGCGGGAGAAAATGTGCGAGTCGTGAAAGTGGGCTGGAAGTGAGCTGGAACGAGTCTCCCGAAAAAAGGCCAGTGCCGCCCTGCCTATAGCCAGCCTTCCCTCCGGCCTTTTGGTGTCAAAGTCCCAGGCAGGGCAAGTGTGAATAGTGCAGGTTAAGGAAGGGCAAGGCCAGGCAAGGCAGGGCACAGGTGTTAGTGGGGCGGAGGGGGTCCTGGATCGCCAAAAAGAGGCGCTGAAATTTTTGTGTCCCCCTCGAAAATCCGTAATGTCGGCCCTCTCCGCACGAATTCGACCCCCAAAGGCCGATTCCAGGGCGCGGCTGAGGTGGCAGGAGTGCGTGTGAGTGCGTGCGGGTGCGTTTGAGTGTGTGGGCATTGCGTGAGGCGGCAAGAACCAGGTGGGCAGAGAGGGGAGGCCATGTAAACGAGGGGGCGCTCCTTTACTTCTCCGGAGTGACAATTGTTGCTTCGGTCCCCCTAACAGGTGGCAGGAGGACGACCGAGAAGTCGTTGCAGTCTTAAAACATGTGGCAAGAAGGGCCTTGTCCACACCAAGGCGAACACAGTTTAAGGAACTGAGTGTTAATTTATGAAAGCCAACTGGCGATCACCACATTTCCAAAAGACTGTATTTTATGTCGACTGATTTCGCCCACCATTTGAGTCGGGTGAAAGACGACCGTGGATGAAGAGGGCTAGGAGTGACCCGTTGCGAGGCTGGACAGGGACGAGATGAAACAGGAAGATATATTAGTGGCCGAGGAGTGCGTGGCTAGCAAGGAGGGTTGTTATTGTTTGTGTTGCTACGGACTATGTGAGGAGAGTCCACCCCACTACTACCAACACCACCTCCACTATCGACAGGACTCGAACCCGTTACACCAAGCCCAAACCACCCACCCAGACCACCAGATTCTGATGTCCCACTAACCGAGAATCACTGAACTCTCTCTCCTCTCTTGACAATTGTTGCGTCGGGTTCTTAACAGGTGGTCTACTACAAACTCGGGAATGGCGGCCGGTCTGTCCCTCACCATCACTCTATGACTATCTCTACGTCTCTTCTAAACCGACTAAAATCTTCTACTAACAGCCAGAATAAAATTGAAATATCAAGGAAAGAATCGAACAGGTGGTCCTTCGCGAATCAGCATTTGGCGATTGGTCATTCCTAAACCAAATAAAATCGCCTGAATAAGATGGTCTAACAATAGCCCGAATAAAGTCGTCTAATAATAGCCTGAACAAGATCGTCTAATAATAGCCATAATAAAATCGTCTACTAGCAGCCAAAATACAACACAAAATGTCAACATCGTTGAGTTAAAAGATCGAGTATGGCTACCGCTCTCTCCTGCCCCCCTACATCGAGACCCACTTCTCCTTTACCTCGGCGCTCACCTCTAGCCTCCGTAGCCAACCCTTGTACCCCGCCCCCCTCTCGCTACCTCCGGAGAGTGGGTAAGGGTGGGGTGGCGGGGGGAGGAGCGCCCCCTCACTCACCCACTGCTGCCACCTCAGCGCCCCCCACCCCACCTGACATGACGGATCAGGAAGCCCATACTAGTAAGTCCAAGGGAATTTACCTCTTGCGAGTTTTCAAGCTATAAGGAAGTTGGAGCCGTAAAAATCGATATGAAACAGAAATGCAATTATAATAATGTAGGTTTCTCATGGATAGAAAGTACGTGTATGTTTAATTGGATTATATGTATTCATAAATGTACTCTAACTGTTTTTGTATCAGGTAATTCTGCTAAATATCGATGTCTACAGCTCCAACCTCCTCATAGACCAAAACTCGCAAGTTGTCAATTGACCACTTGCGAGTTTTGTTCTATAAGAAAGGTGGAGCTGTAGAGTAGTAGTATGTAGACGTCGGTATTTAGCAGAATTACCAGCTAAAATACTGCTAATTTTGATCTATAAGGAAGTTGGAGCTGTAGACATCGATATTTAGCAGAATTGCCAGCTACTGTTACAGTACATTCCATAAACACATCAAATTCCACATACTCTCACTTCTCACTCATCACAAACCTACATTATTATTGCATTTCCGTTTAAGGGGGCCGGGGTATTGGATATTTCTTGTTTTTTTTTTGGTCTATTTGAATATTTATTCAGTATTTTTTTAGTTTCCTCGCTAGACCTCTCAAGCTTAAAAAAACACCCCTACAAGACCCTCCTTCAAGATAAATTTGTACATTTTTCGATAGAATGACGTCCCGGCCGAGGGCCGGTTCCGCTTAAATTACAGGCTCGCTGTCGCTTGCCAGGAACTAGTCGACACCTAAATGACATGAACAGTCTTAATATTGATAAAACAAATGAGGCGAAAGGTCCTTAAATCGCTAAAATAATGGGGCGAATGTCATAAAATCTGAAAAGTAATGGCCCTAATGGGGCTAAAAACGAGGAAGAAGGGGGCCAGAATAACGACCTATCTCTCCTTAAATTCGATGTTTATGACTCCAATTTCCTTATAGCCTGAAACTCGCATGTGGTCAATTCTTATAATACACGTGACGATTATTTTTGGTCATTGGTGTCTAGGGTAGTGGTGTGTGTGTGTGTGTGTGTGTGTTTGTGGTCTGTGTGTGTGTGTCCTGTGTGTGTATATGTTTGTCCTGTGTGTGTATGTGTGTTCTGTGTGCGTTCCGTGAGTGTGTAGTAGTGTGTTTGTGTGTGTGTGTGTGTGTTCCGTGTTTGTGTGTGTGTGTGTAATAGTAATAATAATCGGTTTGTGTGTGTGTGTGTGTGTGTATATATATATATATATATATTTAAATAGTCAAATTATATTTAGAAGTGTGGCTATATTTAGAAGTGTGAATAGCAAGCCTTCTGACGCAATTTAGCACTACTAAGACGTCCCCTACAGTAGATGCAGTACCCTCATGACGTCTATACTGTAGCCTATACAGACGTTCGAGGTTATTATTTTTTTTTGCCCCCGTTTCCCTCATGTTTATCCCCATTAGTTTTGACATTTTTAGACGTTCGTCGCATAGTTTGGCCATTTTAAGATCTTTCGCCCTAATTCGTTGTCAATGTTAAGGCCTTTCGTGCCAATTAGGTGTCGATTTTATCCTGGCGAACGATACAGAGCCTGCAATATAGGAGGGACCGGTCTTATTCTGGAATATTTGTCTACCGAAACTGCACACATTTATCTCGAAGGGGAGGTGGGGGGGTCATGGGAGTATGTTTATAAGCTTGATGAAGGTCTAAGGACTAGAAACTAAAGACACTCATAAATAAATAAGTAAATCAACAAATAAATACAAACCTCCCCTCAGAAGTTGATGGTTAACGAGGTTGCCAAGGATTTTAGGGGTACATTACATGGCTAGCTTTGTTTAGGGAAGCCTTACTAGTTCTCTCTCTCTCTCTCTCACACACTTTCTCTAACTCGTACACACACGCACACATATACTTACACACAAGGTCCATGGTCTTAAGGTTTACAAGGACCTTGCTTACACATACACTGCAACTCACACACGCACACATACATTGAAATTAATGCATACACTTTTAAACTCACTCTCTCTCACACACATACACACACACAAACATACACACCTACCCACACCCACACACATATACTGTACACCCACCCATACACATACTTACCCACCCACCCACACCCACACCCACACCCACACACACATACACACACCACCCGGGGGATTGAACTCAGGCCCACTTGATCAACAGGTGAACGTGATAGCCAGTGATTATACCCGGTTCCAAATAGGTAGGCCAGAAATCGTGAACCCCAACCTCTGTAACTCAAAAAAGGACTAGAACAAATGGGCTGTACATTTAAACACCTATTCCCAGACCGACCCTTCCCAAATGGTATAAATTATTATGTTCTATCCAACAACCAACTCTACTCCTAAAATCGATTAATGAAATATTACAATATTAGCTCGATTATTCTAGTCGCTTGGGAGTTATAGAGGTCAATGTTGAAGAGTTTTGACCTGCTTATTTGAAACAGGGTATAGTATATTTACCTGTTGGTTTACCTGTTGGTTTGAACCCTTTCAGGAGAGAATGTCGTGAGTTTCCTTTCATTCTGGCAATGAACAGAGGATTATATGAATCTTAGGAAGGACCTGTGGGAATTTGAGGGCCATTTAGGTGTCTATTTTGTCCTGGCCCTTGGCCGGGAAATTTTTCTACCGAAAAAATTACACATTTATCTCAAAGGGGGGTCTTGGGAGTATTTCTTTAAACTTGGTAGAGGTATTGGGAGGAAATAAGAAAATAATAATTACATTAATAAATCAACAAAATACATTTACTGTACACATCTCCCCTTAAAGAATGTGTAAGGTCATTTGTGCTGTTTGTAAGTCCAGTTACGTTCTTATGTATTGCTATTAGTACAATTAGTAGTTAGTCAATGTGAGGTTAGTAGATATTCAGTATGGCTTAAGTGAAATCTATGGTAGATAGTTTTGATGCCTACTAATGCTCCTTGTGTTTACAGGAGTGTACCATGAACTGCGAGCGGCGGACCCCTGTTTTCCGTGTTCTCTCCAGTACTATCCAGCCACCCCGGACCATGCCTATGCTCACGCCCAGCCCTGCCCGCCATCCAGCCAATACGGGCGGGAAGTTGGGCTCACCAGCTTCGAGGATATCGAGGAGGGGCACCCCACCTTTACCCCACTACACCTACGGCCGGTGGAGGAGACTGAGGCTGCTCATGATCTTCTAGAGTTGGCCAGATCGGCACCAGCTTTCTCTCCTGCCCCACCCTGTCCTTACCCCACTCCGGCACCGACACTCTACCAGCCACCAACTCCTGTGCCGCCGCCGTGCTCGTATCAACCACCCACGCCTGGGTCCTCATGTGACTCGATAGAGACCGGGAGCAGCAGTGATGCTACGCCAGCCCCGTCACCAGGAGGCAGTAGTGATGCAGAAAATGTGGCTCCAGCAGGATGTCCCCTGTCACTGGATGATGGGCGGTCTCGCACGCGGCCAGGTAGGAGTGAGAGCGTGAGGCCATCGCGGCACAAACCGCGGTACACATGCTCGGAGTGTGGGAAGCACTACGCCACTTCCTCCAACCTTTCACGGCACAAGCAGACTCACCGGGACCTGGATTCTGGTAGTGCAAGGCGGTGTCATGTGTGTGGCAAGGCGTATGTCAGCATGCCAGCCCTGGCCATGCATGTGTTGACACACAGCCTGACCCACCGCTGTGGTGTCTGTGGTAAGGCCTTTTCACGGCCGTGGCTGCTCCAGGGACACATGCGCTCACACACCGGAGAGAAACCCTTCGGCTGTGCGCACTGCGGCAAGTCCTTTGCTGACCGGTCCAATCTGCGCGCACACATGCAGACTCACTCCCAGCTCAAGAACTTCAGGTGTAAACGCTGCAACAAATCCTTCGCCCTCAAGTCGTACCTCAACAAGCACTATGAGTCCGCCTGCTACCGGGACGGAGCCTGCGGGGAACTGTGCCCCTCGCCCAGCCCTTAAGAACTACTAGGACAGAGCTGGTTGGAAACTTTGTCCTTTGTCTGGACTGTGAGAACTCTGGGAATACAATGGGTGTGTCTAAGTGAGAGTTTGAGAGGAACCGTAAGCTCCCCACCACAAAATAGACTTGGCAATAAACGGGGAGGCTGACAGGTTCAGCCCAATAACTTCCACGTCAGTACAGCGAACAGTCAACAAAGTGCTTTATTTTGCTCGTTACATTTATACTTTGATGTGAGAGATTATCTACTGCTCCCGTGTTACTTTGAACCCTGGGAGTCTAGTGCTAGATCAAGACTCTCTCAAAGGCCTGAAACTCTTCCCAGTGACCGGTATCTGTGAACTATTTTCCACTCCCAAGATACTGCCAACTACCAAGTGATATCTAAGTTCTTAACTACTTGCTATCTACTCTGGCGATACTATTGCTAAGTGACCTAGCCCTGAGCTCAACTTGACCACTAGTGATAAGGTGGCTTACAAATGTATTCTCTCAAGTCTCTCCGCAACACCACTTTCCAACTGCTGACTGTGTTTATACTAACTATTTATACACTGCTAGTTCAGGATCCCAGGGTTCAAACGTACACTAACGCGAATACTCAATTTTATCTTCTTTTGATCTCCACTGCTTCTCCTATGTAGCTGCATGTTAAGTGAAGTTAGGAGTAAATGAGGCTTGGCCATATAGTCCTAAGGGAGTATCACACCAGATCTTCTTTCCCTCAACTTTTTCTACGCAACTCTGATCTACCAGGTTCTAAAGTACAATTCAACATATTTTTTGTCACATGATAATCTGGCTCCAGTCTAGTTGCCAATTCCAGTGCAAAATAGTCACAAAATATTGCTAGAAAGAAGTTGATGACAAATGTTCTCGTATGAAGCCCCTTTAGACACTATAAATTAGTCACTATGAAGAGGTGCACTCTATCCTTCCCTTGTGTTATAGTCATTGAAGGAAGGGATAGAGGGTCACTCTTCTAATGTTTCAGACTGTGGGCCTATATTCCCGAGTCCTGTCACCCTCTTGTGAACTCTGTGCAGGTGCAGTTAGTCCCTTCAAGTCCCTGTCACGACCCCCTAGTGCAAATGAGATTATCTTCGAGCCCCCTACAAGCTACAAGTATGCCCCCTTGTGGACTCTAGTGTAAATGCGTTACTCTTCGATATCTAAGATCGTATCGTGCAGTGAATTTAGGTATATATGCAGTTACTTCAAGCTCTCTATAAATATATTACCCTCACACGACAAGCCATCCAGTTATAGGCCAACGTTTACCCCTTGTCCGAGCAGGCTGGCCGAATTAACGTAAGACAGACTAGAGTCGCTCCTGTGTTAATTACACTTCCTATTATAATGGTCACAATACAAATATCCAAAACCAATATATACTACATGCAATCTACAGAATTCAAGTTGAATATTGTCACTTAAAACATAATAATGCAATATAGGAATGGTGCATTGGTTGCTTTTATGTTGCTCTTATGTTAGCTTTCCTTCCTTACACCCGGTGCAGTTTTGCGAGACCAGATACATTCAGACAACCTAATCTACATAATCTGTCTATCAGTTTAACACGATCAATATCTAGCCCAAAATTCATAAAGATTAACAGCAACTGACCTGGAATTCTGTAAATGATCTGTCGCATGTCAGGTTAAATGATGGGTTAGTCTGTCTAAATCCGGTGCTAATTCGAGTTTTTTCTGTTGGCCTCGCAAAAATACGTCGTCCATATCCTCCCAATAGAGGTAGCCAGGTAGCATTGGTAAGGAAGGAAGGGTACAGCCAAAATCAAGAGTCCGCATAGTGAAATATTATTCTGGTTACCATTAGACGATTTTATACAGTTTGGGGAGGATCTGTGTGAATGAAAAGGGTAAAAAGTATGCCAATTAACCCTCTGACTTCCACATACCCTTCCGAATCTCAATAGTCGTTCAATTATAGCTCGAACAAACTGTCAAAACGCGTCATGATCACCAAGGGGTTAATTCAACATTTCTACGTTATGAAACAAAAAGAGGAAGAGGTGTAGTAACTTTACTCCTTGTGGATTATGACGCGTTGAGACAGTACCTCTGGCTATCAGTAGACGATTTAATTCAGTTTAGGACGGAATTAAGCACTTGCGAGTTTCAGGCTATAAGGAAGTTGAAGCTGTGGCCATCACTATTTAGCAGAATTACCAGCTCGGTTGTAGTGCATTTATAAACCCATACAAATTTATTAATCATACTTTCCATCCATCAGAAACCTACACCATTATTGCATTTCTGTTTTATATCGATGTTTATAGCTCCAACTTCCTTATAGCCTGAAACTCGCAAGGGGTCAATTGTGAGCGTCAGAGGGATGATTGAGGCAGTTCTTACCCCTTTGACTGCTAGAGGGCCTTCCAAAACTGAAACAAATCGTCTAATGATAGCCAGAATAAACTGTCAAGAGCGTCATATTAGTCAAAGGGGTTAAAAGGAGCTAATTCCTGACCAAAGACTGTGGGTGAACTGTTGATTGTGACTGTACAGCAACTTCGACTGGCTTGCTGGATGGGGTAACAAAATGCGCCTCTAGTCGGCTTGTACTCATGTTAAGCCGGTGTCACACGAGTCATTTTCCCCTCAACTTTCATCAGCAACAACGATCTGGCAACTTTATGTGGGGGTAGTTTATTTTGTTTTATTAATGTCTTCATTATTATTATTATTATTTTTTCAGTTTGCTCCCTAGACCTCTATCAAGTTTTAAAGAACACCCTCAATACCCAAATAAATTTGCAAATTTTTCGGTAGAAAAATCGGCCTGTTTATATTATAATACAGGCTCGCGTATCACTCGCCAGGATAAACAAATCGACACTTAAATGGTGCGAAAGGTCTTAACATAGCCAACTAATGGGAAGTAAGGCTTAAAATGTCATAACTAATGGGTCTAAGCAAGAGGGAGAAGGGGGACCTTTAAAAGAATCTTGTCACCTACATTAATCTCTTCAAGTTCCCAATATCAAAACCAAGAGACCCAGAATTGTTACCATTTATGAAACCCTTTCAAGATCTGATTATACATTCCTTTTTAGACGATTCTATTCAGATTAGTAAGGGTATATGGAAGTCCGAGGGTTGAGATAGTGTTTACCCTTATAATCCTTCCTAAACTGTATATAATCGTCTAATGATAGTCGGAATAATCTGTATATAATCGTCTAATGATAGTCGGAATAATCTGTATATAATCGTCTAATGATAGTCGGAATAATCTGTATATAATCGTCTAATGATAGTCGGAATAATCTGTCAAATTGAGTCATAATCTTCAAAGATTACGTAGCCATCTTCAATCGAGTTTCCGATACCCCTGCAAATTACGCCAATGTTGCTGGACAAATAGAAAGTTGAGGCTAAAGGTCTCGTCTGCCACCCCCATTACTCCGTAGGTGTTAGGCGGTGTCACACGAGCGATTTTTCCGCCAATTTTTACCGGCAATTGTAGTCTGGCTGCTTAAATTGTTTAGTTCCATCAGAATTAAAGTAGCTAACATAATCTACCTTCGATCTAGCTTCCGATTCCAATGCGAATGAGCCTGCCAATAGTACGAGAACAAACTTGCTCATCGAAAATTGCCTGGAAATGCGCTCGAGTGACACCACCTCTTGTATTGTGAACAAACTTTAGCGTAGGGTGAGTCACAACGAAAGAACGCTCGACGTTATCAAATGGGTCGCTCAGAGGCGTTCGTTAGCGCGACTGGTTTGCCTGACTCCGATCAAACGGGCGAAACGCTTGAGGCCGCACAAGGATGTAAACAAAATATAACATTTGATGACATACAATCAGAACACATGAATCTCAGCTTATTATGATCAGTAGAATTATAGATCAAAGAGAAGAAATTATTAGATGTTGAAGGTGAACTCCAAGGGTAAAAATAAAATACAAAAGTTTGGGCATGGGGGAAGAACATACTATAAATATACGATAGTGTGTACTGTATATAGTCAATATCCATCTATTTCACCAAAACACCAGACAAAATAACTGATTTATCACGCTAAATGGCACCTGCTTTAACAGCTGATGGGACATTCGTTCTTTTCTTCTTTTCCGTGACACCATCATGGTGTAAACAAACGCTCGCAAACTCACACTTTCGTGGACAGGTCTGCTTTTCTGAATCGCCAAATTTCAATTCAATACTCAAGATCTTCAAAAGATCGAACAAGGTCCTGAAGATATGTTGCACACAAGAAATAATCCCATCTCACCAACAATGAACATATGGGCCTTGTGATGGATGTTTATCTTTGTCCAAAGTTAAGGGAAATCACTTCTAACGTTTATATCTTCGCAAGAGTATAATAAGTTAAAGTTACATAAGCTTTATTTATATGTTGTTAGAACATATTGATGAAAGTTCTTCAGTATCATATCCCTTAAACCAAGTAGATCACAATGAACATTGTAGTTTGAATAAGTTTTATCCCTGGAGTTCACCTTTAAATGAAAGAAAATTGATCCTAAAACTAATATTTAAGACATGATAAATTACAAGGACTGATAGAAAAAGTCAATTACATAGCTATAGTTAGAATTAGTATCAAAAACAATATTATAATAATTAAAAAGTTAAATACGGTAAATTATATAGTATGGATGATCCGAGGAACAGTTGCAGACAAACCCACATGGTACACTATCCTGCAGTACCCCATGAGATGGTGAACGTTGATTAATGTAACACACTGACTCGGTCTATGTGTCCCTACAAAATATGTCAAACCCTTACGTCTCTATGTCATAATTCTTCAACGTAGAGAAAAATGAAACATAAAGTTCTTGCAATAACTGAAAGTCGAACGTCATATCTTGTTACAATCCTGGGCCGGTGTATGAACCAGTCTTATATAATCAGATGAAGACTTTTTCATATTTAATTCTAACCCCCTGCAGATGCCTTTGATTGGATCTAGGGAGGACCTATTTGAGGCCGAGGGGATAATCGGGATTAAAATAAACTCTCTTGGTTCTTAGGGTTCTTCTGAGGATCTGTAAAAGCGTCTGACGGTAGTATGAATCATGTAAACAAAGATCTTCATCTGATTTGTGGAAGACTTAGGTCTTGTAGGCATTACTTAATACACTAGCAGTTCAACAACAAAGATCTTACCACCTCTCGTCTCAAAGGCCAAGTGCTTTTTGTAAGTCATGTTTGCTTAAGGTGGGTTAACACGAGTGCATTTCCTCGCAGCTTTGATTTCGCAGCTTCTGAAATATACTTTTATAAGAATGTTGTCACCTGTAATCAATCTGCCATCAATCAATTTGCCGATACCAGTGCAAAATAGTCTCTAAATGTTGCTAGAATGAAGTCCCGAATCAAAAGTTGCCGGTTAGATACCTCGTGTCAATCCGCCTTTAAGGTCGTTCCATTCCTAAAGTCAGAAACACATCCCGCGTCTCTCTCGCCGCCTCCGAAACTCCTCGTGTCCACCGACCTATTGTATCCAGGGCAAATTTTATAAACTAGACTGCTTATTTGACCTAGATCTCTTATATTTTATATTCTGTAAATACTAGATTGTCCTTTCGTTTTCCTTTTTTTGTAATTCTGAATCTAGATTTCTTACCTTTTCTATTTTATATAAGCTAATATTGCTTTTCTTTTGTAATTATCATTGCTTATTTGACCTAGATATCTCACCTTTTCTCTTTTATATAAACTAGATTGTTTTTTGTTTTTTTAATTATAATACTTTTACTTTAACTAAAACTAAGACTGTTTTGGAATTCTAAAACTCTTACCTCACTATTTGGAAACACTAGGATCTGTTAACTAGAATTTATTTAGAGTTACTGAATTATTTTGGATACAGACGTCTTATCTTTTCACTATTCTTATTCTAGTCCCTGCTACTGCAGTAATTTATTATCCTAGGTAGTTTATTCTAACTTGTAAATAGGACTTTGTCATTATATATTGGCAATCGATATATTCTAGAACTATTTTGCTTTTGTAGCTTCTCTTAGTTAATTTGTTAATCTAAGTTAAGTTTGTTTAATTAATGCAACACATGTCACTTACATTGTTAACCTTCAATTTGTTTCATTCATAGATAATTTATTTTCTTCTCAAACACAATGCATATCCTAGACCGCTTCATATATGTTTTCCTTATAATTTAGGTTACTTTCATTTTGCATCTTCAATCAATACCTACTGTATTTCTCTCTAGAACTTGTACCAATACCATCTCGTCTCTAGGCTAACTTAGTGAGCTATGCAAACAGCTCATAGCTAATTATATACCAAGAGGATGTACAGTTGCCTTAAGGGCAGATATCCACTTGAGGGACTTTTTTCTGGATCCCTTTCTCTCTCATGTCTAGCCCCATTGCTTTTGAGATTTTAAGATGTTTGCCCCATTAGTTTGGCGATTTTAAGAAGTTTCACTCCATTGATGTCACTTTTAAGACCTTTCCTCCCATTTAGGTGTCGATTTTTTCCTGGCGAGCGATAAGCCTGTAATTTAAGAGGAACCGGCCTTTGGCCGGGAAATTTTTCTACCGAAAAATGTACAAATTTATCTTGAAAAGGGGTCAAGGGGGTGTAATTTCAAGCTTGATGGAAGTCTAGGAAACACTAAAAACCTGCCCTTAAGTATTCCATGGGCACTATAACAAACACAAAGGAAATACAACTAGGTCACTGAAACTCGAATGATCCAGAATCCGTTTCACATTCGCAATTATATAGTTCTTCAGGAATTACACAAGGCAACTGTACTGCTCGCAATCTAGTGTGGATAACTATAGCAGCTCAGTTGACCCAATGTTGTGCCTAGAATAAAGAAAATGGGGTGTGGAGATTTGGAACCCCCTTTTTCATAGTCGTGTCGAGTTCATAGAAAGGTTTCAAGTCAAAACTGGCATTCTCCGAGACGGTCACCATCAGAACGGTTACAATCTCCTAATCTATCCTTACTTAATTTGACCTAAGCCTAATCTAACCTAAACACACCTGATATAACCTTACCTATCCTAACTTAACTTATTCTAACCTAACCAAACCTGATATAACCTTACCTATCCTAACTTAACCTATTCTAACCTGACCTAATCTATTATATCCTATCCTAATCTAATCTATCCTAACCTAACCTAACCTAACCTAACCTAACCTAACCTAACAAATCTAAACCTAATTTAACCTAACCTAACCAAGCCTAGACTATTTAGGAGTGTGGCCGTTTAGGAGTGTGGCCATTCTGACCTGTTGCTAATAGAATTGTGATTCGTGGACGAAAGGTTCGGAGGCTGCGAGAGAGACAAAATAAAGGCGGTGTCACACAAGCTCTGTTTCCGTCAATTTTTACGGGGCAATTGTAGTCTGGCAGCTTCAAAATTTAAGTTATAATATAAATCAGCCACTTACCATAATCTACCATCAGTCTAGTTCCTGATTCCAATGTTAAAGAGCCTCAACACATTACGAGATAAAATTGCTCATTGAAGATTGCCGGAAAAAGCGCTCGTGTGGCACTGGCATAAGGCCAATTTCAAAGTGGATACAAACTGGATTGTATATTCGGTGACGTTGGTTTTAATAATCTGTTCGAAAGTTATCGGTTAGCTGGACACCAATGAGAACATTATATAATCTGACTACGAACATTCCCTTTGCTTTCATAATAATAGACTGGACTTGATTACACTATACCCTGTTCCAAATAAGTATGCCAAAACCCTTGAACATTAACCTTCATTACTCAGAAACGAGTAGAGTAATCGAGCTAATATGTCTACCATTTGGGAAGGGTCAGCCAGGGAATACGTGTAGAAATGTACAGCCCATTTTGTATCCAGCTTGGGCCTCTTCTCAAACCGTTTCTCAAGATGTGTAATGCGACGAAGAGCTAAATCCATTTAGGCTCGTCGGGCGGGGATATTAATAAGAGACATAATGAACCGAACGTGATGCGCTGTGATTGGTCTGCGGTATTTGTGTAGATTAGGGTCGCCTCTTTAACCCTTCCAATCCAGGCGTTCATTGGATCTTTTTTTGTTAAAGTTATGTTTGCTTGGTGAGTATGTCATTCAGTTATATATTATAATTTTTCATATATATAATGCTAAAGGATATTCATCATCATTGTTCGTATTTGAAATCCAAATTATTTTGTATTTTTTTTAATAGAATGTGTACCATTTTATTTTAAAATCTAAGTTGGAAACCATACAGTCTTTAATGACCGGTTTTGAAAACTATAATTATTATCTTATCAAACTCCAGATATATACCGGGTATTTTATTGGTATAATGTGTAATTAATACAAAAACACACACCAATTCACTAATTTATATCATATCATATATTCTTTATATCATGGCGACTCTAATTTCCAGGAATACCAGGTAATTTATTCCAAAGTTCACGAGTGATTCTAAACTGCGATGTAACTCACAATCAACTCCACCAACTCTATCAAATCACTATATTATAATTCCAAGAGAGGCTAACAACAATATCCCAACCAACTGTGTTCATCTCATCTTGAAGGGTTCATGATTAACACCATGATGAAGATTAGGAGGATAATTAGATAGACGTTATTTTTAGCTAAAGAAGAACTTGTGGGATGAAGAGGGTTAATCAAGAAAGATTTTACCCCTTTGCTTCCTAGAGATCCTTTCTAAATTGCATGAAACCGTCTCATGGTTACCAGAATGAAGTGCAGACATACGTATGAAAGAGTTAGCATTCACAACACACCCTACTATTGCCAGTTTGGAAGTTTTAATGTTACTGTATTGATATATTTATTGGAGAGTCAGCATTCACAAAACATGCCCTACTATTACCAGTTGGAAGATTTAATGTTACTGTATTGATATATTTATTGGAGTTGATTGCACCGGTACAACTTGCGGCTACACAGATCAGTTCGCTCAGGAAGGTTGTTCCGGAACCTCATGTAGAGAGAGTTGCACCAGTCTGTATCTTGTTAACGCTTGCACTACGGCAGATGTCCTTATCATTGTATTCTAGCCAGATTTAGACGATTTTGTGCTGTTAAGGAAGAATCTGTGGTACTTGAGGGGGAATTGAGAGAGTTTGTAGCCTTTTAATTCGTAGTCCTTTCTAACCAGAAAAAATGGTCTAATATAATGAAGAATTTAATTAAAGAGTGTCACCCTTACTGAATGGGCTAATCTTGTCCATGTTACATTTCTAGCTATGAGGCGTGTTAGCTATTCTTTACACATGAGGAAAGATGAAGGAAAAAATAAATTAAAATGAAATACCTACATTAGATGTACAGTATATATCATATTATGGTATGGGTCAACTTTGTGTAAAGTTTTCAAATGTCGAATCTCGTCAGTGTTTTGAAACTGTAGAAAACTTTGTAATAGTCAAAAGCTTCGGCATCTTGTTACATTCCTACAATGGGTCATGATAATTACAATTAGTTACAATAATTACAAGTTACAATTAGCGCCAACTGTGGTATAATTTTTGAAGGCCCAGATGGACTGGATGCATTGAAAGGGTTATCTGTAGAAAATCTGAGGATATATCAGAATCCGATCAATTTATCTGATACTTAATGGGATAAATTAGCTTCAGTATTTGATTATATTTTGAGGTAAACATTTGTTTATCAGTACATCGTATAATAGGTGATATATATTACAATTCTTTTCAAATGTAGCACAGAGTAACTACTCACAAATAAGCTATAGTTTCAAAATGTTTGCTAGAACAAGTTACAGATAAAAAATGTCAGAAAAACACATGTACCTCCGTTTTAAAAAGTAAAGTATATAATAATATCTGAATGTGAGTATACAGGGCCACTACAAAGGAATACAAACTATTACAAATAATACCATTACAGTGATAAGGACTGGTGAAACTATTACAAATAATACCATTACAGTGATAAGGACTGGTGAAATTCTCTCTACTGTCGTGTCCGGGCTGTCTCGATGTGTTCTCCCTTGTCCGGCGGAATTGTAAAAATAAATATTTTGTAAGTTAACGATAGATTTTAAAGGCATTCCATATTGTTACAACAGCACATTATCATAGATTTAGCCGAGTTGCGCATCCATGGGTGTGAAAGTAGATATACACTTAAACTTTTAGAAACTTTAATAACTTCAATCTTAAGAATTTGTTGAAAGCATTACAAATTGATTTCCGTTGGTCTTCAAAATATCCGGCAAAACTACGGCGATAAAAGGATTCAGTTTCCGAGGGCCCAAAGGATGCCAATTTGGCTAAAACCACCTACAAAGTAATATCATAAACAGCTTTCGGTACAGTTGCTGTCAGAAATAATGATACACGACTCCAAGTTGACAATGTACAAGTGAACGCTGAGTAATATGATATGCAATGATTGGCAGCCATTATTACTATACAGAGCTCTAGGGTGTGACTCATCTGTATTAACAACTGTAGAATAATATTGTGTCCCCAGGAAATATATTTGGGTATAGTTCAAAGGCCAAAAAAGCGAATCAACCTCAATCCAAGTCAAAAGACGTACAATTTGCCCATATTGTAACAATTTTGGGATTTTTGTTTTTGTTTTTTAAAGTTTTACTAACAATAATTTGTGGCCCAAAAGAAACATATTCACTGCTCAAAATATGAGAATAAGTGAACAGCAGAAGTGCTATAGGAATCGAGTTCTAATTACATTGGAAGCTACTCTGAAAATCTGTATTATATAAGAAGTAGCAGTTTTGTAGAATACGTTTCACTTATAGCTTCTTCAGATACAGTTTTATTACATGAAGAAAGACGTGACCAAAAAGTGGTCCTTCTCATATGATTTAAAATTAAATTAAAGTTACATTATAGAAATCTGTATTGTAATGGCTGTCTGAACGTTCCGTTGGTGCGTTGTGTCGGAAGTGGCGTTCTGCGTAAGCCGTACCATTAACGCCTGAAAACAACTGTACGACTGAACATTTTTCCAATTTCCTTTTCTTTTTCTTTTTGACATATACTCCTTTTAAGAGCAATAAGCATAGAGCAATACTTAGTTGTTATATATAAATAGCGTAGACTAGATAACCCTTCCAGTGTACTGTGACACATTCCTTCAGATTTTTCTAGCCATCATTGGGCGAATTTAAGCCGTTTAGGAATGATCACCAGGGATCAATGGGGTTACCTAAAAACTATGTAAATTAAACCTCCAACTCCCACGCCTTCTTCCTAAGCTGTATAAAATCGTCTAATGCTAGCCAGGAAACAAGGAAGGAAACCGTCTTAGTATGCTGGATGGAGCCATAAGGTCGACCACTCACGCTCGGGATGGTGTTTACCCAATCTGACATCGGTGCAGGGTTACCCTAATCTATTCCTTTGCTATATCTATGTCCCTCACTTCCAAAAGGGCTAAACGGACGAGAAGCTATTACAGGGCATTCTGGATCAGATTTCCGCAGATTACCATGAGTATTGAGAACCTTGTTTGCATAGATTTGCAATCACATTTATTCAAACAGGTGAAGCAAGTCAAAACTTAAATCCCCAAAACGATAATCCGAGTGGTACAACTATGCAACAGGTTCGAATCCCAAATGGTGCTGCGAACTAAATTAAAACCCCAAAGCGCTAACACGGTATCCAGTCAGGGTTCGAACCCCCCAAGTCTGGTGTGAGTGGTGGTCCTGCTGGCGGAGTTCAGTGATGATGCACGTAAGACTCCTAGATATATTATTTTTATACAGAAGAAAATCGGTGTTTTTTGTGTACGATTTTTTCTTCCTTCTCTTTCGATTCATCTTCTTCGGCGGTCGATAAAAGTTATTGTAGTAGTGTTTTTATGATCTACAGGGTGGGTCTCTCTCTCTCTCTCTCTTTCTCTCTCTCTCTCTCTCTCTCTCTCTCTCTCTCTCTCTCTCTCCTTCGTTTACGCTATTCTCATTGTTTTAATGGGATTTATTTCCTAATTTTCCTATTCATAAAGTTCCTTTATGATTTTACATGGTGTTTTGTTTCGTTTCTGTGTTTTTATATATTTCATTCCACACACACACATACACACACACACACACACACACACACACACACACAGCCCGTAGCCTAGTAGGTAGCGCTCTCGTCTCACACACGAGGGGTCGGGGGTTCAATCCCCCGGCCGGGCGGAGACAAATTGGGCTTGTCTCCTTTCATGTGTTAGCCTCAGTTCACCTAGCTGTAAATAGGTACCTGGAATAAGTGGACGACGTTGTGACGTCCCATCTGGGGTTGGCAAAAATGGTACAAGGCGAGATGGGTATCATATGGTTCACCAAAGCTGATGGCTACCTAAGCCTTCGGGCGAGACGGTACCGTCTATAGTGAGAATGGTACCATACAGATCCACCCTAAGCCTTCGTTTCCGATGTCGCCAATTGGCTAAAAATACAGACTACACACACATCCACAGCCATTCCAACGATACATATAACACCTACACATATAGGAGGCGGGAAATAACGAGCATGCTCACTCCCGCAATACAACTAGAGTAATTACAACTAGAGTAATTACACACACACCTATCCACACATCCAAATATTCAATATTTATAATTTATATGTATATAATTATGTCTTAATTGTTATGGGATTGATATATTTTATTTGTTATTATGATTATTTAAACTACATATTTTGATTTATATCTCAAAATGTCACATGCACTCAGTGCTTATATGTTTATCAATATTATATTTAGTTATTAAGCCAGTATGGTGTATGTCTTCTAATTCTTATATATATATATGTATATATATATCTAGTCTCACCTTTCTCCTTTGATATATACTTAGTGCAAGAATGGTATTAAGTAAGAAGAGTTAGGTTAACAAATAATTGCTCATTTGGTAGGATTAACGAGAGAGAGAGAGAGAGAGAGAGTAGTGAAATATACAGAACCACCCTGTAGACTTTATAACAATCCCGCTTATATCATTTCCACCTAGCCAGCCTATTACTTAATAAGGGAGCCCACCTCGCTTTTTTATCTTTCTCTCCCTCTCTTTGGCTTGTATCCATTCGGCCACATTCAGCCTACTGTTTTAAGACGTTTACCTCCATCCAGGTGTCAATATTTTCCTGGTGAGCGGTAGCGAGCCAGTATATATATATATTTGTTTTGACAGCAAGCTAAATTTGTACATTTTTCGATAGAAAAATTTCTCCGGCGAAGCCGGATTTCTCCATAAATTCTGGCTCGCTATCCGTCGCCAGGAAAAAAATCGACACCCTGATGGGGATAAACGTCTTAAAACAGTTTGGCTGAATGGGGCCGAATTGATACAAGCCAGGGAAAGAGAGAAAAGGAGAGAAAGATAAAAAAGCAAGGTGACCCCCTTAACCCTTCTAATTAACCCTAGCCATCATTCTCCCAGTACTTAAGGGGACCGACCTGCTTTTTCTCTCTGTTTTATCCATTCGGCCCCATTCAGCCTACTGTTTTAAGACGTTTCTCCCCATTCAGGTATCGATTTATTCCATCATTGTACGGAAAATCCGGCTTCGCCGCAGACTTTTTCTACCGAAAAATGTACAAATTAAGTCAGCTGTCTAAACATAATCCAAAATATGCTGGCTCACTATTGCTCGGCAGGTGTAAATCCACACCTGGATGAGGATAAACGTCTTAAAACAGTAGGTTGAATAGGGTCGAATGGCTATTACCCAGAAAGAAAGAAAAAAAACGGGTCGGTCCGCTTAACAAATTTTACCATAGATTTCTAAAGTAAAGAGTAACACCTGTACATACATCAATTAATATCACTTCTTGACCGATGATTCAGTAAGAAAACTATTAAACATCCGTAGCGAATATCCTTTGAAGATTATGACGCCTTCTGACAGTTTATTCTGGCTATTTTAGAAGATTTTATTCATGTTAGGAAGGATGTATGGAAGTCAGAGGGTTCATTGGGCTATTTTTACCCTTTTAACCCCCGTATATCTTCCTAAACTGTATAAAATCGTCTTTTGATAGCCAGATTAAACTGTCAAACTGCGTCATTAATCTCAAGGGGTTAATTGGGCATACCAGACAACTTGTACGCATCGATCTATTTAGTACGCACACACATAGATGTCAAAAGTGTAACTCAACTGTTGCACACTTTGATTATAAATTTCAATATCCAACTCCCTGTATAGCTATTGTCAGTCCGAAATGGCGTTTTATTAATATTTTAGAAACTAGAGTTATCAAGACGTTTCTCATCTATTAATCTATAAATTTGAATACAACATTTACGAAGAGACCACATCCACAAAACACATATATGCAGAAGCACATCATCCACACCCACCTCAGAGACATGACACAAACACCCAATATCACAACCACATCCACATCAACATCTCACCCACATCACCAAACCAAAACACACAAGCATAGACACACACACCAACACACACAAGGCTATACACATATATACACAAACACACACCAAACACCTCACCCAACAAACTAAACAAACACCTGGCCAATATCACAAGCACATCAAGATCCCATCCACATCTCCAAACGCCAAAACATACACGCATATATACAAACACCAATGCACACAATCATGTACACATACACACACACACACACACACACACCTCACCCAATAAACGAAACAAACACCTGGCCAATATCCCACCCACATCAAGATCCAACCCACATCTCCAAACACCAAAACACACACGCATATACACACATACCTCGCCGCCAGGTATACATCGACACCCGGATGAGGATAAACGTCTAGAAACAGTAGGCTGAATGGGGCCCAATGGATACAACCCAGAGAGCGAAAACAAGCAGGTCACCCCCTTTACCGATTTGGCGTGCTACTTAGAACCGCTCCCTACAAATTGACTCGTATGACCTAAGAATATAAATCTGTAGCGATATATAAATTAATATAACACAACTTTGGGCCAAGAAAGGAATTTATAATAATTAGTATTTTAGCCATTTTCTGAATTCTATTGAGAATTTGAGTTTCTCCTTCCAACACTCTCTATATCATCGTGTGGTAATTGTTTAGTTGACGGCCGCCATCTCATCACTTATTTTGTCCATGCCAAACTTAAATATTTCGTAACTAATTCACAAATACATACAGTGTACACTCGGTCAAAGAAGTATCTGCACCCCTATGCTGATCATCTGGTGTGTACAGCTCGGTAGGGTTGGCACCTCTGCCTGCAACTATATCCATGTGTCAGAGAGGATCGTCTCTGACACATGGATATAGTTGCAGTCAGAGGTGCCAACCCTACCAAGCTGTACACACCAGATGATCAGCGTAGGGGTGCAGATACTGTTTTGGCCGAGTGTACATATCATCAGTTTTGTAATAATAAACATAGTAATTATAATGCATAACTTGCAAAATAAACAAACCAAAACAGGGACGACACAATATAATGACAAAATAACTTATCAAAATCACTATGTGGAAATAACGATTTAGCAAATAGGCAGGTCAATTATTAAGCGCAATTTCCCTCCTGGGCTCAATTTATTCTATATTGAAAGTTTGTGTTATACTACATAATGGAAAATATGCATAGGTGATGATGCAATCTATATATCTACAAGGAATTCTTGATTATTAATATTTATAATGGCATCTTCACAATATATATATAATAATAATCTGCGGAAGGGAACCTAACAATTACTTCACGATATTTCAAACTGCTCAAACCAAAAAAATATTAAAGATACAAAATAATTCAGCCTTATAATATATATTAAAAAGTACTAATACAATCTTTCTGCCCAAGCTTGTATCGTAGAGGTTAGTCAATTAAAATAAAGCAGAATTTAAACATTCTTGATTTTTGGAAATTTTTGAGACATTAGTTCAGGAAAATCTCTCTCTACCGTACCGAAGTTGAGGAAGAATGTCAGGCTATAAGGAAGTTGGAGCTGTAAGCATCGATATTTACCAGACTTACAAGTTAAAATATGGTTGTAATGCACGTAAAAATACATAAAATACATAAAATAATATTCAACCTATTACCTAGCTACCAAAAATAATATATTATTATTATTATTATTATTATTATTATATTCCTGTGTAATATCGATGTTTACGGCTCCAACTTCCTTATAGCCTGACAAACTCAAGTGGTGAATTGTTTGTGTCCGATGTAAAATGTTGATGATTAGGTTAGGTTCATTGTAAGTTTAAGGGGAGGTTTTTTAGTTTGCTCCCTAGACCCCCATCAAGCTTAAAAGAATACCCCCAAGACCTCCCTCGCAATAAATTTGTACATTTTTCGGTAGCAAAAATTCTCGTAAGGCTCGCTATCGCAAGCCTGGAAAAAATCGACACCTAAATGACATGGAAGGTCTTATCATTGGCAAATAAATGTGCGAAAGGTCTTACAACCGCCAAAGCAAAGGGGTGAACGTCACAACATTTCAACACTAATTGGGCTAAACAAGAGGGAGAAGGGGGTCCAGAACAAACTAAAACCTCCCCTTAAGGTATTGAGGAAGGAAGAGAGAAAAACTGTGTTGACATTTGTTATCGTTAAGGGGAGTCACTGACTGTTTTTGTTTATCTTTCTCTCCTTTTCTCTCTTTCCCTGGCTTGTATCTATGTGGCCCCATTCATACAACTGTTTTAAGACGTTTATCCCCATCCAAGTGTCGATTTCTTCCTATTGCTCGCCAGCATTGTATGGAGAAATCCGGCTTCGCCGGAGACATTTTTCGATCAAATAATGTACAAGCTTGTTGTCAAAACAAAAATATATATATGCTGGCTCGCTACCGCTCGCCAGGAAAATATTGACACCTGGATGGGGGTAAACTTCTTAAAACAGTAGGCTGTATGGGGCCGAGTGGATACAAGCCAAAGAGAGAGGGTGAAAAAGAGAACAAAAAAGCGAGGTGGGCTCCCTTAAAGTATCATGGCGTATGACTTTAGCATCATTATTCTGGCTATCATTAGACGATTTTAATAGTCTTGAGAGAGTTAGGGGGTTAATTGAGATATTTATACTCCTTTGATTCCCAGATATACTTCCTAAGCTGAATATAATCGTCTAAAGACAACCAGGATTAAATATCAAATGACGTCTTTAGTACAGAAGGGAGTTTAACCCCTTCTGTACCGGCGACGTCTTCTATATTTTATTCTAGCTATATTTAGACGCTTTTGTGTAGCTTAAGAAGGATCTGTGGTAGCTAAAATGGTTAATTAAGATAGGTTGTAGCCTTTTGATTGGTAGACGGCCTTCCTAAGCTGAATATAATCGTCTAATCATTGCCAGAATATAATATAAAGGATGTGACCGGTACTGGAGGGACTAAACATTTGCGAATTGTCGGTTATAAGGAAGTTTAAACTATGAACATCGATATTTAGCAGGTAGATAATAATGTGGGGTGTGATAGTGGACATTAAGTCGCATTTTATTTACTGTACAATCGCGCTAATAAGTGATTATCGACAGCAAGTATGTTTTGATCAATAATTGGTATCAGAAATATCTAAGCTTCATTTCTTCATATTGAGTGAAATATACAAACATGTTCCTACACTTACCCACCCTATTCAACATCTGACAGACATTAATACAGCACAGAGCAAGCCAAACAGCTGGGACATGACTTATTAGCGCGACCGTACAGTTGTCCACATACAGTCATACCAACTTACTGATTAAATGCGTGGCAATAAATATAATCTGTTGATTGATCTGTTGATTGATCATATAAGAACATTAAACTACTTATTCAATCATACTTGTTTTCCTTCCATACATAACATCACAGAGTCAATACAAATTAATGAGGGCAACTGTACTTGAGTATTTAAAACATATTACATAGTTTGTATTTCTACTTTATAAAATTATATCGATGCTTACAGATTCAATTTCTTTATAACCAATCTCTCCACATTGTTCGGGAATGGATTTTGGTGATTAGGTTAGGTTAATCATAAGACTTATTGAGATAGAAATACGGAAACGAGAATAGGTGTGAAAGAAAAGTTATTATTTCTATTAATTGTAATGAAAATATTATATATGCAAGGAATGTATAGGCATGGAACAATATGTGTGCATTAAGCTTGATGTTATAGTACGTGTGAAAATATCGAGATTTATGCAAGCAATGTACGGTACTGTAGAAATGTGTGTATTACAAGCATAGGAAATAATGTACGCCTTTTCTATCTGTAAAACTAAGATATTGAGTGATAAGGTATAAAGAGAAAAGCATAAGGAAAAGACAAATTAAGAAGGAATGAGCTACAGAGGAAAATGCTAAATGATAAGTTATCATAAAAACATTAAAATACAAGACAAATATACAGACAAAAATGAAGAAAAACATGAATGAACTATGAATCCTACAAATAATAATGATAACGAATTACATGATACTACATAATAGGCTAGTCTACTTAATCACAAGACTTATGCATCTACTAAACGTTTACTAATAAATGTGCTACTCTCTACTTAAATTCACAAACTATCTACTTAATTTTACTGATCTACATGAAAAACTCTATACTTTAACCTACTTAGCAAAGCCTAGGATACTTAAATCTATGTGGTACTTAATTCTTATATGGCAATACTATATACTTAAATCTACTTAGAAAAATCTGTGGTACTAAACTTCTCTACTTCTAAACTTACTTGAGGGAAATCTACATACACTTAATCTAATGTACTTAACCTAGGTTATCTAACCCTGTACTTAAGAAAATATGTGGTATTACACTTTTACTTAATCTAATCTTAATAGAATCTACTCTACTTAAAGCATCACCTGAACTAAACTTGGCACCTAGACTTCTGAACGATACCTTAGATTGAACTATTGTAACTGATCTAATCTACTCAATACTATGTGGAATCTCAATGGTACACTACTTTATTAATTCTTACTGCATTTCTGTAGAGTCGTGAGTGAGCAATCTATTACTTAAGGGGGGTGACCCGCTTTTTAAAATCTCCCTTTCTCTCTTTTTCTGGCTTGTATCCATTCGGCCCCATTCAGCCAACTGTTTTAAGACGTTTACCCCCATCCAGGTGTCAATATTTTCCTGGCGAGCTGTAGCGAGCCAGCATACATACAGTATATTTTTGTTTTGACAGCAAGCTAAATTTTTAAATTTTTCGATAGAAAAATTTCTCCGGCGAAGCCGGATTTCTCCATACAATGCTGGCTTGCTATCGCTCGCCAGGAAGAGATCGACACCTGGCTGGGAATAAACGTCTTAAAACAGTTGGCTGAATGAGGCCGAATGGATACAAGCCTGAGAAAGAGAGAAAATGAGAAAAGAGAAAAAAGCAGGTCACCCCCCTTAATCTAAATGACTCATAATCTGTAGCCTACTTTTAAAATCTGGTACGTTCAAATCTATTTGCTTTATCAATCTGCTCGAAAATTGTGATACTGAATAAGTAATATGCAATATATGTTTGTAACTGTTTATGTACAATATTTGTAATTGAAGTAGTATTAATTATATATATATTATATATAATTTTAACACATGAATACTAACTTCTGACTATGATAAGATACGTAAAAAATTGTGCCAACTTAAAACAAATTTTCAATGGTTACTTTCCATTATTGTGAAACACGAAACAAATTTCTTGATTTTCCCTGACCTAAAACAACGACATTAGCAACCAAGTGCCTTGTGTGCTGTATTAGGAAATTATACAGATTTCTGAAACACCACAACAGAAAACACGAAATTTTGGAACATTAAATATATAATAGGTATCGATATATATTAAGCTGCATAATGACTGAAAAACACTATAGGTAGCGCCAACGAACTTGACAATTTTCTCGATCCCTGACCTCTTCGTAACTCAAAAGGATCTTGAGCAAACTGGCTGTAAATTTTCACACCTGTTTCCTAGTAGACTCTTCCCAAATGATAGAAATCTCAGCCCGATTACTTTCATTTATTTTGAGTTATAAGAAGTTAAGGGGTCCAGATTATTGTCAAGTTCGTTGGCGCTACCTATAATAAGAATTGAAAACAAATGCAATATGGAAACGTACGTACCAATTTGAAAATAATGAGGTACTGTTGAGCATTTGACAAATATGTAATAAATGTGTAACACATTGATAACTAATGTAGAGGTAAAACATTGTAAAGTGTAATTTGTAAAAATGAGAACAAAATGTGTATTTTGTTTAGAAAAGAAAATGTAGAATCTCATAAGAACATTATAAATTTACATATGGATGTTTGAAAACAAAAAATAAAATAAAAAATAATACAGAAAAACACGAAAAGAAAAACATGAATAGGCTAAATATACATTATCTGCGTTGAAAATTATTATGACAAATATAATTACTAAAAATACATACTTATGAAACAAATAATACGAATAGAGCTGGTTTGGGTGTAAATGTAAGATGCTTGAGAACCAAGTATTTTGAGAAACAACGAAAGTTTGTGATTGGACTGAACGAATTGATGTGGTTTTAAAGTTTTTAAGGAAGTGTTTTGAAGAATATGAATGATATTATCATTATTATCATTATTATTTAATATTTTTGAAATAATGAATTTGTATTATAATAATAATAATAGTAGCACCGGTAGCTAATAATAAATATAATAATTTTTATCACTTTCATTTTATAAATATTTAACTCAACACAAAATTGTATCTAAATACTACCGGTACTATTGCTGCAAAACGCAATAATAATAATAATAATAATAATAATAATAATATTACAGTAGGTACGGTCGAGAAATGATAAACTACAAGGGAGCCAAGAAAATTGCTTAGCGCTAGCCGTAGATTTAGAGATAGTGAGAGAATATTAGTAGAGAGAGAGAATAACCCAACTTTAAATCTAGCAATAATTATATCATAAGTCTTTAAAAATATCTTAACACCTTGGCTCTCTTGTTACCAGTAGTCACCTTTAAGTCAGCAGTTTTCTTACATATTTTTGAGGGAGTCGCTTTCGGGGATTAGAGAGGGTAGAGTTCGTACTTCCCTTTATATTAAAACTTAAATATTTTTGAGTTCCTATGAATGTAAAGAAACTTTTAACGTGCTATAATTAACTGACTTGCTACTACCTACCAAGCCCTTGCATTCCTACAACACAAAACCTTTCTTTCCTAAACCGTTTTCATACACTTTTTTTTGTAAAGCGGTTTGATACTGACAAATTTGTGATGAATATATTATATTTTAGACATGAAGGACATATTTATGGACGTAATTTCTCTTTTTTTACAAAAACCTTTCTCTCTCTCTCCCCCCCCCCCCTTTCTCTTGAAAATATATTACTACTCATTTTGCTAAAGCAACACCATTTTTTCCACACCAATAAAACATATTATTCTATAACACCTTTAGTGACTCATTTACATCCAGATCAACTTATATTTTCTATAAAGTCACCTAGCTTTGAGTAAATTTTTTATATTTTTTGGCCTCAGAGTGATTCAAAACACGCTTCTTGTACCAACGTAATTCCATTCTCCTTCATACATAATTATACCCGTATGTATACATTATTACACCCGTTTCCTATTTCAGACAAACCTTTTTGAAATGCAAGCCTTTTCTATCTTAATTTAATTTTCTGTCGACAATATTCTTTCAAGTCATACCCATTTTCTTCCTTTCACAAAACACCTTATGCCAACTATTTTCTAACAATCCGTACCCAATTTCCATCCAGCCATGACCGTTTTCTTCCTTTTCGCGTCCGTTTTATTGAAGGTCCGACTCTGGTAAACCCCCCAAAGTGACTCCGCTACACACACCTCCTCCTTATAGTTCTCCCGGCACGCCAATAATACTATCACACGAGGGAAGCGCTTCTTCACCCATGCAATAAAGTCTTCAATATTTTTAGCAATAAAGAGAATGTGTATTACTTGTCCTTGTTAGTTAGTTACAAATATTTACAATGGCAATATATATAGTGAGAGTAAAATTGATGTACTTATTACAATGTATTCGATATTTAGTGGATAAATAGATATACAGCGATATTTAATTCTGTTGAATTCTGATACAGATCAGATCAGATGAAGTATTGAGGGATAAGCCTTTGCAACGGCACCTCTTATTTACATTCTACTTTTCCTATTTTTCTGAAGCGTGTAGAGAGAGAGGAAGCTGTTGGAGTGGCTTTGTTATGTGTGTTTAGTATGTATACGTCGTCAGGATGTTCCTGACTGGGTGCGAGCATGTGAAACATGCTAGGACGTACTACCACACCCACTAAATGTCCGCCGTGGCAGGGATTCGATCCCGGGTCTTTCAGATTCACACGTGAGCGTGCTCACCACTCGACCACCACAGCTCTCAATGAATGACACATAGATTAGTTAATATATACTGTATATATATATATAATAGACATATTAATCAATACTCCATAGAAACATGGATGGATAGATACCAGTAGGCCTATATAGGGCCTATATACAGTAGAGGCATCCAGAAAAAATATTGATAACGAGGTACGAAAATACAAGAAAATACGAACAAAATATAAATGAATGTGAATGTACACGAAACTAAAAAAAAAAAAAAAAAAAAAAAAATAGGCTACCCGGTACTAAACATGATATTGTACATTTGCAATAAATTGTAATGAATGAATAGACAGAATGCACAGACAACATTAATGAATAGACAGAATGAATGAAGACAAAATTAATGAATAGACAACAACAAAATTAATAGACATAATTAATGTAAGGTACAAAATGAATGAATAGACAAAAAAAAAAAAAAAAATAGACAGAATGAATGAATAGACAACATTAATGTAAGGTACAAAATAATGTAACCTTGTAAGGAGGTGAATTGGGTACTATGGACAGAATGAATAAATAGACAGAATGAATAAACGAAAAGCATGAATAGACAGAATGAATGCATATTATACAATGAGTAGAGAGAATGAATAAATAGACAAAATGAATGACTATGCAGAATGAATTATAGAGTGAGGGGAGACTGAAAGAAAATCAATCCGAATGAAATGGAAAAAATGGAAACTCGAAATTGCCTCCCATTCAAGTATTGAAAATCTTGGAATATTTTAGGAATAAACTAAAGTGTCTCAGTTTACCATACGGAGAGAGAGAGAGAGCAGAACTTTAGTTTCCATTTGCGATTAGAAACCATGAAATGAATTTATGCTAATGAACGGGGAGGTATTGCTCGCTCTCTGTCTCTCGCTCTCTCATGTCGTGTGTGTATATATATATGTATGTACGTACCATGTATGTATATGCTTAGTATCAATGCATATCTGAATTATGTAAATAAGTTATTAGTATAAAGCCGGTATCACACGAGAGCTTATATAGTCAACATTCGATGGTCAACATTTGTCTGGCAACATTTCTGGAATATTTTGCCCTAGTATCGGAAACTAGACTGTTGATAGACGAATTTATGTGACCGAAATATTGTAAATGTGGACCTCCTAAACTGCCAGACCAGTGTTGAGGGAAAAATCGCTCGTGTGATACCGGCTGAAATGCAGTACGTATGTAGGCCTATACCCTGTTTCAAGCAAATAGTCCGAACCCCTTGAACAGTAATCTCTATACTATAGTCTGTTCCAAATAGGTAAGCCAGAAATAGTGAACCCTAACCTATGTAACTTAATAAGGGCTGAAGCAAATGGGTTGTTAATTTCCATACCTCTTCTCTAACCGAGCTTTCTTAAATGGTAAAAATGTGCTTGATTACTCTAGTCGTTTGTGAGTTATAAAGGTTAATGTTCAAGAGTTTTGGACTATGTATTTGAAACAGGTTATAGTAAGTGCATGCAATATGTTCTTCTTCCTTCCTTATGTAAATGGATGTATAGCAACAGGAGAGAGAGAGAGAGAGAGAGAGAGAGAGAGAGAGAGAGAGAGAGAGAGAGAGAGAGAGAGAGTGAGAGAAGTAAAGTGAAAGAGAATTACCAAACCCTCTCAGACCCAACCCAAACTTGTGCGATAAATATAGAAGGAGGGAGAGAGAGAGGGAGGGACAGAAGGAGAAAAGGAGGAGGGAGGGAGGGCGAGGAGGAAGTGAGAAAAAGAAAGGGCGGAAAGGGATGTGTGTGTGTGTGTGTGTGAGAGAGAGAGGTAAAAAACAAAGGGAGCATTATAGGTTGAGGGGAGAATATATATATATATACACTTTAATAACTGAATGATCGATGAAAAGTTCGAATTCACTCTCAAGTCTTAATAACTAATCAAAAAAATAATATAACCTACAAAATAACAAACACAAACTATGATGACGAAACGAAGGAGTAGTACATTAAAAAAAACAAATAACTAATACTAAAGGGACAGAAAAGAAAACGAAAGACCTCATGAATCACAGGCAAGAAAAGGTTTATGGAGGATAATGCAACTTGTGTGATTTAGCTAAGTCTACCCATACCTATAGCCGTTCTCTCTCTCTCTCTCTCTCTCTCTCTCTCTCTCTCTCTCTCTCTCTCTCTCTCTCTCTCACGTACACTTACACGCTCTCACTCATTCTCTCTCTGGTTTCTCGCAAGATCTCTGAGATACTGATTATTCCTTGAAACTCCTTGCAACTCCCTTTCTCAAGAAGTGGCAGTTGTAATAGTGCCAATCTAGGTTATTAGGAAGTTTGTAGGTTAGTAGGTGGGTATGTATATAGGTAATATGTGTAGGTAGTTCGGTAGCACAGTACGTTTATATATATATATATATATATATATATATATATATATATATATATACCGGTACTAAGGGACTGGAGTTCTCGAAAAGAGGCTCAAGTCCTGTCGCGATTGTTGACTTAGTGTGCTAGCTTAGTAATCCACTATGGTTGATAGCCTCTGAAGCCCTATTGAACAAAAATAAAAAAATATACAGTATTATAATGAATTGTAAATAGGACAAGATAGAGATAGAGGTATACATTGAGATACATACACATATATAAACTGTATATATAAATAAATATATAGATACATAGAGAGATGAATATAGATAGATAGATAAATACACGGATAGATAAATAGAGGGATAGATATATAGAGAGGAAGAGAAGGGGAGGGGGAGCATATTGAAAGTTTCTCTTCTCTGTAAATTTACATAAGAAACAGCGAGTGTAGGTGGAGAGAGAGAGAGAGAGAGAGAGAGAGATAGAGATTCATATAGCAAAATTTAAATAATAATAAACGGTAGAAATCAGAAAGCCAAATTTTAACTTATTGAATAATTTGCTGCATGATATACGTATATAAATGAATACATGTTTTTTGTTCTATGTGAGTGAGGTAGACAAAAGGCAGAACTGCCTGTAGCGAGTGCCTCCCCCAGGGTTGAAAGAGTGACAGGGCCAAAATCAAGGGACGTTAGAATCAAAGGACAGTAGATATATAGATATAGGGATAGCAGGTACAGAATAGATGCACAGAAATAGCTGCTACTGCTACTACTACTACTACTAATAATAATAATTGTATAATAACAAATAATGACGTACTGAGAGGCAGAGGCATACAGACGAGGACAAAAATATATTCCCTTTTCCAAAAACAATAACCATTTCAAGTATTTGTATAGGGCGAGGAGGGAAGGAGAGAGAGAGAGATATGACTTACAGTTAGATAAATCCACAGATAGATACAACAAATAGACACATAAAGTAGATAGATAGACCACAATAGATATAATATAGACTACAATAGATACATATAGACCACAATAGACACATATAGACCACAATAGATAGACCACAATAGATACATATATAGTAGACCACAATAGATACATATAGACTACAATAGATACATATAGACCACAATAGACACATATAGACCACAATAGACACATATAAACCACAATAGATACATATAGACCACAATAGACACATATAGACCACAATAGACATATATAGACCACAATAGACACATATAGACCACAATAGATACATATAAACCACAATAGATACATATAGACCACAAGACACATATAAACCACAATATATACATATAGACCACAATATATACATATAGACCACAATAGAGGCATATAGACCACAATAGAGGCATATAGACCACAATATATACATATAAACCACAATAGATACATATAGACCACAATATATACATATAGACCACAATAGATACATATAGACCACAATATATACATATAGACCACAATAGAGGCATATAGACCACAATATATACATATAGACCACAATAGAGGCATATAGACCACAATATATACATATAGACCACAATAGAGGCATATAGACCACAATATATACATATAAACCACAATAGATACATATAGACCACAATATATACATATAGACCATAATAGAGGCATATAGACCACAATATATACATATAAACTACAATATATACATATAAACTACAATATATACATATAGACCACAATATATACATATAGACCACAATAGAGGCATATAGACCACAATATATACATATAAACCACAATAGATACATATAGACCACAATATATACATATAGACCACAATAGAGGCATATAGACTACAATAGACACATATAGACCACAATAGATACATATAAACCACAATAGATACATATAGACCACAATAGACACATATAGACCACAATAGACACATATAGACCACAATAGATACATATAAACCACAATAGACACATATAGACCACAATAGACACATATAGACCACAATAGATACATATAAACCACAATATATACATATAGACCACAATAGACACATATAGACCACAATAGACACATATAGACCACAATAGATACATATATACCACAATAGATACATATAGACCACAATAGATACATATAGACCACAATAGACACATATAGACCACAATAGATACATATAGACCACAATAGACACATATAGACCACAATAGATACATATAGACCACAATAGATACATATAGACCACAATAGATCCCTAATATAGATAGATAAAGCACAATAGACCTCTAATACAGATAGATATACCATAATAGACACAAAATAGATAGATAGACCACAATAGACCCCTACTATAGATAGATAGACCCTAATAGATACATATAGACCCCTGTGCAGCACCCCAAAGCTATGAATCCAGTCCGGACCAATGATCTAATTTGTTTATACAGTCCAATGAACACAACGGCTGCAGGCTGGGGGGAGGGTGGGGGTAATAATAATAATAATAATAATAATACTAATAATACTAATAATACTAATAATACTAATAATAATAACAATAATAATAATAGTAATACAAATAATAATGAGACTACTACTAACAGAGCTGATTTCTGGAACTCTCTCCCAGAATCAGTCTTTCCCTCTTACTTTGACTTAAATTGCTTCAAGCTCCGTGTGTCCAGGCATTTTGGCTCGAACGTCCCTTGAATTTGGCCTGTCACTCTTTTATTTCTGGGGGAGGCACTCGCTACAGGCAGTTCTGCCTTTTGCCTCCCTCACTCACATAGAAAAAACCCAACAACCTTTCAATACCGGTGCCGTCCTTTTAACTTTATTCTGGCTACTATGAGACGATTTTATTCAGTTTATTAAAAGCCTCCAGCAATTGATAGTCTTCTAACTATCTCAATTGACCATTTTTACTACCGCAGATCCTTCTTAAACTGCACAAAATCGTCTGAATATAGTTAGAATATAATTAAAATGACGTCACCGGTACAGAAGGGGTTAAGGCTATTTTTGTTTTGTAAGTTTGTTCCCTAAACCTCCATCGAAAAAAACTATAGCACACAACACGAGAAAAATGTGTACATTTTCAGTAGAGAAATGTTCTGGTCAAAGGCTGGTTCCTCCTAATTTACAGGCTCAAAACTGAAGAGGCCAAACGTGAGGGAGACGGGGCCCCAGAGTAGTGAATTCATGGTTGATTTCTCCCTAGACTTTCACACATTTGTTACTGTCATGATAGCGTAATGCATAAGTGCGCGGAATTTCGACGTGAGTATCCTAGATTCGAGTCCTTGGAGTGCCACATGTATTTGTTGATTTCATTAATTGAGTTTAGACATGAAGTTGGTTGGTGGGAAAAACATAATAATTCTAAATATTGATCACTAGCGAGTTTCAGCTATAAGGAAGTTCAAGCTGCAAACATCAATACTTAGCAGAACTACCAGCTAAAATACGGTTGGAATGCAATTATAAGTACATAAAATCAAATTCAGCATCATATTTATTATCCTTCAGAAACCTACATTATTATTGCATTTCAGTTAATATCGATGTTTACGGCTCCAATTATATATATATACTGTATATATCTATCTATCTATCTATCTATCTATATATATATACCGGTATATATATATATATATATATATATATATATATATATATATATATATATATATATCATTCAGTAAATAAATCTTTATGCATTTCTATAAATAAACAACTTCTATTTATTCTTCAAGTTCCTCATTTCTTATTTAGTTGATATTAGAATGTACAACATACTCTCTCTCTCTCTCTCTCTTTATCTCTCTCTCTCTCTCTTTGTGCATCTCTAATAACCCCAACATTTTCCACCCATGTTGTCCTACTCTTTTCCTGGTAATATTTTTTGTATTATTATTATTTTTCTTATTTATGTTCTTAGTTTCCCGTCGCGAGTCAATATTTTCATAAAGTTTAAGTTTCGCAAAAATTCGTGGCTGCTTAAAAAACGGCCAGAGTCAACCAAATGAGGGGAGGGAAGGGAGGAGGAAAGGAGGATAGAGGGAGGATGGAAGGAAGGAGGGAGAGAGGGAGAAAGGAAGGGTGGGAGGTAGGAAGGGAGGAAGAAAAGGAGGGTGGGTCGGAAGGAGAGGAGGGAGGGAAGGGAAGGAAGGAAGGAAGGAAGGAAGGAAGGAAGGAGGAGAGAAAGAGAAGGAAGGAAGGAAAAAAGGGAGGGAGGTAGGCAAGAATGGAGGGAAGGGATGTGAGGAAGGGAGGGATGGAAGGAAGGAAGAGGGTGAGGCAGGATGGAGAAGGGAGGGATGGAAGAAAGGAAGGGAGGGAGGGAAGTGCGCAAGGAAGGAAAACATAAAAGCAAGATAGATACAAAGCTAAGTAAAACACACTGAGACAAGATCACGTACTAATAACAATATACAAAAACACACATTATAATACACAACATACATAAATGCCGTATAAAACACATCACTTCAATTACAAACCCCAATGTACTTGAATAAACTAATGAAAGCATATGGTCCTCCCGGGATTCGAACTCGGGACATCACACCCAGAACATAAGCACCTAAACCATTACACCATCAACACAGCATGGAATACAGTGATCACGTGACTCCAATATAATTTTAACAGGATAAATGGGTACATACCTTACACATCGAGATTCGAACCCGGAACCAGCGTACTGTGGAGGAAAAGAAAAATGTATTAGTAAATGTATGAATTAAAATAGGATGACCTAGATGTGTGTGAATGTGTATTTTGTTTTTGTGTGTTCATTGTTTTCTGTTGTGTTTTGTGTTGTCCCTATTCTTGCTCTGTCTTGAGTCGCCCCCCCCCCCCCCCCAAAAAAAAAAAAGGGGAGAAGAAAAGTAGGGATTGGGCCTGAGTATATAGATAGATAGATGAATTACTAGAAATGGAAGAATGTACTAAAATTAGTGAATCCCATATCTATAATTAACAAAGTATGTATATCCATCCGATTTCTTATATCATTATAGCATGTTACGGTTTATATCAATATTTTGTGTATATGTATCTGTCTATCGTTTTATCCATATTTATACCAAACAAACTATATGTATATCCATATATTTATCTACCCATCTATACATCTATCAGTGTTGATATATTCCCCTTTACCTATCAGTGAATCTATTTATCTACATGTCATAACATAATATGCTTATTTAGATTTATCTATCTAACAATCTATCATGATATTACATTCGTTATCAAACTATATATATGTGCATCTATTTATATCTTTATCAATCCACCCTTCACATTAATCAACCAGTCCCTCCAACATATTCCCAAGAACACTCCCCAACCAAACTTAAACACAACACAACAAATAAATATACAAGTACCCCATCAAACACATTTTTTGGCCACAATTTCCGAACATCAAGGAAAACGCGAAAATATTTTTGTGTTGTATTATAAACGAGGGTCATTTTTTAGTGAGAGAGAGAGAGAGAGAGAGAGAGAGATTCTTTATAAAGATTATGTTTCTAATGATGCTGATGAGGACTATTATTTATGGAAATTTTAGATGATAGTGATGATGAAGTTAAATATATATATACTGCATATGATAATGATTGTAAACTAAATAGCTATTATAATAATAAATAATGACTTGGGAAAAATGCTATACAAATATAAGTAAATGTTAAAATATTCGTGTTGGTTATAGGCTAATATAGACGGTGATGGCTGGTCTATCAGAGTGAGAACTGAGCGATCTCTGCCATACCCATAGCTTACTCTGACTGTTCCTTTTACTTGTATGTTTTCTAGATCTCAAGTGACGGCGTCTCTTCCGTGGATTTACCTCCCAATCTACCAAGATTGGAAGCCAAAGCGTCACATTTTTCATTTGCCCCTCAACTTTCTCTTCATAATTGCTGAGGGGCACAGGGCCCTGGGTGCGGCTTTGGTTTCCCGGGCGTTTCCGCACCCTCCTCAGCTCCCAGTCATGGAGTGGCTTCGGTCACCCAGGCTTTATTGTGGTCGGCAGGGAGGGTTCTGTGGGGGCACTCGGTTATGGCCTTGGCCTTGCTCGGGGCCTTGGGGCTGTTCGGCCAGGCAGCTTGGGAAACAGCAGCAACAACAACAACAACAACAACAACAACAACAACTCTTATTATGATAAACACGATGTTAATAATAATAATATAATAATAATAATAATAACAACAATGAATATAAAGAAGGAGGAAGAAGCAACACGAACAATATAATTAATGGTGAGAAAATTTCGCTTTTATCCCTCTCATTTGACTCTCTCTCTCTCTCTCTCTCTATATATATATATATATATATATATATATATATATATATATATATATATATATATATATATATATATATATATATATATATATATATATATAAAGTATGTCTATTCCTGTATTTTAAAATAAAGGTATGTGTTAGTGTATCTCCTATTAATTTCTCACTTTCTCACTCACTCACTCACTCACTCACTCACTCTCTCTCTCTCTCTCTCTCTCTCTCTCACTCTCTCTCACACACACAGGCACAGTACCGGATAATTATGTTAATACTATGATCTCCGGATAACTACACTAGTGCGGTATAACTTCATTTCCGTTCACTCCGCACAGGGCAGCTCTTGGGCGGTATGGGGGGGGGGGGGGGGGGGGGTGGAGAAAGAATTATGTCTCTTATTATACGATTACGCTATTTTGTTTGTAATTTGGATAACACTGGAGGATTGTATTGAGATTATGAAGGGCCTCTAGGAATCGGGTTCATTTCGTTAAGGGGCTTTATATATATATATATATATATATATATATATATATATATATATATATATATATATATACCCGGTATATATATATATATATGATTTACTCCCTAGACTTCCATCAAACTTGAAAAAATGTACCCCAAATACTACCCTTCGAGATAAATTTGTACAATTTTTGGTAGAAAAATGTCCCGGACGTAAGGCACGTTCCTCTTAAATTGCAGGCTCGCTATCGCTCGCTAGGGATATAATTGACACATTATTGAAACGAAAGGTCAAGCTAATGGGGTGAAGGTCTTAAAATCTCATAACTAATGGGGTTAAACATGAGGGAGAAGGTGGTCCCGAAACCCAGCTTCCTTAATCAATAAACTGTATATTATTATCTGTTGTATTTACCTTCCCTCCTTCCCTGTTCTGCTTCTCTTCAAATGTCTTTTAACATCCTTTATTCCTTTGTTTTAACAGTCTTAGCTATCTTCCACAATTCATCTCTCTCTCTCACATACACACACACACATACACACTCTCTCTCTCTCTCTAACCTTCTATATTCTTACCTCCTTAATCCTTTCCTTACCCCCCTCCCCCCTCCCTACTTACCTCACTCTATCACTCACCCCCCTTTCTTCCTTGTCTCTCTCCCTTCATCCCTCCCTCCTCCCTCATTCTGTTTACACCCCTTCCCCTCTCCCCCTTACCTCCCTCTCTCCCTCCCCCCAGGATTACTTCAAAGGTGAAAAATTGTGAGATAAAAGAGATGGCGTTTGTCTGTCTAGGAAGAAAGGAAAGAGGGGAAGGAGGTGGGAGGGAGGGAGGGAGGAAGGGAAGGAGGGAGGGAGGAAAGGAAAGTAAGGAGGGAGGAGGGAAGGTAAGGAGGGAGGAGGCAGAATGGTAGAAGGAAGAAAGAAAGGAAGGAGGGGAAGGAGGGAGGAGGGAGGGAAGGAAGGTAAGAAGGGAGGGAAGGAGGTATATAAGGAGGGAGAGGGCAGGAGGAAAAGGAAGAAGGAAGGAAGGAGGGAGGTGATGCTGAATAACTGCAAGATAAAAGAGATGACGAGTGTTTGTTTAAAAAGAAAGAAAGAGGGGGAGAGGAGGAAAGGTGATAGAGGAAGGATGAATGAAGGAAGGAACGATGGAAGGAAGAGAGGAAGAAAGGAAGGAAAGAAGAGAAGAAAGAAAGGAAGGAGGGAGGATGATGGATGGGAGGGAGAGATGAAGGAAGGAATGGAGGGAGGAGGGAGGGAGGGAAGGAGGGAGGGAGGGAGGAAGGAAGGAATGGAGGGAGGAGGGTGGGAGGGAGAGAAAGAGTAAGGGAGGAAGGAAACTTATTTAACTAATTTAAATCTTTGTTAACTCTCTATTTATAACTTTTAAATAACTCTTCACTCGTATATTTATCTTATTTAACTCACTCTCAATCTCTCATTCTCTCACAAACTTACTCTCTATCCCTCTCTCTCTCTCTCTTTCTTTATTCAGTGACTAGCTCTCAAACATTTTATTTCTATACTTCTTAATCTCCATATTTCGTCCGTATTGTATTTATTTATCTCTCTCTCTCTCTCTGACGTGCCATACTACCATAACTCTCTTTAAGCCAGAGAGAGAGAGAGAGAGAGAGAGAGTGAAAGAGAGAGAGTATACATTAAAGAGAGAGAGAGAGAGGGGGAGAGAGAAGACCCCTTTATTTTAGAATAGGTGAAAATTACAGGGTAAAGAGATTGAATTTTCTTTCTTCCTTTGTACCTTTGTTTCTCTGTTTCACACCTATGTTTATATATATATATATATATATATATATATATATATATATATATAGAGAGAGAGAGAGAGAGAGTTCTGGAGGACCTGTGTGTATCTAGATATGTCTATGCATCCAATTCCTTGTAGCTTGAAATTATTCGTAATCTTATATATATATATATATATATATATATACATATATATATATATATATATATATATATATATATATATATATATATATATATATATAGTATATTAGTCTGTGTTTTTTTTGTCTGCAAGTATATCTAAACATTTTCTCTTCGTCTCTGTCTGTCTGTCTGTGTCTCTTTCTAACACACACACACACACACGCCTACAATACACAGACCTACACTACCCCTTACACACTCCTACACTACACACATACACACACACCTACACTACAATAGCCCCCTCACCCCACACATACCTACACTACAACAAACACATATACGCAATAATCCCCCCCCCCCTCCACCCACACAAACACACACACATGTAAAGTACAACACACATACAATACAACATAAACACACACACACACACACACACACGTACAGTACAACACAAAGACACAAAGATACACACACACACACACACACAGACAGAATCAATGTAGGACCATCATCAGTGAATCACTGTTTATGTCTCTCCAACTTCCCAGGAATAGATCGCCATATTTTCGTTTTATTTGGTGGGAATTGGCAAGTCTGATTGATATGGAAGTGCGCTCTCTCGTTCTCTATTACACACACACACACACACACACACACACACACACACACACACACACAGTATATAATGATCTCGTAGGGGGAACTTGGTGGTCATTTTTAAGCTTGATGGAGGTCTCGGGAAGAAACTAAAAAATAAGTAAATGCAAATAAAATATATAAATAAATAAACAAATGCATTAAAATCTCCCCATAACTTCGTGTGTCCCATGGCGTATTGGGTTTACAGTAGGAAGGATCAGGGTTCGATTCCCCGGTGGAGCGGCATGGTTAGGGTAGCCTCCTTGCACCCTGTACTGTACCTCTGTTCACCTTGCAATAACTATAGTCTATTCGCTGTAAGTAGGCGAGAAATCATGACCTCTGTAACTAAAAAACAACTAGAGTAATCGAGCTAATATTTCTACCATTTGAGAAGAGTCGGTCTAGGAATATATGTGGAAATTTACAGCCAATTTGCTCTAACCCTTTTTGAGTTACAGAGGATAGAAGTCATGATTTCTCGCCTACTTACAGCGAATAGACTATAGGGACCTGGTGGAAGTGGACTGTTGGGAAGTGCCATATGGGGTAAGTTGATGCATGTTTCTCTTTCCTGTATGTATGCATGTATGTAGGGTATGTATGTATGTATGTATGTATGTAGGGTATGTATGTAGGGTATGTATGTATGTATGTATGTATGTATGTATGTATGTATGTATGTATGTATAAGTATCATGGAAGTAGAATTATTGTAGCTCCATGGTATGTATGTATGTGTGTATGTATGTATGTGTGTATGTATGTATGTATGTATATACTGTATATGTATGTATGTATGTATGTATGCAAAAACAAAAACTTGAAATTATTTTTGGAAATAAGTACGTATATTTTCTATGCTAATATGTTACAATTTTCTCGCTCTCGCTCTCGCTCTCCATCTCTCTCTCTCTCTCTCACACACACACACACTCTCTCTCTCGTGATCTCCTTGACTTCAAAACACCTCCATATTTTCCCTCCAACTAATACCTTGTCTGCCTTTCCTTTCCTCCCTCATCTCTCTCTCTCTCTCTCTCTCTCTCTTAAACAGCAGAATTTCACCATATAAAGACAGATGAAACGAAATAAAAAGATATATTAATTAGATATAGATAAGCGTATGATATAGATATCGATAAATAGCTAGATATACAGTAGACATAGATAAATACATATGTGAATGGGTATCAAACAAGGGACTGGAGTTCTCTAAAAGGGGCTCTAGTCCTGACGCTATTCATGACTTACAGTGTGCTGGCTTAATAATCCAGCAGTCATATTTTAACTAACTAACTAACTAAGGTATCAAGATGAGAGGTGTCTGTACCTCGTTGCAGACTTCTATACAGTATGCAGATATCTAACTATACTGTATGTTCAATTCATTTTATATATGATACATAGAAATATATAGCTAGATATACTGTAGATATGAGTAGAGATAAATAGATAGATACAAAAAAAAAAAAAACCCACAGACCTTACGATCCAAGCGATGTGATCATGACTTAATTCTATATAGTAGATATAGTAGAATCCCCCAGTAAGGAATAGTGGAAGAATAGGACAGCATATAAGAAGGTAGATAGATATAGATAAAGATATATGGAGAGATACATACATGCGCACATACACACATATATAAACATCATATCTGAGCCTCGTTGCAGACTTTGGTATGCAGATATTTCATTAGAGCATTAACCTTCTGAGTACCAGCGACGTGTGTTATACTGTATATCATTCTAGCAATAATTAGATATTTTGTAGTTTAGGAAGGATCTGTGGTAGTTAAAAGGGTTGGGTAAGATATTGTGAAGCTTTTGTATTGCTAGAGGTCCTTCCTAAACTGTATAAAACCGTCTACTAGGTGCCAGAATATGATGAAAAGGACGTCCCTGGTACTGGATGGGTTAATGTATGTCATATTTATTCATATGTACCCTGGCGTTTACAAGAAGCGTGGGTGTGGTTATGAATATGTATAATTTAGTATATTTAAATCATATGTACAGTACACTTGGATTCTCACTCATAAATATTCGTAGACTTCTGGACTTACGGAAGTATATACAATTATATGGAAACGAATGTATAAATATAACTTGCTATGCATCAATTGCAAAACTACATATGCTATTTAGTTATTGAAAAATAAGTTGTATCCAAAAATATACCTCCCCCCCCCCCTCCCCCTCCTTAAAGGCTACATACAACCATTCAACACACCTGTATATACGCACACATAACATATACACACATATAAACATAAACACACATATATACACGCACACACACCCATACGCACATAAACATGCACATACGCACATATATATATATATACCGGTATATATATATATATATATATATATATATATATATATATATATATATATATATATATATATACCACACACTCAAACACTCATACACGTACACAAACATTCACTTATGCACACACAATACACGCACTCAATCAATCATACACACACACTCACATTCATACGCACATAAATATAAACAGACACATATACCCCCTCCCCCTCTCACCATCCCCCCCCCCCCCCCCTAACCCCCCAGGGCCCCATATTCAAATCCCCCAGTATTAATATTAACACAAAATCCCAATGAACCGATAAATTCCGACCCCCCTCCACATCCCTGCCTCCCTTTCCCTTTAGCTTATCCCTCCCTCTCTCCCCCCCACTCCCTTTCTCTTTCCATCCTTCCTCTCTCTCCCTCTTCCTTCCTCTTTTCCTTACCCCTCGTTTCTTCCCGTCTCCCCTTCCTTCATTCTTTCTCTTGCCATCCTTCCCTCCCCTCTCTTAACTCCTTCCTTTTTTCCCCACCCCTCCCCTCCCCCTATAGCTTATTCTCCCTTCCTCCCTACCTCCCCTTCTCTCACAAACATACTCCACCCTCTCTTCCCTCCCTCCCTCTCTCTTCCATTCTTCCTCCTCCCCTCCCTCCCCTATCCCCCTCTCCACCACTTTTCCTCCACTCCTAACTCCTCCCTACACTATTATTTCTCGCTCCCTTTCTTCCTCCTCCCTCTTTCACGCCTCCTACTCCTCCTTCCCACTCTCACCCACTCATGCTTGCTTTTTCTGGGCCCCCTCCTCTCTCATGTGTAGCCCCATTATCTTTCAGATTTGAAGACGTTTCACCCCATTTCTATGTCAATATTAGTACCTTTTGTGCCATTTAGGTGTTGATTTCTTCCTGGCGAACGATAGCGAGCCTGTAATTTAAAGAGGAATCGGCCTTCGGCCGGGAAATTGTTCTACCGAAAAATGTACAAATTTACCTTGAAGGAGGGGTTTAAGTTGTGTTTTATTAAGCTTGATGGAGGTCGATCGAGGAAACTAATAAATATACAAATATATAAATATTCCAAAAAATATGCCCTACCCCTTTATGACCACGAAACATAGCTAGGCTACAAAATGACATGAGTGATTGTACAAATGGCCTCAACCAGGTTATAAATAAAATCAACCTACCACAATGACCGCCCCCACACTCTATTTCCAAAACATTGAGCCTGCGAGCCATAAATCATCGCGTTAGTTTCACCGGGGCCACGAGTCGTATTTAAGCCACTTCCAGCTAAATTAACCGTGAATTTTCCCGCCGCTTCTGTGTGGTTTCCCGCCTAATCAGTCAGCTTTCCCGCCAACTTTATCAGTTTTCCCGCTAAATTTATTAGTTTTCCAGCCAAATTTGTTAAATTTCCCGCCAAAATTGTTGATGTTCGCGCGATATATATGAGTTTTCCTACCGTATTAGTCAATTTCCCCTTCAAATTTCCCGTCTCCTCGTGTAATTTTTACCGCCAAATCGGTCAGTGTTCCCGCTAAATTGGTCTGTTCTCCAGCCAAATCGACTTGTTTGTCAACTAATGGAGTCAGTTTTGCCAAATTAGTCAGTTTTCTCACCCAATTTATCTGTTTTCCCGCATAAAATGTGTTTATTTTAGTTAATCGTTATATGACCGCATTTTTCCGAGTTTCATTGAGTTTGTGAGATTCCTCGCCAAATTAGTTATACAGCACAATATTTCATTTTCCTGGCAATTGTTAGTGTTTTTCCAACTTATTCGCGAGTGTTCCTGCCTTTTGGGGCATCGCAACCAATTTGGTGTTACCCTGTAAATTCCGTGCAATGTTTTCACATTTTTGTAGTGCTTCCCACCACACCCATAAGGCCTGTTGGGCACAGTCGGGGTCAGGAATACTGCTATGTAAAACTACCCATGTACAGTCACTCATAAACATTCGTGGAACTTACCTATTTATAATTATGGAAGTATATCTCTGGAAACCAATTTATGAATATAATTGTCTATACATCAACTACAAAACTATATATACAGACAGACAGACAGACAGACAGACAGACAGAGACAAATTCGTGGACCCCTCTGTTTTTCTTTATGCAATAATAAACTATCTGGATTGACTTTTGGATGGAACGTACTTTTGTATGGAACGTACTTTTGGATGGAACGTACTTTTGTATGGAACGTACTTTTGTATGGAACGTACTTTTGTATGGAACGTACTTTTGGATGGAACGTACTTTTGTATGGAACGTACTTTTGGATGGAACGTACTTTTCAAGAAATAGTATTATATAGTTTTGTAGGTAATGTATAGAAAAATATAATTAATTATAAATAAATGACCAGATATATACTTCCATAATTAGAAAACGTTCAAGTCCACGAATATTTATGAGTGGGCAAGTGACTATGGCATACGAGTGTACACTTCGCTGTCATTGTAAATTTCATGTGCTCAAGTTTTCTTTCTCTATTATATATTTTCCTCCCCTTTCATCTACGGAATTCCCGCCATAATTGCAAGTATTTCACCAATTTCCGTGAACATTCCGTATTCCCGCGAACGTTCCCGCCATTCTCGCCCCAGCGCCGGAAGCGGGCTACGAGCTTATTTTGGAAAGCGGATAATTTTGCCATGTATATATAATTTTTCGGCTGGATTTAGGAAATTGAATATATTGGAAAAAGTGAATGTGTTGGCGCCCACACCAGCTAGGCGGGTTATAAAAAGACAAAAAGATAATTGAGCATTTCTTCTTTCTTTATAATTTGGTCTTTGTTGTCTAAATAATAGTAACATATAAGACCTGTGATCATAAACAAATATCATAATTATCGGTGGTGAATATACCATGTACCATAAACTACTTCAGGAATTGTTCATCAAAAGAACATGAACAAAAAAATAAAAATAATAATAAAAAATAAAATAAATAAACATACATTCATATAATACTATGTCATTAATATAGATCAAGAAAAGAAAAGGCCCAAACACTGATCCCTGATGCACATAACGAGTAACATTTGTAAAATTAATGCTCTACCATTTATTTCTAGAAACAAACAATCGTAAATACATAGATAGAAACCACATCAGACAAAGACAGTCGGAAAGTCAGATCTACAGAGAAAACTCCCCCAAAACTCCCAATAAAACCCCAAACCCCAAAGCCGATCAGCATTTAAAAACCGCTGTGCAGAATTAGAAAGCTATTAAAAAGGCGGGCTAATTAGGTAGTTTTGAGAAGGGAAGTGGCAATTTAGACACGGGCCGGCCAGTCATTAGGGGGGGGGAATCGGGTGTGGGGGAGAGATACCTTTATTTTCTCACATTATCTCTCTTTTTCACTGTCTCTCTTACACACATACACTTTCTCTGTCATATATTTTCTCTTTATTTATCTAAGTTATTTACTCTCATATTGGTCGTTGTCTCTGCTTGTCTCTAAGTATATATATTGTTTTGCTTCATTTGTCTACGCCACACCCACACACTCACGCACTCTCTTTATCAGAAGTGTTCATATTTGCGTCTAATAATTATACTGTATTTACGATTATCTCTCTCTCTCTCTCTCTCTCTCTCTCTCTCTCTCTCTCTCTCTCTCTCTCTCTCTCTCGTTATCAGAAGTTTCCATATTAGCGTCTACTAATTATACTGTCTTGGCGCTTTCATTCCCTAGATGTGCATTCGAACGAAACTTTTTGTACGGCAACCACAACTACCACAATAAACACTCTTACAAACACAACTAACAGCACTACCACAACTACCACAACTCCCATAAGCACTATCACAACTATACAACTATCAAAAACTTCGCAATTACTACAACCACCACTACTATCACAACTACCGTCACCACCACCACGACTACCACAACCATCTCAACTACCACCACGACCACAACTATCACAAGTACCACAAACATCACAACTACCAAAACCACCAAACCTAACACAACTACCACACCTACAACCACCGCAAAAAAAAAAAAAACCCCCACCACGACCACAACTATCACAATCACCAACTCTACCACACCTACAACCACCACTACAACTACCACAACCATCGCAAAAAAAAGAAACTACCACCACAACTACCACCATTATGTAGGTGATTAATTGATGCTTCCACCAAGTGATTTCAAATGTCCTTTGAACACTGGGGGAGAGTGATGGTGGGGTGTGTCCTCTCTCTCTCTCTTTCTCTCTCTCCCTCTCTCTCACACTCTCTCTAGAAAGGAAGAGAAAGAAAGAAGGAAGGAAGGAAAGATAGTTATAGAAGGAATAAGAAGGAAGGAAGGAATGAATGAATGAATGAATAAATGAAGGAAGGAAGGAAAGAAGGAAGGAAGGAATGCTGTTCTACTTATCTATTTTTTATATATATATATACTTATGTTATGTATTCACTTTAAAATGCTATATAAGTGTATTTGTAGCTTTCTCTCCTTCTTTAATTTTGATCACTGTATTTATGTTTATCTATATACAGTATCTTTAATTGTCTATATAGCCATCTATAAATCACCCATCATCTCCTTTGTACTCGTACTCACTCACTCACTCACTCTCTCTCTCTCTCTCTCGCTCACTCTCTCTCTCTCTCTCTCTCTCTCTCCTATTCAACAGTCCACCTGACGAATAGACTCATTTTTAATACCCGAGCGAGGGAGGGAAGGGGGAGGGGGAGGGGGGAGGATGGATGGATGAATAGATGGATGGGAAGGAGACAGACAGGGAGGGAGGGAGGGAGGAGGGGGAGGGAGGAAGGGGGGGGGAGGGAGGGAGGGAGGGAGGGAGGGAGGAGGAGAGAGGGAAGAGAGGGGGAGGGAGGGAGGGCAGGAGGAAGGATATAAGGAAGAAATGAAGAATGGAATGAAGAACTGTGAGGATGGATTGGAGAAGGGAAGGGAGGTTAAGGATGGATGGATGGATGGATGGATGGATGGATGGATGGATGGATGGATGGATGGATGGATGGATGGAAGGAAGGATGGATGGATGAAGGATGGATGGAAGGATGGATGAATGGGAGGGAGGGAGGGACGGAAAGAGAGGGAAGGAGGGAGGAAGGCAAGCACGCGAGTTGAAGGAGAGAGGGATGGAAAAAAAGGAAGAAAGGAAGAGAAAGAAAGAAGGAAGGAAGGAAAGATAATTATAGAAGGAATAAGAAGGAAGGAAGGAATTAAGGAATGAATGAATGAATGAATGAATGAAGGAAGGAAGGAAGGAAGGAAAGAAGGAAGGAAGGAAGGATGGATGAAAGGAAGGAACAAAGGAAGGAATGATGAATGAAAGGGAAGAAGGAAGGAAGTAAGCATGGATGAATGAAAGAAAGGAAGGAAGTGAGAGAGGAAGGGAGGAGGGAGTAAAGACGAATGAACGTAAACAAAACACAAATAATAAAAATAAAATAGAAATAACACAATGTAATACGCGAAGAAACAAAGCATATATATCATTAGCATATGCGTAAATCCTTTGTTGGTCTTTATTTGTTTCTTTACCACTTCTCAAAAATATCATGTTTCATATCCATATATCCCTGTTGTTGTATTGATTGTGTGTGTGTGTGTGTGTGTGTGTGTGTGTGTGTGTGTGTGTGTGTGTGTGTGTTACAGTAATAAATGTTATCCTCTCTATTGGTTCATCTTTCTCCTTCACTGCTATATTTACCTCGCTCGCTCTCGCTCTCTCTCTCTCTCTCTCTCTCTCTCTCTCTCTCTCTCTCTCTCTCTCTCTCTCTCTCTCTCTCTCTCTCTCTCTATTTAACTACTAATGAATTTAAGTCTTTCTACATATTTGCTGTGCATTGAACACCATAATAATTTCATCGTTTAATCTATTTTCAATCCTTTTCCTCATCCACCAACTCTCTCTCTCTCTCTCTCTCCCTTCACACCCAGGAAATTAACTAATAAATCTGACAGTTTTTATGGCCCCGCGTGTATTGATCAGGTGCATTGAAAAGTGAAGATGTTGGAGAGAGAGAGAGAGAGAGAGAGAGAGAGAGAGAGAGAGAGAGAGAGAGAGAGAGAGAGAGAGAGAGAGAGAGAGAGAGAGACACACGCAAACTGACAATCACTCCCTCCCCTCCTTTCCTTCCCATATCCTTCTACTCTCTCTCTCTCTCTCTCTCTCTCTCTCTCTCTCTCTCTCTCTCTCTCTCTCTCTCTCTCCATGTTACTGTATCTAACGGTTGTCCATTAACTAGGGGTGATCAAAAGAACACTAATACTTAACCACTTCATTGTAATCGTTAGTTCTGTGTGAGTAGTATTTTTATGAACACACACACACACACACACTTAAATGAAAGTATTGTAGCATTTATTATTTCACCAAGATTAAGATTAATTCTAGCTCTAGGAGATACCAACACCTATATTCCCTGTAACTCCTTGTAACAACCTATCTCTCCTTTCCTCACGCATCGCTCTTACCTCTCAATCTTTCCCATCTTCTACCACACGCAACTCCTCTCTTACCAACACACACATACAGGTATACATACACACACACACACACACAAATAAGAAATTCATAATGATACACACAGTCATAAAACACACACACATGCTTATATCCAGGCGCTCACGTTTGACACTCAGTATCAGACACTCTTTAAATTGTAAAAGAAAACACAAAAATACCCACACGCATGTCTTCTTTCAACATATACAAACAAATTCATATACATGCATAAACATATACAAACAAATTCATATACATACATAAACATATACAAACAAATTCATATACATACATAAACATATACAAACAAATTCATATACATACATAAACATACAACAAATAATCATACCTAAACATACTACACATTCATATACATACATAAACATATACAAACAAATTCATATACATACATAAACATATACAAACAAATTCATATACATACATAAACATATACAAACAAATTCATATATACAAACATATACAAACAAATTCATATACATACATAAACATATACAAACACACAACAGCGCGACATTGCTCTATAGTCACATCTCTCTATCTCTCTCTCAGGAATTATGCAGATGTAAAGAGGCACCATCTTCCCCTTATATTGCGTTAGTGAATCTCATTGGTTATATCAGCTCTTGTCTCGCTAGCTATTTAAGGGATAGCACACGGGAGAGATTATCGTCAACTTTTGGTAACTTGCGGGTTTCGGGACTAATCTCCAGTAATTTATCGTGCAATTATCTCTATTTAAGGGCTAGGGACTGGAGTTTAACTAATCTATTTAAAATGCATACACGGAAATGAAGGAATTAGTCTACTTGGTTTAATTAGACCGTTCAGCCCAACTTGATCACAAAGCAAACTATGTCCACTTGTTTCTTCTTTAATATATCTACTAGAATACCTTTAATCTCTCTTATTCTCTCTCTCTCTCTCACTACCTTTACATTTATCCATTGTTCTATCCCCATTATCTCTCTCTCTCTCTCTCTCTCTCTCACACACACACACACACATACACACACACACACACACACACACACACACACACACACACCCCTCAAACCAATTTCATCTCATTTTCTGCTCGATTTTTTGACCCTCTGTTCTTCTTTCTTCCATTATTCCTGCCTTCTTATTCCCTTCGATCCTTTCTTCTTCCTTGATTATCCTTTCCTTCCTTCCTCCCTTTATGTTTTCCTTCATTCGACTTTTATTCCTCTCTTTCATCTCATTGTCTTTGTCCTATTTTATGTTTTCTACTTACTTCTTTCTTTACTTTCTTTCTTCCTTCTGTCCACCCTTGCTTTCCTTTTCGTTTACTGTCTTCCTTCTTTCCTTCACTTAATCTTCCTTCCTTCTATACGTTACTCCTTCATACCACAAGTCAGATATATAAAGCACCATTAGATCTTTAAGCCGGCTCCTCCTAAATCACAAGTCGCTAACGTTAGCCAGGTAAATAGACACCAAAATATCACGAAAGGTCTCAAAATTGGCAAAGAATTAAAGCGAAAAGGTCATAACATCGTCAAACTAATGGAGCAATTATCTTAAAATCCCTTAATAGATTACATAGGTACATATGAACAAGATATATCACGAGTCAAGATCTATTGTAAATTGAGAGGCTATACATTTTACGTGGCTGAATTTTTATGCCGATTTAACTTTTAAACTGTAAGGCCAAACTTACAGAAGACAGTTGAACATAAAACCGCTCGTGTGATACCTGTTCTACCTTGATAGCGTAATGCATAGGTGCGCGGATTTTCGGTGTGAGTGTCCTAGGTTTGAATCCTTGGAGTGCCACATGTATTTGTTTATTTCATTAATTGAGTTTAGAAGTAAAGTTGGTTGGTGACAAAATATGAATCATAGCAAGCGAGCAATTCAACTGACTAAGTAGCCGAGTTCGTATTCTGCATTACCTACTGATGACGAATACTGAATGAGCCAATATCCCCTTTTCTCCCTTCTTTCCTTTGCTAATTCATATCTCCCCCCCCCCTTTCTTCAGTTCCTTCCACAATTACATCCATCAGTAAATTCAAACCTCCCTACTCAGCCTCCAACCCCCTTCTCTCTCTCTCTCTCCTTCCATACTTCCTTCACATAAGTTCCGTTTGACAATTCATCTCTCCATCCCCCCCCCCCCCTCTCTCTCTCTCTCTCTCTCACTTCTTCTTTGTAGCATTACATCCCTCAACGACGAAATCATCCTCTCTCCACCCCCCTTCCTCTCTCTCTCTCTCTCACACGCACACACTCACTCACTGTCTCTCTCTTTCACACACGGACACACACACACACATCAAAGGCATCGACAATATGAACTGTAGTAAGTACTTCACTATCGACCAATCTAATTACACGCGGGGAAACGGTTGCAAAATTATTGTTAAGTCTTTTAACTCACACGAATCTAAACATTTCTTCTTCAATCGAGTTGTCAACTTGTGGAATGGGCTTCCCCGAGACGTTATAGATTGCAGCACCGTTGATTCATTTAAACTCCGCTTAGACAAATATCTCGCATCAAACCCGCGACTGACTGCGTTTGTAAATAACTTTATTTAATCCCCTCCTCAGTTACTAACCCATCTGTCCCCTACTAACTTCCTAATCCTGCCACGGACATTAGTTCCAGGGTAGTAGTTCCCTTTCCAATGTTCCCTTACCCACTCTAAACCACTGTTTGGACACTTGATCCTCAGTGTTTTGGAGGACAAGCAGCCTAGAAGGGTCACTAGACCTGTTGTTGCTTGATTTCCTTTGTACTCTCTCTCTCTCTCACCCCGGGCAGCCCCCACAATTAGGCAGATCAATTGCACACCGACGCTGCAATCAACCGTTAAATTGAATACACAGATCAACGGTGGGCTTACTTAGAGAGAGAGAGAGAGAGAGAGAGAGAGAGAGAGAGAGGTCTACAACTACAGTATACATAAATAAATATGTATGTACTCAGGCTTTAAATAAATATAAAGATCATTAATTACAATGGCATAAACATTCTTTCGTAATACATAATATACATACAGGCATACATTCAGAGAGAGAGAGAGAGAGAGAGACACAAAGCAACAGTGTCAAGGGAACAGAATAGAGTCAATGGTGTGGAAATGAGAGATAACACAGATTAGAGAGTTACACAGAGTTACACAGATGCTCCAAACACACAGACATTGCGGTCCCTACTAGGTGGTTCAGCCTTAATACTACTAAATAGGGACAGTTTATAGTAGAAGAATAGGACAGCAAAATAGAAGGCTCTCTCGCCACCCTCCAGTCTCTCTGGCTAAAAAGCCGTACCGGAAAATAGGATGAAGAGTAACCTTTTGGGTCAGGAAATGCCCACAAGCAAAGTTTGTATAGTTCATAGAAGATATAAATGAGTCTGAAAGGGATTTAGACTTACATACCTACTGATTAATTCATATTATTGTATTGTATAATGTAGTATATATGAGAGAGAGAGAGAGAGAGAGAGAGAGAGAGAGAGAGAGAGAGAGAGAGAGAAAGAGAGAGAGAGAGAGAGAGACCGAAGAAGAGAGAGAGGAGGAGAGGGGGGGAGGGGGAGAGGAAGAGGGGGGGGGGGGGGGGGGGTGTTAAGCCGGTATCACAAGAGAGCTTTTATAGTCAATATTCGGTGATCAACATTTTTCTGGCACTATTTCTGGAATATTTTGCACTGGTATCGGAAACTAGACTGATGGTATATTATACACTTAGGTAGCTGTAGTATATTAAATGTTGACCTCATAAGCTATCAGACCAGTGTTAAGTATAAATGTTGAGGGAAAAATTGCTGGTGTGATACCGGCTTTTTAGGCTTTAATATGTACGTACAGCTGTGGCAACATACATTAATTTAGCCTGTAAAATACTTAATAATGCAAGACAATCTTAAAATAGCTACCTTCAATACATATATAAAAATGAGAGAGAGAGAGAGAGAGAGAGAGAGAGAGAGAGAGAGAGAGAGAGAGAGAGAGAGAGAGAGAGAGAGAGAGAGAGAGAGAGAGTATGACATCCCAGATCTCCTTTGCATATTTCATTAAACAAGTTGAGAATCAAATCGCAGGCGGGTTGGTTGTTGTTGTTGTTGTTGTTCCCTAAGCTGCCTGGCCGAACAGCCCCGAGTCCCTAAGGAAGGCCATGGCCACGGTCGGGCTTTCCCATAGAGCTCTCAAATAGTGTAAATTGTGTTGTTGGCGTAAGTGGTTGTGTGAAATGCAGTCTTCTATGATGTGTTTTATGGTATGGGGTGCTGTGTTACAACCCGGGCAGGTGTCGACGACGGAGTCATCCAGTCTCTTCTGATAGCTCAGAAGAGCTGGATGGTGTCCGCATCTCAGCCTGGCCAGGTGGACTCTGTCCTCGCGAGGAAGGGAGGATTCAGAAGGATGGATTTCGGGAGGTCGTGCTTGCAGCTGCGTGTTGTCTATGAGTGAGTGGATGGAACGGCGAGTGATATGAGTATGGATGTGCTTCCGGAAGTTGGTTGGGGTGGGCAGGGAGGGAGAGAAGACAGTATTTGTGTGTGATAGCGTGTGCTGGGTGTTGTTTTGATATTTCTTGGTGTCTGTGGGTGTGTTGCAATGTAGTGTAGTGGGTGGTGTTGATTCGTGGAGGCTGCTGCCAGGAATTGAGTGCCTCTCATGTCTAGATGATCTTTGACTTTTAGAACTTTGGTTTCTTGATGTAGGTGATCTGTGGGTGTAGTAGCTGTGCATCCTATGATGATTTTAATGGCTTTATTTTGAAGTGTCTGTAAGGTCTTATGATGTGTTTCAGCTAGGTTAGAAGCCCAGGCTGGGCTTGCGTATTCCATAACTGATCTTATGTATTGTTTGTAGACTGTGGTGGTGGTTTCTTTGTTGTGTCCAAATTTCGTGTGGGCAAGTGATCTGAGGGCGTTAAGTCTGGGTGTCAGTTTCTTTTTCGTGTTTGTGGTGTGCTGTTTGAATGTCATTTGGGTGTCGTATGTTACTCCTAGGATTTTGGGTGTGTGTGTGTGTGTTAGGGGTGTGTTGTTTATGTTGAGTCCCGGGACGTAATCGTGCTCTCCTGTCCAGCTTGTGAGGAGGGTTGCAGTGGATTTAGCTGGGGCTAGATTGAGTCTGTTTGTAGTGCACCATTCATGTAATGTGTCGAGATAGTCTTGAAGGAGTCTTGTTGCTGTGTCTGGGTTTTGGTGCGTGTTTGTGAGTGTTATGTGCCTATGGTTATTTGGGGTGAATTTGATGTATTTATATCATGCATGTACAGATTGAAGAGTGCGGGCGACAGGACGGATCCTCAGGCGGGTTGGTAGGAATAAATGGTTGGTAGGTAGGTAGGTAGGTAGGAAGGAAGGTAGGTAGGTAGGAAGGTAGGTAGTTCGGTAGGTAGGAAGGTAGTTCGGTAGGTAGGAAGGTAGGTAGGTAGGAAGGTAGGTAGTTCGGTAGGTAGGCAGGTTGAGTAGGTAAGTAGGTAGGTATGAAGGGAGGGGAGGCTTCGCACTATCCCACTTAACCCTTTTAATTACCATAGATCCTTCTTAAACTACACAAAAGTGTCTAAATATAGTAAGAATAAAATTAAAAATACATCACCGGTACAGACAGGGTTAAACACTAGCAAAGAGGATAGGCCTCCACCTTTTACTCTTCTACTTCGGCCATTCGTTCCTCCACCAAAAGAACCCACAAACACCAAGTATCACCACCACAACAGTACCGTATCCACCTCCATAATTACAACACCACCACCACCACAACTACCACAATCACAACCACCACATCTACAACAACTGGCACCACAGCTACCACTACAATCACTACTACCTCCACCACCACTAACACGATCACATCCATCATTCCTACCACCACAACTATAACACTTATCATTTCTGAAACCACAACTACCACAATCAACCATAAACCACCACAACCAACATCACCCATAAACTACCACCACAACCACAATAAACCATAAATCACCACATCCAACCAAAACTATCACAATGAATCATAAACTACCACAACCACCACATCCACCATTACCACAACCACCACAACAACAATCACACACTACCACCACAAAAACTACCACCACAGTCATAACTAACCACATCTACCACAACTACCACCATCCCGTGACCAGCCCCAAACAACCATCTCGTCTAATGATCACGACACCACCAATAACAAACTAATTAAGGCCAATTAGACGTTGTTTTCTTGTTTACTTTGCCTGGGCTGTAAACAATGCCGGGGACGGGTAATGATTGGCTGGATTAATGCTGAATATGAGGGAGTAGTGTATTATTGTGTAGTGGGGTGAGGTGTATTGTAGTGTAGTGTAGTGTAATGTGTTGTAGTGTAATGTATTTTTTACTGTAGTGTAGTGTGTTGTAGTGTGATGTATTTTACTGTATTGTAATGTATTGTAATGTAGTGTAGTGTAGTGTATTGTATTGTATTGTATTGTAGTGTAGTATAATATAGTGCAGTGTATTTTCATTGTATTGTAGTGTGATGTATACACAATACTGGGGACTGATAATCATTGTCTGGATTTCTGCTGAATATGATGGTGAAGTGTAGTGTGCTGTATTGTATTGTAGTTGGGGTGAGGTGAATTGTTTTATTATGTAGTGTAGTGTATTGCCATTGCAATGTAGTGTATTTGTATGTACTGTATGTATTAGTATGTATTTTGTGTATGTTATAGTAGTGTATTAGTATTGTTTTGTATATTGTTTAGGGGCAGGAGGCTAGGAATCCTCCTCCCCTTGTAAAATTCTCCTACTCAATGAGACAGAGAAGGGGCAAGGAAACGCGAAAGTGTTCCCGGACCCAGAGAATAGGAACTTTAAATATTGTTTCTGTTCGGGCTCTGTCTCGTGTCGGCCACCCTCAGCAATGGGGTATGTGCCTGAGTATATACTATACTTGTGTATTGTATTGTAGTGTATGTAGTGTAGTGTAGTGATATGTACTGTAGTGTAGTGTCGTGTTACTGTTGTTGTTTTTATATGTGTCTATATTAGTTGTTCGTCTTTGTTATGTTGACAAATAATCTGGTTGATGGTGGTGCATTGGTTGTTGTTGTTGTTGTTGTTTATGGTTGTTGGTAATGTGGATGTTTTATTGTTGTTGTTACTGTTGTTGATCAGTTATTGTTATCGTTGGCGATTTTGATGATTTATTGTTTTTGTTGTTGTCGCTTTTGTTGTTCTTGCTGATGATGACTAATTGTTATTGTTGTTGTTGTTGGCGATGTTGATTGTTTATTTGTTATTAATACTGTTGTTGATGGTTTATTTTTGTTTGTTGTTGTTATCTTTCTTTTCTTCTTCCACCTGGTTCTAGTGGTGGTAGCTAGATGACAATTAATAACTATACCTTAACAATTACAACCTCAGCCTCAATTATAAGCTAATAACATGTATAAGCCAGTTACATGCTATGTGACATGCTATAGTGACATGCATATATACCAGTCTCTATCTCACTCAGAAGAACAACTCATGTATATACTGTACACACACACATGCATACATAATATCACACATACAGCTTACATACAGTACACACACACACACACACACACACACACACACACACATATATACAGAACGTACACTTGGCCACATTAGTTTGTATCCAAGCCATGTTGTTATGTATGGCAGGAAACAGTGAATAACTGACAAGAATAATTTGATATAAAACTGGTAATTGGTCATATTATTTAATCATTGCATAAAACAATACACTTCTTATTCAATCATACTAATTATCTCTGCATACCTAAAAAGTGTATGCAAATTACTGTGACCAACTGTACATACGAATACATTATCACAGATTGTATATAGGAACACACACGCTCGTCTTTCCCTCATACTATGACTTACACTGCTTCAAGCTCCGTGTTGCCAGTCATGTTTACTCTAACATACCTTGAATTTGTCTCTCTGTCACTCTAAGACACTTGTTGCCTTTTGTGTCTTTCATTCACATAGGAAGAAAAATACATATAAGAACACACGCAAAATATTAACTACACACAAACACATATGCAAATTTCTTTCAAACACATCTCGTTCTCTCCCTCTCTTCTCTTCTCTCCTTCCCCCACTCTCTTTCTTCTCTCTTCCTCCCCTTCTCTCTCTCTTTCAATCTCCCCTCGCCTCCCCCCCCCTCTCCCTCTCTCTCCCAAAATAGTTGTGCTAAGGAA
>CM064566.1:4132083-4188449 GCA_032716605.1 Paralithodes platypus | reverse complement strand
CCCCCCCCCCCACCCCCCTCCCCCCCCCCTCCACCCCCCCCCCCCCCACACACACACACATACGCACCTAGTTACACACGTACACACCTACCTACACACCTATGAATTAAAACTTATGACTGACCACTGACTACCAAACCTATACCAAACAAATTTAACCTACCTACCTTGTAATTGAATAACTATTTTATTTTGCAGTGTTTGTTCAATAACCTCTAATAGATCTTAATATAATTTCCCCTGCCATGAACTAAGCCCCAGGGAAGCACTTCCTTCTCGCATCTTTCCCACATTATCTCCGAAATACTGTTGCAACACTTGGAACAGCAGTGTTTTGGAGGGCAAGTAACCTCGAGGGGTCGCATGACTGTTGTTGCTTGTTTACCTTTGTACCCTTTGTACCTACCTAACTAACTACCCACCCTATCTATTTACCTACCTACCTACCCAACCTACCACTACCTACCATACCTCCCATCCTCAGCCCTCCCAGTCCTCCCTCCCTCCCTCCCCTCCCCTCCCTCCCTCCTACCCTCCCTCCCTCCTCCCTCCTTCCTACCCTCCCTACCTACATCCTACCTACCTACCTACCTACCTACATACCTACCTACCTACCTACCTACCTACCTACCTACCTACCCTATCTAACTAACTACCTACCTACCTACATGTTAAATTTACCTACCTACATACTGATTTACCTCTCATTTAATGTTATCTCTTATTACTTGATATGTATGTATATCTCTATCTAGTTATCTATCTATATCTATATAAGACATATTTAACTATATATTAATTTTATCTACAATGTATGTATGTATTTGTGGAAATTATATGTTTAATTTTGCATGGTTGGGTGTGCAGTTTTGGATAGCAGATACCCCAAATCAGACATTCTCTAATACGTGTATTTTGGTTTCTTTCCAGACTGACAACGAGTTGGAGGATAGGGTGAGTGTGAATTGTAACTCTCTCTCTCTCTCTCTCTCTCTCTCTGTTACTTGTGTTTTATGTAGTTCTCTATCTATGTATTTATATATATATATTTGTATCTTGGATTTACCTATATATTTATTTTATATATATTTTATGTACCGGTATGTATTTTTGTATTTATATGTACCGGTATGTATGCAATTATGTAATTTATATGTATTTGTAATATATGTATTTATGCAATTGATGTACATGTACTTTATATATGTATGCATTTGACTATGCATACGTACCCAATCCGTGTTTATACATTAGTCAGTTTCCTCTCTCTATTTCCCTCTCTCTCACTCTCTCTCTCTCTCTCTCTCTCTCTCTTTTTCCCATTTTCCCATTTTCTTATGTATGTCTGTGTCTGTCTGTCTGTCTGTCTGTCTGTCTTTGTATACTCTGTGCACGTTTTAATTATCCTGTTAACTTTTTTTTTTTATCCATGAACACTGTCTGGTCCGACGTTTAGGGGGGTTATTTTTTTCACATATTTGGAGGATTTTGCTAGCTTTTGTCATTTTCGAGCACTATGTTTTGGTTTGTCCCCTAGGCTATCTCAAACGCCTTTCCCAGACTTACTTCAAACTAAGAAATGCCCACCCATGCCCCCTTCAAGATAAAATTATGTGTACTAATATTATTGGGTAGAACAATGCCCCAAATAGTTCTTCCGAAGAGCAGTTCAAGAAGAGAGTAGATAGTATTTCACACGCTCTCTGTAAAGAGTGTAGTGCACTAAACAGTCTCTTTCCTTCTACTTCGAGTATCTCCTCGGAATGGACCGCAAGGTCTCTGAGATACTAGACATTCCTTGTAATTCCTTGTAACTTCTCTACTAACCCCCCTTCTCTCTCTCCCAATATCCCCTTTCTCCCTTCCCCAATATCCCTGTCTCCACTACCCCTTCTTACGCTCCCCCAATACCCCTTTTTCTCTCCCCGAATATCCCTATCTCCTCGTACCCACTCTCTCTCATTCCACTCTTCTCTCTCTCTCCCAATACCCCCTTCTCTCTCTCCCAATTCCCCCTTCTCTCTCTCCCAATACCCCCTTCTCTCTCTCCCAATACCCCCTTCTCTCTCCCCCAATACCCCCTTCCATCTCTCTCCCCCAATACCCCCTTCCATCTCTCCCCCAATACCCCCTTCCATCTCTCTCTCCCAATACCCCCTTCCCTCTCCCTCTCACAATACCCCCCTCTCTCTCCCCCAATACCCCTTCTCTCTCTCCCAATACCCCCTTCCCCCCCAATACCCCTTCTCTCTCCCTCAATACCCCCTTCTCTCTCTCCCAATACCCCCTTCTCTTGTCCCAATACCCCCTTCTCTCTCCCCAATACCCCCCTTCCATCTCTCTCTCACAATACCCCCTTCTCCTCCACTACCCTCTTTTCCTCTCCCCCTATACCCCGTTCCATCTCTCTCCCAATACCCCCTTCCATCTCTCTCTCACAATACCCCCTTCTCCTCCACTACCCTCTTTTCCTCTACCCCTATACCCCGTTCCATCTCTCTCCCAATACCCCCTTCCATCTCTCTCTCCCAATACCCCCTTCTCCTCCACTACCCTCGTTTCCTCTCCCCCAATACCCCCTTCCATCTCTCTCTCCCAATACCCCCTTCTCCTCCACTACCCTCGTTTCCTCTCCCCCTATACCCCCTTTTCTCTCCCCCTACCACTCCTTCTCACCCCCCGAATATCCCTTGCTCCTCCAAACCCCCCTTTTCCCTCCCCCCCCCCCCCCAACAGTCTCACCATTCTTGACTAATTAGACACACCTGGCCTCGGTACTGCCTCCTTTATACCCCTTCTGACCTAGACTGTACAGTTGGTCACATAAGTTATGTTCTCTCCGTGATCTTATACATGGATTGTAGTTTCTTACGCAATGGTTAAGGGGAGGTATTTAGTTTGTTCCATAGACCTCCATCAACCTTAAAATTACACCCCCTCGAGTCCCTTTCAAGATAAATTTGTACATTTTTCGGTAGAAAAATTTCCCGGCCAAAGCCCGGTTCCTCTTAAATTACAGGCTCGCTATCGCTCGCCAGGATAAAATCGACACCTGAATTGCACGAAAGGTCTTTATATGGGGTGAAAGTTCTTAAAATCGCTAAACTAATGGGGAAAACGTTTTATAATATCAAAAGCAATGGGGCTAAACATGAGGGAGAAAGGGTTCAAGAAAAAAAATACTCAAGTGGAGATCTCCCCTTAACTCATCTGATTAGTCAACTGATTATTACATTAAACCACACTCACAATTCATTCATACCATTTTACTTTCATTCATAAGATCACGTCGAGGAAGATAATTTATGTGGCCAACTGTACATTGCTACCCTCCCTGTATCTTGTTTCTTCTTGTCACATGGCTTACCTACTACCATACCTACAAGCATACGTACATAACATACCTACAAAACATACTAACATCTAGGGTGTAAGTTAAGGCCTACCCATCTATCCACTACCTACTACCATACCTACATAACATACCTACATAACATACCTACATAACATACCTACATAACATATTAACATCTAGGGTGTAAGTTAAGGCCTACCCATCTATCCACTACCTACTACCATACCTACATAACATACCTACATAACATACCTACATAACATACTAACATCTAGGGTGTAAGTTAAGGCCTACCCATCTATCCACTACCTACTACCATACCTACATAACATACCTACATAACATACGTACATAACATACCTACATAACATACCTACATAACATACCTACATAACATACCTACATAACATACCTACATAACATATTAACATCTAGGGTGTAAGTTAAGGCCTACCCATCTATCCACTACCTACTACCATACCTACATAACATACCTACATAACATACCTACATAACATGCCTACATAACATATTAACATCTAGGGTGTAAGTTAAGGCCTACCCATCTATCCACTACCTACTACCATACCTACATAACATACCTACATAACATACGGTACCTACATAACATATTAACATCTAGGGTGTAAGTTAAGGCCTACCCATCTATCCACTACCTACTACCATACCTACATAACATACCTACATAACATACCTACATAACATACCTACATAACATATTAACATCTAGGGTGTAAGTTAAGGCCTACCCATCTATCCACTTACTTTATACTCCTAACTTATAATGTACATTGCTACCCTTCCTGTGTCTTGTTTTTTCTTGTTACATAGCTTTACCTACTAACATACTTACATTTCGATTACTGTATATAAGTTAACGTCTTCCTACTGCTTAATTTTTTCTATCATAAATGAGAGTCTGCAGAAAGCCGATTGGCCCCCACAAGGCAGATCCCTCTCACACCCAACCCATCTCGTCATATTTACATCTTACATCTAGATTCTAGATTATAAGTCATGCTCTACCTATACCCATCTACTTACAAACTTACTTTACATTTAATATAACTTCATTGCTACTCCCATCCCTGTCTAGTTACATAGCTTTACCTACTAACATATACCTAGGTTATAAGTTATGACCTACCTACTTGGGTCAGTTGGATGTGAAAGGGATCTGCCTTGTTTGGGCCAATCGGCTCTCTGCAGACTCCCATTTTCTTATGTACTTACAAACCAACTCTACCTACTTACAAATCAAATCTTACTACCTACCACTCCTACTTACAAGCCAATGCTTCCTACAATCCTACTTACAAATCAAATCTTCCTACCTATTAATCTTACTTACGAGCCAATTCTTCCTAGCTACCAATCCTACTTACGAGCCAATTCTTCCTACCTACCAATCCTACTTACAGGCCAATCCTACCTATACCACCCAACCTATCTTTTGGGTACATCCTACCAACTATCAAAAGAAACATAAAACTATTCAGACTTCTCCCATCTTCAGTGGTACTATTCAAACTATAAAATTTACCCCCCCCCCCCTCTCGCTCTCTCTCTCTCTCTCTCTCTCTCTCTCTCTCATGAATGTTTGTATGCATAGGCCGCTTCCTCCAATCAGCATATGTATAAATACGTATATGTCTCTGTGGCTTAAGCTCCGAGTTTTATTGATATACATATTCATACGCATACACCATTTACATACACACACACACACCGACATATGTGTGTTGGGTGCAGGGGGAATTGTGTGTGTGTGCTGTTGATTGCCTGTGTGTGTGTGTGTGTGTGTAGTATATATTCAATCCGTGGTTTTGCTTATCTGTGTATAAGATAATATTTATAGCCTACAAGATCGGCGTGTATGTGAATGCGAGTGTCTGTTCATTTGGTTAATGCACTGTACATTTGCGGAGTAGATCAGAGAGAGAGAGAGAGCGCGCGCGCTTGAGCTTGAGGAAATATGTTTAAAAGCATGTTCCAACAGCCTCTGTTTGTGTGTTTGCGCGTGTTTGTGGCTGTTTGCGTGCGCGTGTGATACCCAGCATACACACAGACCCAGACACACGCACACAAACACACGGGGCATAGGTGTGTGTATCCATGACATACACACAGACACACATACACAGCCAGAGCAAGATAGAGAGGTGTGTAGTGGTCTAATGGGCGGAGTCACATCCAGAACCACAAGGGGGCGGAGCTTCGCATGGACAAGACCCGGCCTGAATCGTTTGGCCCGTGGGAAAGGGGTGGGGGGCGGAGCTTGTGGCGCGAGAGGGGGCGGGGCCATACCCCACACGCACCCCGTCTCACGCACCTCCCTGGCAAACCACCCCAGTCTACCCAGGTCGCTCGTTCGTACCGCTGCTACTCTACGGTTCCCTTGGCTCCCGCGGCTCCGAAGCGCTCGAATACTGCCCCAGACTCGGACCCCAATCCCCAGTTTTCCAGAACTAGCGATTGGGATTATAAGCCTCCCTTGCATCCCTCTCCACCACCCTCCCTCAGATTGCGATTTGCAGGCCCCCTAGCGATTGTTGCGAATTTCAAGCACCCCTCCCCTCCCCCCCACCTACTAGCTTAATCCACCCCCACCACCCCCTACCTACCTCATACTACCCCCCACCACCACCAATCGGAGATTATATATACTCGTAAAGTGATTGGAAGTTAACCCCGCTGACAAGTGGCTCCTGTGGATCCTCAAACTCTGTCAACATTGGCGAGTCGATCAACAAGGGCCTACCAATCTTCAAGCAGCTTCGACCGGGAACCCTACCAGAAAATCAAAGCTTCAGCAACCCAATCTACTGAGGGCTAACATCTACCAGCACCATATACCGGAATCTACCATCATTTCTCACAGGTAAATTAATTAGTGGATTTCGTTTGTAGGTAATTAACAGCTTGGTAGATCGTTAACACTTGAACTGATAATTAGTGAAACATACAGTGATGATTATTTGTTATTGAAAACTAACTCACTCGTTATGTTAGGTTTACTTTAGTTAAGTTAGGCTACTAACCCATCTTATATATTTTTAAATTTGAAAGTTCGTTCATTGTAGGATAACCTAATAAGCATGTGCTAATCTTGAACATAACATTCAATATTTTTTTTATCAGATTTTGAGTTCATAATCTTGGGATCCAATATTTGTGTAGTATTTGATGGATTTGTGTATAGCCTATTGAACTTTTATATGTAGAACAGTATGACATTAGTTTATAGCATTTCTATTTATGTGGGTATAATTATATTCTCTGTATAACTTGATAGGAGTGCAGGTCATGGGTTATTGAAAAAACAAAATAATTGGGTATGCAGTTAATAGGCCTATCATGCTCTAGTTTGTATTTTATGGGGTTCCACAGAGGATCACTCCATTGAGGCATAGTGTACTGGGATTGTGGGGGAATGATCAGGATAGGTCTTATGTCTTACCCCCGTATTTTAAAACCTGCGGGACGGGTGCTACCAACCCTATATCGAACGAAGATATAATAATTAAGTGTTAATTTGTGATATGGACTAAATCCCATTTTATTCTGGGGTAACATAAGAACATAAGAAAATGGGAGTCTGCAAAAAGCCGATCGGCCCATACAAGGCAGATCCCTGTCACACCCAACCCTAATTACAAGGCCCAATTATAGACCCATCTCACTAATACCTTGAGTACTGACCCCACTAAAACGGTCAGAGATTAACACAAGATTACGGGGTCTGCTGATTGGCCCACACCTGGTAGATCCCCCTCACACCCAACCCATCTCGTCCATATGCGAAGTTTGACTCCGTTGTTATTAAAGCTTGATGACAAATGTAATATTGATACTGTATAGGCCTAGGTTATATCAGAAGGGCACTGGAATCTAGTGGATAATAACGGTAAGATGAGGTGTGTTACATTCTTGGGTAGAGAAACTTGGGTGGATCTTTATATCATATGGAGATGGGTTGAATGTGAAAGGGATCTGCCGTGTGTGGACCAATCGGCTCTCTGCAGACTCCCGTTTCTTGTTCTTATTACACACTACCATATTTCCAACGCTCTTCCCAATCCTTACTCGATCTCCAATTATTCTTACAACCAACCATCACGTAAATTATTCCGGTGTGATAATTTCTACATTAGGTTTGCGATAATTTCTACATTAGGTTTGCGATAATTTCTACATTAGGTTTGCGATAATTTCTACATTAGGTTTGCGATAATTTCTACATTAGGTTTGCGATAATTCATTAGCTAGGAAGATTCATATTACGGGATTTTCTTTCTCTTGCATTGCTACGTGTCCCTAGTTTTCGTACTTTGGTGAACCCGATCTACTCCTTATGTGTTAATTATGTTCCTTTAAGGGGAGATTTCCACCTGGAGGATTTTTTTCTGGACTACTTTCTCCCTCATGTTTAGCCCCATTGTTTTTGAGATTTTAAGACGTTCGCCCCATTAGTTTGGCGATTTTAAGAACCCTCGCCCCATTTCTGTCAATTTTAAGACCATTCGTGACATTTAGAGGTGTCGATTTTTTCCTGGCGAGCGATAGCGAGCCTGTAATTTAAGGGGAATCGGCCTTCGGCCGGGACATTTTTCTACCGAAAAATGTACAAATTTATCTTGAAAGGGGGTCAAGGGGGAGTAATTTTAAGCTTGATGGAAGTCTAGGGAATCAACTAAAAACCTCCCCTTAACCACCTATCCCAACTGTTGTATAAAATTATGACCGTGTGGGATGCTAACAAATGTCCGTTCGTTATGAGATGGACAAAAAACCCGTCCCAAATATTAAAAACAGAGGCGGAGCGGTGTTTTTTATTTCTAGATTATTTTCTGGCGAGCGATAGCTAGCCTGCAGTACAGTGGATATTCTACAGACAAATATGCGTATCTATCTAGAAGGGGGGGGGGGGGGGGGGGGGGGGGCTTCTAATCCATTTGTCTCTGAATTTGATCTTACCGAGGGTATATTGCTTCTAGGTTCCATTAGGTGTCTGAATTTGATCTTACCGAGGGTATATTTGCTTCTAGGTTCCATTAGGTGTCTGAATTTGATCTTACCGAGGGTATATTTGCTTCTAGGTTCCATTAGGTGTCTGAATTTGATCTTACCGAGGGTATATTTGCTTCTAGGTTCCATTAGGTGTCTGAATTTGATCTTACCGAGGCGGAAATACTGAGGCTTCTGACAAGTGTACATCTTTGAAAATATATATATATATGTATAGCCTAGGCATTATTGGCTGCGACTGCATGGGTAAAGACTGACTTCCATATACTCTTCCTAATCTGAATAAAATCGTCTAATAATACCCAAATAACATAAGAAATGCGTAATCGGATCTTGAAGGGGTAAGATGTTATGTTCAGGGTGGCTCATTCCTATGTTGACCTTGCTCATGTCGGTCTATGTGACTCTATGTCAATCTGGCTTAACCTTGAAGCTCTTGACTGTTCTATACATTATGTTAACCCTCTCACGACCATAGGACGCAGAGGTTGCCAGATTAGCAATAAGAAAAAAGATTACTCTCACTGTTATAATTACCTCTCCAAAATTAGTTTTCTGCCCACAGCTAACTCAAAGACAACTGCAGAGGTTGAAGTAAACAAACTAAAAGGTTTATAGATACCCCTGACGGTAACAAAGGATATAAAGTATCCCTAATAGGCTCAACAATCGCGTCCGGTTGTGAGAGGGTTAAGCTTACGAAGGGCCTCTCTGTAGCCTTAATCCGATCGGGATGATGACGCCTATTTGCAACAGTTTTCAGAGACTCAATAGAAGAGACAAAACTCATCTGTACCAGCCTCTTATTAGCAAACGCTGCACTAACGAGATGGGTTGGGTGTGAAAGGGCTCTGTCTTGTGTGGGCCAATCGGCTCTCTGCAGACATTTTCTTACATTCTTTACCTCTCACGCTAACGATAGAAGATTTTATTCAGCTTTGGAAGGCCCTCGAGGAATTCATTGACCCTTTGACTATTTTTAGAATAGTTTGGGGTTAATTGGAGCAGATTTTCGGATGTCTTCGTACAATTAAAGGTCATTTTAGGATCCGTTTATAATTGCCTAGGAAATTTGGGGGCATATTTGATTTAAGTGAGGGTCCTTTTTTAAATAATTTGGGTTTGGCAGTAGGCCTACAGAAATATTTGGTTTAAGTGAGGGTCCTTTTTAAAATAGTTTGAGTTTGGCATTACAGAAATGTCAAAATGCCTAGTTGGATCTTGAAAGGGTTAAAGGACCTCCAGCCATTAAGGGGAGTACTGGCCGTTTGTGTGGTCTATTAATTAATTTATTCATATATATTTTTAGTTTCCTTCCAAGACCTCCATTAAGCTTAGAAAAACACCCCCAAGATCCCCCTTCAAGCTAAATGTGTAAATTTTTCGGTAGAACAAATATCCCGGCCGATTCCTCTTAAAATTGCAGGCTCGCTGTCGCTCGCCAGGAAATAATCGACACCTAAATGGCACGAAAGGTCTTAAAATTGACAACGGAATGGGGCGAAAGGTGTTAAAATCGCCAAACTCACGGGCCGAACGTCTTATAATATCAAAACTAGTGGGGCTATACATGAGGGAGAAGGGGGTCCAGAAAAACGGTCTGCCTCCCCTTAACGGGCTTCGAACTCTCTCCCTTAACCATTTTGACCTTATATCCTTTTTAAGCTGTGCGAAATCGTCTAAATGTAGCTAGATTAAAATGTAAATTCCAGACGGGGTTAATTTAATCTCTTGCTACATAATAACTTCCAATCTACCAGGTGTGGGCCAATCGGCGCTCAGCAGACCCCCGTTATCTTGTGTTAATCTCTGACCGTTTTGGTGGGGTCAGTACTCAAGGTATTAGTGAGTTGGGCCTATAATTGGGGTTGGGTGTGACAGGGATCTGCCTTGTATGGGCCGATCGGCCTTTTGCAGACTCCCAGTTTCTTATGTTCTTATAAGGTTTACCGTATCATACTTATAGAGTAGTAGATAGAGAGCTTGAAGATAATGGGTTGGGTGTGAAAGGGATCTGCCGTGTGTTGGCCAATCGGCTATCTGCAGACTCCTGTTTTCTTATGTTCTTATTCGCTAACTGGGTGATTTTGGCGCCAGTACTCGTCGCCCAGAAATGGGGAACAACAGATTAGCCGTAGCAACTTCACACAAACTACTCAGGACACATAAGACAACGGGAGTCTGCAGAGAGCCCATTGGCCCACACACTGCAGATCCCTTTCATAACCAACCCATCCCGTCCATATATTATCTTGAGCTAGCTTACAGTAATCTGGATTAGTTCCAAAATTATCTGGTCGATTTATAAGCCCAAAACCAAGAGTGTGACGAGAACGCTTGGATGTGTGGTATGTTGACGAGAACGCTTGGATATGTGGTATGTTGACGGGAACGCTTGGATGTGTGGTATGTTGACGAGAACGCTTGGATATGTGGTATGTTGACGGGAACGCTTGGATATGTGGTATGTTGACGGGAACGCTGGGATGTGTGGTATGTTGAGGGGAACGCTGGGATGTGTGGTATGTTGACGGGAACGCTTGGATGTGTGGTATGTTGACGGGAACGCTGGGATGTGTGGTATGTTGACGGGAACGCTTGGATATGTGGTATGTTGACGAGAACGCTTGGATATGTGGTATGTTGACGGGAACGCTTGGATATGTGGTATGTTGACGGGAACGCTTGGATATGTGGTATGTTGACGGGAACGCTTGGATATGTGGTATGTTGACGAGAACGCTTGGATATGTGGTATGTTGACGGGAACGCTTGGATATGTGGTATGTTGACGGGAACGCTTGGATATGTGGTATGTTGACGGGAACGCTTGGATATGTGGTATGTTGACGGGAACGCTTGGATATGTGGTATGTTGACGGGAACGCTGGGATGTGTGGTATGTTGACGGGAACGCTTGGATATGTGGTATGTTGACGAGAACGCTTGGATATGTGGTATGTTGACGGGAACGCTTGGATGTGTGGTATGTTGACGGGAACGCTTGGATATGTGGTATGTTGACGGGAACGCTGGGATGTGTGGTATGTTGACGAGAACGCTTGGATGTGTGGTATGTTGACGGGAACGCTTGGATATGTGGTATGTTGACGGGAACGCTTGGATGTGTGGTATGTTGACGAGAACGCTTGGATGTGTGGTATGTTGACGGGAACGCTTGGATATGTGGTATGTTGACGGGAACGCTTGGATGTGTGGTATGTTGACGAGAACGCTTGGATGTGTGGTATGTTGACGAGAACGCTGGGATGTGTGGTATGTTGACGAGAACGCTGGGATGTGTGGTATGTTGACGAGAACGCTTGGATGTGTGGTATGTTGACGAGAACGCTGGGATGTGTGGTATGTTGACGAGAACGCTTGGATGTGTGGTATGTTGACGGGAACGCTGGGATGTGTGGTATGTTGACGAGAACGCTTGGATGTGTGGTATGTTGACGGGAACGCTTGGATGTGTGGTATGTTGACGGGAACGCTTGGATGTGTGGTATGTTGACGAGAACGCTTGGATGTGTGGTATGTTGACGGGAACGCTTGGATATGTGGTATGTCGACGAGAACGCTTGGATATGTGGTATGTTGACGGGAACGCTTGGATATGTGGTATGTTGACGGGAACGCTTGGATGTGTGGTATGTTGACGGGAACGCTTGGATATGTGGTATGTTGACGGGAACGCTTGGATGTGTGGTATGTTGACGGGAACGCTTGGATATGTGGTATGTTGACGGGAACGCTTGGATGTGTGGTATGTTGACGGGAACGCTTGGATGTGTGGTATGTTGACGGGAACGCTTGGATATGTGGTATGTTGACGGGAACGCTTGGATATGTGGTATGTTGACGGGAACGCTTGGATGTGTGGTATGTTGACGGGAACGCTTGGATGTGTGGTATGTTGACGGGAACGCTTGGATGTGTGGTATGTTGACGAGAACGCTTGGATATGTGGTATGTTGACGGGAACGCTTGGATATGTGGTATGTTGACGGGAACGCTTGGATATGTGGTATGTTGACGAGAACGCTTGGATATGTGGTATGTTGACGGGAACGCTTGGATATGTGGTATGTTGACGGGAACGCTTGGATATGTGGTATGTTGACGGGAACGCTTGGATATGTGGTATGTTGACGGGAACGCTTGGATATGTGGTATGTTGACGGGAACGCTTGGATATGTGGTATGTTGACGGGAACGCTTGGATGTGTGGTATGTTGACGGGAACGCTTGGATATGTGGTATGTTGACGGGAACGCTGGGATGTGTGGTATGTTGACGAGAACGCTGGGATGTGTGGTATGTTGACGGGAACGCTTGGATGTGTGGTATGTTGACGGGAACGCTGGGATATGTGGTATGTTGACGAGAACGCTTGGATATGTGGTATGTTGACGGGAACGCTTGGATATGTGGTATGTTGACGGGAACGCTTGGATATGTGGTATGTTGACGGGAACGCTTGGATATGTGGTATGTTGACGGGAACGCTTGGATATGTGGTATGTTGACGGGAACGCTTGGATATGTGGTATGTTGACGGGAACGCTTGGATATGTGGTATGTTGACGGGAACGCTTGGATATGTGGTATGTTGACGGGAACGCTGGGATGTGTGGCATGTTGACGGGAACGCTTGGATGTGTGGTATGTTGACGGGAACGCTTGGATATGTGGTATGTTGACGAGAACGCTTGGATATGTGGTATGTTGACGGGAACGCTTGGATATGTGGTATGTTGACGGGAACGCTTGGATATGTGGTATGTTGACGGGAACGCTTGGATATGTGGTATGTTGACGAGAACGCTGGGATGTGTGGTATGTTGACGGGAACGCTTGGATATGTGGTATGTTGACGGGAACGCTTGGATGTGTGGTATGTTGACGAGAACGCTTGGATATGTGGTATGTTGACGGGAACGCTTGGATATGTGGTATGTTGACGAGAACGCTTGGATGTGTGGTATGTTGACGGGAACGCTGGGATGTGTGGTATGTTGACGGGAACGCTTGGATGTGTGGTATGTTGACGGGAACGCTTGGATATGTGGTATGTGACGGGAACGCTTGGATATGTGGTATGTTGACGGGAACGCTTGGCGCTTTTGACGGGAACGCTTGGATATGTGGTATGTTGACGGGAACGCTTGGATATGTGGTATGTTGACGGGAACGCTTGGATATGTGGTATGTTGACGGGAACGCTTGGATATGTGGTATGTTGACGGGAACGCTTGGATGTGTGGTATGTTGACGGGAACGCTTGGATATGTGGTATGTTGACGGGAACGCTTGGATGTGTGGTATGTTGACGGGAACGCTGGGATGTGTGGTATGTTGACGGGAACGCTTGGATGTGTGGTATGTTGACGGGAACGCTGGGATGTGTGGTATGTTGACGGGAACGCTTGGATGTGTGGTATGTTGACGGGAACGCTGGGATGTGTGGTATGTTGAGGGGAACGCTTGGATGTGTGGTATGTTGACGGGAACGCTTGGATGTGTGGTATGTTGACGGGAACGCTTGGATATGTGGTATGTTGACGGGAACGCTTGGATATGTGGTATGTTGACGGGAACGCTTGGATGTGTGGTATGTTGACGGGAACGCTTGGATATGTGGTATGTTGACGGGAACGCTTGGATGTGTGGTATGTTGACGGGAACGCTGGGATGTGTGGTATGTTGAGGGGAACGCTTGGATATGTGGTATGTTGACGGGAACGCTTGGATATGTGGTATGTTGACGGGAACGCTTGGATATGTGGTATGTTGACGAGAACGCTTGGATATGTGGTATGTTAACGAGAACGCTTGGATGTGTGGTATGTTGACGGGAACGCTTGGATATGTGGTATGTATAAAGTGCGTAGATTTTGTAGTATATATTACGTCAGTTCGGTAGTAATACAGTGCGTACTTAAGGTCAATATTTTCCTTTTAATTGTATTTTTTGTGTATTTAACTCCTTGAGGAGGTTCATGACTCGTGTTTTCAGTTTATTCTGGCGATTATAAGATGATTTGATTCTAATGATAGCCAGCATAAACTGTCATAATACGTCATATTCTTCAAAGGGTTAACAATAGAGAGTCCGGTGTTGGCATACGATTATTCTGGGACTTGATCTACTGAATATAAATGTCTGTAACTTTAAGGGGAGGTTTTTAGTATGTTTCCTAGACCTCCATCAAGCTTGAAATTACAGCCCCTAGACCCCCTTTCAAGATAAATTTGTAAATTTTTCGGTAGAAAAATGTCCCGGCCGAAGGCCGGTTCCTCTTAAATTACAGGCTCGCTATCGCTCGCCAGGATAAAATCGACACCTGAGTTGCACGAAAGGTCTTAATATGGGGTGAAAGTTCTTAAAATCGCTAAACTAATGGGGCAAACGCTTTATAATATCAAAAGCAATGGGGCTAAACATGAGGGAGAAAGGGGTCAAGAAAACAATCCCTCGAGTGGAGATCTGCCCTTAACGTCCTTAATTGGCATGGTACTGAAAGGGTTGAACACAGATCCTGCGCGCTCTGACACCCCTTGTCTATCCGACTGTACATCAGACTCAGAGTAGGCCTAATTAACCATTTATGTACCGGCGGGGTTTTTTTATTTTTTTTTTTTTTTTTTAGCTACATTTAAACGATTTTGTGTAATTTAGGAAGGGTATGTGGTAGTCAAAGGGGTTAGGCGAGATAGTTCGAAGTCTGTTCATTGCTGGAGGCCCTGTTTAAGTGGAGTTAAAATCGTTTAATAGTGGCCAGAATTAAGTTAAAGGACGGTACCGGTACTGAAGGGGTTACCTATCCTCCGGTACACTCGGTATCCATAGTGTCTAGCCCACTCATAAGAATTCGTGGACCCCTTAAGGGTTAAGGGGAGGCTTTTAGTTGATTCCCTAGACTTCCATCAAGCTTAAAATTACTCCCCCTAGACCCCCTTTCAAGATAAATTTGTACATTTTTGGGTAGAAAATGTCCCGGCCGTAGGCCGGTTCCCCTTAAATTACAGGCTCGCTATCGCTCGCCAGGAAAAAAATCGACACCTAAATGGCACGAATGGTCTTAAAATTGACTTAAATGGGGCGAGGGTTCTTAAAATCGTCAAACTAATGGGGGAAACGTCTTAAAATCTCAAAAGCAACGGGGCTAAACATGAGGGAGAAAGGGATCCAGAAAAAAAAAACTAAATCTCCCCTTAAATTTTTCTTTGTGCAATTATAACTATCATCATTTATTTTTGGTTAGAACTTGCTTATTAATAAATAGTATATATGGATGTGTAGATGATGTGTAGATGATATGTGTAGATGTTGTGTAGATGTTGTGTAGATGATGTGTGTAGATGTTGTGTAGATGATGTGTAGATGATGTGTAGATGTTGTGTAGATGTTGTGTAGATGATGTGTGTAGATGATGTGTGTAGATGATGTGTGTAGATGATGTGTAGATGTTGTGTAGATGATGTGTAGAAAATATTATTCATAAATTCGTTTCCAGAGATATACTTCCATAATATTATTTTTATTAATCTCACCACCACACCCCCAATGAAATTAATTAAAGTATATATGATCCACCGGGATTCGAACCCGGGTTATCACACACATATTTTTGCCACCTTAACCATTACACCACCAGGACGGTTAAAGGTTTATGCACACGCCTACGACTTATTATCCATTCTCGAATACTGGATATTAATCTAATCATGTTCATATTCCCAACCGCACTATGGTAGCCTACTGTTTAAGTGAGAGGAAAGAATATTCATGGGGCGCAGATGATATAGACCGATTTAGAAATATGGGAAGTCTAGGAATATTTATGAGTGGGCTAGACATCCGACTGTACAGGTGGAAATAGTAAGTCATGGCTCAGCGGTCACTACGTTTGACTCGCTCTGGGCTGTATGAATGTCTGTCAGATGTTGACTAGGGTGGGTAAGTGTAGGGAACATGTTGGTATATCTCACTCAATACGAAGAAAACGTGTGTAATTATTGCGGCGACCCATTATTGAGCAAAACCTAATTGGTGCCGATACATCACTTATTAGCCCGACTGTACATCATCGTAGGCCTAATTACAGTGGGAAATAGACTGTTGGTAAATATGTGATTAGGCTTGTTACCCTCATCCGAGCCAATACATAGGGTTAAGGGGAGATTTCCACTTGAGGGATTTTTTTCTTGACCCCTTTCTCCCTCACGTTTAGCCCCATTGCTTTTGATATTATAAAACGTTTGCCCCATTAGTTTAGCGATTTTAAGAACTTTCATCCCACATTAAGACCTTTCGTGCCATTCAGGTGTCGATTATATCCTGGCGAGCGATAGCGAGCCTGTAATTTAATAGGCACCGGCCTTCGGCCGGGACATTTTTCTACCGAAAAATGTACAAATTTATCTTGAAAGGGACTCAAGGGGGTGTAATTTTAAGCTTGATGGAGGTCTAGGGAACAAACTAAATACCTCCCCTTAAGGGAGGTGACCTGTTTTTTGTTATTTCTGTCCTTTTCTCTCTTTCTCTGGCTTGTATCCATTTGGCCCCATTCAGCCAACTATTTTAAGACGTTTATCCCCATCTAGGTGTCGATTTCTTCCTGGCGAGCGATAGCGAGCCAGCATTATATGAAGAAATCCGGCTTCGCCGGAGAAATTTGTCTATCGAAAAATTTACAAATTTAGCCTGCTGTCAAACAAAAATAAAAAATATGCTGGCTCGCTATCGCTCACCAGTAAAAAATTGACACCTGGATGGGGATAAATGTCTTAAAACAGTAGGCTGAATGGGGCCAAATGGATACAAGCCAGAGAAAGATAGAAAAGGACAGAACCAAAACAGGTCACCCTCCTTTAAGGTTTATTGTTAATGTACTCGGGGTTGTCCATCTGCTCTTTCGCTCGTAAATCTTTCCGCTTTGCTAGTAAAGCTCACACTCTGATTTGCAGTTAGTTTTGATTAGGTTTGTGCGTGATGGATGAGCATTGCCGTTTTGTTTTCTTAATATTATTTTAAAGTTTTCGGTTTTTTTTTCTGTACCATAATTATAGGGTCATATTGTCTCCTTATATCGTTTAAGGTTTTCGCAATTGTCTACGGAATTATGGTATATTATTTGATTAAAGCATGAACTTTCGTCCTGACTGTCCGTGGTTCGAGTCCCGACTGAGAGTAAAAAATAAGAAGCTGACTGTATTTGTGTGTGTGTGTATATATATATATATATATATATCGTGAAAGCTACGAGACGTCTTGGAATTCGGTCTGAAGGTAACGGGGCCAAAGAAAGTATTAGCCTGATATAAAAATCTAGGCCTACCGTACCTTTGTGTGGCGACAAAGACGGTGTTGAGGGGTACAGGTATGTGGCTAATTAACTGGCACCAAGGCACAGGTAAAAAATGCACCTCCCCTGCATTCCCTTTGAAGACCCGCCAAAAGGTTCATTGAGCGTTTGGTAGCCTTGGTCACAGATGGGTGGCAGTAGTATATATAGAAATGTCAAGGCCGATATTGGGGTTCAGAAATTCCAGTGTACAGTCGCGCTAATAAGTCATGTCTCGGCACCAAGTATGTTTTGATCAATAATTGGTATCAGCAATATCTAAGCTTCATTTCTTCATATCGAGTGAAATACACAAATGTGTTCCTACGCTTACCCACCCTATTCAACATCTGACAGACATTAATACAGCACAGAGCAAGGTAAACGTAATGACAGCTGGAACATGACTTATTAGCGCGACCGTACAATCCAGTAGTTTTGGCAATGTCCAGCTGGAGTTCAATTAATATCAGTGGATTTTGTCTTTTAGCCATTTATTTAAATTCAAACAATACAAAAATCTTGCTAAAGCTGAATTTTGTTATTTAGTTTGGGAGTTAGGAAGATGGGTGGAGGTAGGGGATTTGATTTTAAATGTATGCGAACAAATATGTAATTGACGAACGCAGGTCTAAAATGGGGCTAGTTACGAAAGCGGATCATACATTGTTAAATACGTTGTTCTTGTTATAGTAAAGATATACAGTACAGTTTATATATCTTGGTTATAATATCATCTTGTTGAAGGCGCGCTGATTCTCGGGGCCATTTCACCGCCCCCGAGGGAACTATCGCGGGAAGTCCATTGTTTATTTATGCAAAGTGTCTGGAGTGTTGTATAACTTTCCTTCTTGTTGACTTAGAGTGAGGGGGAGTGATTTAGGCGGGTTAGGAATGCGACGGTAAAAACAAGACAGTGAGTGAGAAGTACTAGTGAACACCAGTAATATGATCTTTGCGGTTTATCAACATTGAGTGTATCGTCTTTCCGCTTCCCAAAATTGTCCAGAAATTTATGACCACGATTGTACATATTTCTGACATTCAAAGCGTCGGTGTAACGCACAATTAACCCCTTCTGTACAAGCGATATCTTAATGGTTTTCTAGGTTAATTTTGACAATTTTGTGCAGTTTGAGAAAGATCTTTGGTAACCAAAAGGGTTAAGGGCAGATCTCCACTTGAGGGATTTTTTTCTTGACCCCTTTCTCCCTCATGTTTAGCCCCATTGCTTTTGATATTATAAAACGGTTGCCCCATTAGTTTAGCGATTTAAAGAACTTTCACCCCATGTTAAGACCTTTCGTGCAATTCAGGTGTCGATTTTATCCTGGCGAGCGATAGCGAGCCTGTAATTTAAGAGGAACCGGCCTTCGGCCAGGACATTTTTCTACCGAAAAATGTACAAATTTATCTTGAAAGGGACTCGAGGGGGTGTAATTTTAAGATTGATGGAGGTCTAGGGAACAAACTAAATACCTCCCCTTAAGTTGGAAGTTTGTTGATTGGTGGGTACCCCTTGAAAGCTGAAAATAATCTTCTAACAGTACCGGTAGCCAGAATAAAGTTAAAAAGACGTCGCCGGTACAGAAGGGGTTAAGGGGAGGTATTTAGTTTGTTCCCTAGACCTCCATCAAGCTGGGGTGTTATTGGTGTTAAGGGGAGGTATTTAGTTTGTTCCCTAGACCTCCATCAAGCTTAAAATTACACCCCCTTGAGTCCCTTTCAAGATAAATTTGTACATTTTTCGGTAGAAAAATGTCCCGGCCGAAGGCCGGTTCCTCTTAAATTACAGGCTCGCTATCGCTCGCCAGGATAAAATCGACACCTGAATTGCACGAAAGGTCTTACTATGGGGTGAAAGTTCTTAAAATCGCTAAACTAATGGGGCAAACTTTTTATAATATTAAAAGCAATGGGGCTAAACATGAGGGAGAAAGGGGTCAAGAAAAAAATCCCTCAAGTGGAGATCTCCCCTTAAATGAGCAAAGCGGCGAGATCTTGGAATAGATGTTACGGTAATCAACAAACGGGGATCTTTTGGCAAACCTTTGGCCGTCCCCTGGGAGTGATCGCGGAAAGTTCATTATTTATTTATGCAAAGTGGCTCGAGTGTTGTACAAGTTTCCTTCTTGTTGGCTTAGTGTGTGTGAGGGAGGGAGGGAAGTTAGGGACGGGTGTGAGGGAGGGAAGTTAGGGACGGGTGTGACTTAGAGTGTGGGGGAGGGAGGGAGGGAAGTTAGGGACGGGTGTGACTTAGAGTGTGGGGGAGGGAGGGAGGGAAGTTAGGGACGGGTGTGACTTAGAGTGTGGGGGAGGGAGGGAGGGAAGTTAGGGACGGGTGTGACTTAGAGTGTGGGGGAGGGAGGGAAGTTAGGGACGGGTGTGACTTAGAGTGTGGGGGAGGGAGGGAAGTTAGGGACGGGTGTAACTTAGAGTGTGGGGGTGGGGGGGACGTTAGGGGCGGGAGTGACTTAGAGTGTGGGGGAGGGAGGGAAGTTAGGGACGGGTGTGACTTTAGAGTGTGGGGGAGGGAGGGAAGTTAGGGACGGGTGTGACTTAGAGTGTGAGGGAGGGAAGTTAGGGACGGGTGTGACTTAGAGTGTGGGGGAGGGAGGGAAGTTAGGGACGGGTGTGACTTAGAGTGTGGGGGAGGGAGGGAAGGAAGTTAGAGACGGGTGTGACAGAGTGTGAGGGAGGGAAGTTAGGGACGGGTGTGACTTAGAGTGTGGGGGAGGGAGGGAAGTTAGGGACGTTTGGAGTTGTAGAGTTTAGTGTTTAGGGATAGTTTAGTGTAGAGTTTGTGTTAGGGGTGTGTAGGTATGTCATAAGAGTGAGTTAAGTGTTTAGGAGTGTGTAGGGATGTTTTAGGAGTGTGTAGGGATGTTTAGTGTAGAGTTTTTGTTTAGGAAAGTGTTAATAGTGTTTAGGAATGTGGCGGTACAGCTGTGGACAGGAACATTTAAGGGGAGATTTCCACTTGAGGGATTTTTTTTTCTGGACCCCTTTCTCCCTCATGTTTAGCTCCATTGCTTTTGATATTTTAAGACGTTCGCCCCATAATTAAGAACTTTCGCCCCATTTCTGTAAATTTTAAGACCTTTCCTGCAAACTAGATGTCGATTTTTCCATGGCGAGCGATAGCGAGCCTGTAATTTAAGAGGAGCCGGCCTTTGGTCGGGACATTCTTCTACCGAAAAATGTACACATTTATCTTGAAAGGGGGCCTAGAGGTTGTAATTTTAAGCTTGATGGAGGTCTAGGGAACTAACTAAAAACCTCCCCTTAAACTTTTGAGTTGAACATTTACCTTTGAAATCTAGCTATTCCAAACTGTTAAAGTCAGTTTATTATTTCGTTCTCATAACATTGCACAGACATGTACATTTTTTTTTTTTTTTTTTTCTATATTCCAACTTACTTTCTCTCGGGCATAGGCTGAGAGCCTTAACATTCACCGCTTTGCAATTAACAGTGAAGCCCGTGAAGTCTTGTTCCAGTCTAGGGAGTGAGACATGTGAAGCACGTAGAGTACAACAAGCACCTGCCATCTTGCCTTCACATGAGGCACGGTGCTCACTCATGGCCCGAAACGACCCCATCTCTGAAGCCACCTCGTTCCCGTGCTTCACTGTCTCACCCCCTACACTCGGACTCTCACACTTACATACACACAACGCCACCTGTTGAGCAGATAACTCACCAGGCATTGCACCCCTATAGCATATATTGAATATGGGAATATTCATACAGTGCTATTTAAGCAGGGAACAATGAGGGTATTTTATTGACGTTTCGGTGGGCTTGTGGTAATGCACTGATACTAGGTACAGCACAAATTCCATCCCAATAATATCTTCCCATTGATACATCGGGATTTGAACCCGGGACCTTTTGATTACCAGGCCAGTGGCAATACCACTCCACCACACCTCCCCTGTGTGCATATGTATTGTTCTTCATTTTTTTTTTTTTTTTTTTTTGTTAATTACCGTATTGTCACCATTCTAAGGTTGCAGTTTAGAAAATGAGTGATTTGAGTGTGTGTGGGTGTCAAGGGTAGCCCATAGAAAGCTATATCACATCCTGGGTATATTGGTAGTTATTTTCTACCTATGCTTAAGTTAAGCAAGTTTATTACTACCATTATCTAAAAAGGATGTATTACTATGGATACTTTCTTTAAACCCATCTTTTTGGCAGTGTGTTTGCACATTTAATAAATAGCGTAAGCTGTTAGTAAGATCGCATCAGTTTAGCGGAAATAAATTTGTAGTCTTGGCGTAACTTAGTTAGATCTGGGATGAACGAGGGAGATTACGAAAGGGATTTGCCTGTAATTTATTGTAAATCGTCGTTGTAAATATTTTTGGTTTGAAGGGGAAAGATAAAGTTCATGATTTTTATTAATAGCGTTGTATTCGTTTTTTTGTTTTTTTGTTTTTTTCCTGTGATATAGGCAATAGTGTAAAATCGACAGGATCTAAAAGTTAGTTGTTATATTAGACACAATTGTTATTGTAATGGTGAGGTTAGAACATAAGAAAATGTGAGTCTGCAAAAAACCGATCGGCCCACACAAGGCAGATCCCTGTCACACCCAACCCAAATTACATAATATCAATGTAGCTTATTGCTTATTTACCTTGGTCAATAAGCTTATATATATATATATATATATATATATATTTATATATATATATATATATATATATATATATATTTATATATATATATATATATATATATATATATAACCCGTGTATATAGGGATTAAATTTGTTGCCCCTTCGAATGCTATGTATTCTATACAATTTTAGTAAGCTTTTCCATAAACATCCGTAGCTGAACCTTTGTCAAGTACGAGAGTGGGTGCATATGGGATATTAGTTTTACCGGAAATGGTTTATACTGTTTTCTTGGTACATCGCAATAAGTAAAAAAAAAGAGAGAGAGAGAGAGCGAGATTAGTTTGGCTGTTTTATTACCTTTCACCCCAATTCTTTGTCGATATTACGATCTTTCGTGCCATTTAGCTGTCGATTTTTTCCTGGCGATCGATAGGAAGTGTACCGAAAAATGTACACATTTATCTTCAGAGGGAGTGTTTTTTTGTCTTCAATTTTGATGTTCTAGCGAGAAATTAGCACTACCCCCTTAAGTTGGCTTTGTATAACGTAACTATTTAATATACCGTTGGTGTATTTAATTTCAACTGATTTGCATGTTGCATTTTGGACTCTGAGGGCTAGCCTAAATTCCCAGTAGGCCTAGGCTTACACATTGAATTATCATCATAATTTGGCATGCAATATTGATGCGTTTATATTTTTGGAGAGAAGGGGCACACAAAGGGCTACAAATAAATATAAATAATATATGATTATAATAATTCTAATTATAATATTAGACGATTTTATTGAAAATATCTGCAAAATTTAAATATTCAAATCTAATTGTTGCACGTCACTAGGCTGGGAATATATATATATATATATATATATATATATATATATATATATATATATATATATATATATATATATATATATATATATATATATATATATATATATATATATATATTATGTCCTTGTAGCTCATTGGCAAGGATAGGTTAAGCTTTCGAGATAGCATGTCAGTATATTTGAATTTCAATTTAATATAATGTTGATTATGATAGCAAATTGTTTTAATTGTTGAATCATTCACCTTGTCAGTCGAATGGCATGGCATGAAAACAAACCGTTTTTATGTATTAACCTTGTCAATTATAGATTAATTTAGTTTTGAAATGTATTGTTTATATATTTTATTTTTAACATCTTGTTTTTATAATGCTGGACAGGTATTTGATGTCGACATGTCTAATTTCGTTTATACAGTATATATATGGCTATCCCGGAGCGAGTTTATACAGTTTTGGAAGGATATATGAGAATTAAATGGGTAAAGACTATTCCAACCCTCTGATTTCCATATACGGTATACCATTCTTAAATAAAATAAAATAAATAAAATAATCTAATAATTGCGGGAAACAAATGCGTCATCATACTTTATAAGGGTTAAGGGGAGTATTTTATGTATTTGTTTGATTATCTATTTATTTATTTTAGTATTTAGGGAGGATTATATTTATTTGTTTACTTATATTTATTATCTTAGTATTTAGGGAGGATTATATTTATTTGTTTACTTATATTTATTTATTTTATTATTTAGGGAAGATTAATTTATTTGTTTACATATCTCTTTATTATCTTAGTATTTAGGGAGGATTATATTTATTTGTTTACTTATATTTATTTATTATTAGCGTTAGTTTAAGAAGTGGACTCATTCATACAATGGCGTTCTGTAAGCTGTAATTGGGCTATCATCAATAGATTTCGATTGGCTTAGGAAGGACCTCTCTAATGTCAAAGGTTTGGATATATGCTTATACCAATATACTCTTTCTCCCACAGATCCTTCCCAAGCTGAAAACGAACGCGTAATAATAAGCTGAAATCAAAGCCACTAATAATAACCAAAATGGATATTAAGAAAGGTAAATTTATTGGTTTGTAATTTGTTATTTTTCAAGATTTTTTGGCCCAATTGTAATTACTAGATTATAGACCACCATATCGTTCATTGTGTTATCACGCATGTTACTGTTTTATTTAATTTATTTATTTATTCCGTCACATATTATTAAACCCTTTGAAGCTCTGATGACGCGTTTTAGCACTTTATGTTGGCTATCATTAGACGATTTTCTGCAGCTTAGGAAGGATCTGTGGGTATTTAAAGGGTAAATGCTATCTCAATCAACCCTTTGACTTCCGTAGACCGTTACTAATCTGAATAAAATCGTCTAATAGTCGTAAAAAAAAAACCAGAAACGCGTATTGGAGCTTGAAAGGGTTAATGTCTTGAACTTTTGTGAATACTATCATAATTACCCAAAACACGAAACATATGCTGAAGAGGAAATTTGTAAATTTTTGTTTTTCTGTATTAATTTAATAATTTATTTATATATTATTTGTAAACTTCCTCCGAAACCCTCCATCAAGCTTTAAAAAATACCCCCAAGACCCTCCTTCTAGATACAGTATTTTTGTAAATTTTTCTATATAACAAGGCCGGTCCCTAGTGGCACAAAATGTCTTAAAGTCGCCAATCTAGTGGGGCTAAACGTGAGGGAGAAGGAGGTCCAGTAAAAAAAAACTCCCATTGAATACAGGACCAAAGGATATGATTTAGAGGGTGCAGTTAAATGTAGTTAACGCCTCGAAGTATATAATTATGCTACCGTACTATTATAACTAAAATATTGTCGGGTGCGTTTTTAAATGTGCGATTTGTTTTCGTTGGTTGGAGATTATGTAAGATTTAGCTCTTATAAATTAAAGGTACCGGTTTTGTAAAATATATAACAATATAAAACCACTAAATCTTGCTTAATCATATTGCGATATCCGTTTTGAAATATAATCTTAAACAAGATTAGTTTCTTATACGTAGCAAAATACTTTGTGGAGACTAACAACGTCGATAGAAAATATTTAATATTAATTTTGGATCAGCATATCAAAAACAAGTTCTAGAATAACTAACGTTTCAAGTTGTAGGTGTTTTTTATAGTTAACTTTATCACTTAGTTTTCGTATATATATATTCAATTGCACACGGGAATTATAGCTACAGTATGGTGGGGTTACAATTACTTACAGCCGAAGTACAATAAATAGTTGTAGGTTCTTTTTGCGTTTTGCTGTAGTGGGTCTTAGTTAAAATCTGCGAGTGTCAGCCGAGTTTAGTCAATATCTTCGTGTTCTGGATATTGGTATGATTGAGTTTTAAGTTAAGTTGAGAATACATAGCTGTAGGATCTAGCGTTGAGAATAATGATACCAAAATAAGTAGTTGTAGGATCTAGTGTAATATGGCAGCCCGGCCGTATAACTGGTAGAACTGAGAGCGTCCAATGGGAGCTGCTCTCACTCCTCACAACATGGCCGCGAGAGTCTGGTCCTCCATCGCTCTCTTTCTCTCTTTGTTGGCCTCTCTTTCTCTCTGTTGTCTCTTTTATATCTCTGTTGGCTCTGTTTTATCTCTGCTGGCTATCTTTTATCTCTCCCATCATATCTCTGGTGGCTCTTTCTCTCTGTTGGCTCTCTTTTATCTCTCCCATTATCTCTCTGGCTCTCTTTCTCTGTTGGCTCTCGATTATCTCTCTGGCTCTCTTTTATCGCTTCTCTCTATTCGGTCTCTTTCATCTCTCCCAGTATCTCTCTGGCTTTGTCTTTCTCCGGGTTTCCTTTTCGTTGTTTTTTCTCTTATATCTGTCTAAAAATAATTTGTTTCTTCTATCTCTTGTTTTGTCTTCTACGCTCTGCTACGTAATATTTTAAGGGATCTGCCGTGGGTGGGCCAATCGGCTTTCTGCAGACTCCCGTTTTCTTATGTTTTCTATACTTAAATCTTTGATTGCTCTTAACCTTTGCTTTGTCTCTCGTTTGCTCTCTTCGTGGATTTTTCTTTTTACCAGTTCCCTCTTCTTTTTCGCTCTCATTTTCTCCGTATAATATAACTTAAAGCTGTCTAGATTAATTGCCACTATGCACTATTTATAACGCTGAAATAGCATACATAAAATTAGCTATGTAACCGTTATCTCTACCTTTATCCCTGGTTCTGTAATGTATTTATATATTTGTTTTACCTCCATGCCCAAATATTGTTCCTTGCTTTTGCCTTTTCAATGCTTTCAATATTTGTTTTTGTTCATGTTTGTATTTGTCTTTCTCTGATACAGGATAGAATTTAGTCCCCCCCCCCCCCCTCTCTCTCTCTCTCTCTCTGTCTGAGCCGGGTGTGATAGTGGAATTAGTAGTACGGGTAGTATTGATTGGTAGTCCCCCCATGGTCCAAGGGGGGGGGGGGGTTATAACCGATAATTTGGGGGACCAGGGTAATACATAAAATAATCGTTTTGGCTTACCCTCCCTGTCTCTCTGCCTTTCTATTTCTGTCTCTCTCTCTTTTTCATTTGTTTTCTCTTTCCCTATCTCTCTCTTTGCTATCGCGCTCTCTCTCTCTCTCTCTCTGCTATCGTTCTCTCTCTCTCTTTGCTATCGTTTCCTTCCACTTTCCCCTAAGCTCAGTTTCTATCTACTAGGAAGGGATCTACTTGCAAGGGATCGCAAGACCTGTGTAGCCAATGTATCTACGAAAGCTATCTTTGTATCTATTTCTGCTTGTTCTGTCCATCTATTTACTTCTGTTTCTATCACTCGAGGATATCTTGATAATATGGGTCCAGGGATGATTCTTAATATAATAGTTTTTGGCTTGATGGTGTAATGGTTAGAGCGTGTCAGTTCAGTATGTGATATCCTACGTTCGAATCCTGGGAGAATCACATGTTTTCATTAATTTCATGTGGGGTGTTATTGATGTTAAGGGAGCCCACCTCGCTTTTTTCTCTTTCTCTCCCTCTCTCTTTGGCTTGTATCCATTCGGCCCCATTCAGCCTACTGTTTGAAGACGTTTACCCCCATCCAGGTGTTAATGTTTTCCTGACGATTGTTGTTTTACAGCAAGCTAAATTTGTACATTTTTCTATAGAAAAATTTCTCCGGCGAAATTTCTCCAGTTGTCGAAATAATCGACAACTGGATGGGGTAAACTTCTTAAAACAGTTGGCTGAGTGGATACAAGTCAGAGAAAGAGAGAAAAGGAGAGACAGATAAAAAAGAAAAGCAGGTGACCCCCCCCCCCCTTGAGAATAATGTAAACAATTATCTACTTCCAACTTCCTCGCCCACTTATTTGTTTGGACTTTATACTGTATCTATATCCTTTATCTGTTTCTCTTAAGCCGGTATCACACGAGAGCTTTTATAGTCAACATTTTCTGACAACATTTCTGGCATATTTTGCACCGGTATCGGAGACTAGACTGATGGTAGATGAATTTAGGTGACCAAACTATCTTTAAAGTTTGCCTCATAAGCTGCCAGACCAGTGTTGATGATAAATGTTGAGGGAAAAAGCGCTCGTGTGATACCAGCTTTAGTCTCTCAATCCATCTGCGTGGCACGTCTGCCTCAACATTTTATTTCTGTGGATACAAAATTATGCACTTTTTAACCGACATAAACTCTCTTGGCTTACATGGCTCGCGCGTGCCCTTGTTACACCGACTTTACTAATAATACATACATACACAATACATTAATACATATATACAAAATCTCCCCGTAAGGTACAAAGGAAATCAAGCAACAACAGATCTAGTGACCCTTCTAGGCAGCTTGTCCTCCAAAACACTGAGGATCAAGTGTCCAAACAGTGGTTTAGAGTGGGTAAGGGAACTACTGCCCTGGAACTAATGTCCGTGGCAGGACTAGGAAGTTAGTAGGGGACATTATGGGTTAGTAACTGAGGGGAGGATAAAATAAAGTTATTCATTTACAAACGCAGTCAGTAAGGTAGTATAGTTCGTTTGCCAGTCTCTTTCATTTCATATTATCCACTAATTGATATATACTGTATATATATATATATATATATATATATATATATATATATATATATATATATATATATATATATATATACATATTGTGAATACCGTAAACATGGGAATTGATACTTTTACGATAATGACTATTCCCTATGTGTCTTTCACCATCTCCTTAATCGCAATAATAATCCACCGTTTCTCTATCTATGTTTGTAAAAATCATCTTTGTATCTCTCTCTCTCTCTCTCAAAATTCATCTTTGTATTAATCTATCTCTCAAAATTCATCTGTGTATTAATCTCTCTCTCTCTCTCTCTCTCTCTCTCTCTCTCTCTCTCTCTCTCTCTCTCTCTCTCTCTCTCTCTCTCTCTCTCTCTCTCTCTCTCTCTCTATCAACCCCGACCATTGCCGACGGCGCCGATTTAATTCAGATTTAATTCGTGCTGATAACTCACTCACTCACTCAATTATCCGCGTTATTGATTGTGATTGTTATCGTAGAGGCCCCGGGGATATTAATAGAGACATTAGTAGAACCACTATTATTTTGGTCCACTTTTTGGTAGATTTTTTTTTTTATTTATTATTATACACCCATTTTAAGAATATGAAATAGTTGCCTATATATATTTATCATGCCATGGCGTTTCTTTACTCTGTTATTAACGCGTAATTTTCTACAGGTCAGATATGTAGGTTTATTGATTTTAGACACATTTTCTACAGGTCAGATATGTAGGTTTATTGATTTTAGACATATTTTCTACAGGTCCGATATGTAGGTTTATTGATTTTAGACATATTTTCTACAGGTCCGATATGTAGGTTTATTGATTTTAGACATATTTTCTACAGGTTAGATATGTAGGTTTATTGATTTTAGACATATTTGTTTATTTTTTTTACTACTATTTAATATTTACAATATTTGTTTATAATATGCGATGTGCCAGTATTTTATTAATTCAGTTCTATCGTCGCTACGTTTTTTTTTTTTTTTTGTCACAGTATATTGCTCCGCCATTTATTTTCATTACTTTATTCTCCCATTCGTGTTTGTGTTTTTAGCAAATATTCTGTTGTATTTGTTCTAAATTTGATTATTCCTCATTAATTTAAATTATATACAAATAAATTATACAACCGGTACCGTGTTTTGTCATACTAACGCTGTCAGAATGCAATGTATATTAAATTCAATTCAAATGATTATAATTGTCGTGAAAAAGTTTATACATCATACAGTCACATAATATCAACATTCAGTTGGCCTTTCTCCGCACAGTGCCTCAATCCGCAATTCATGGTCATTATATATATTCCCCCGTCCGTAGCGTAATATACACGTCCTTAATAGTTGGGTATTGACACGGTCGGTAGCGCTCCAACCGCCGCTACCCCCGCACCGTTCCGTAAACTACCGCACCACCACCCGCTGCTGCTCCCCCTTGTACACCGCCGCTCTTGTTCCGCTACGGTGGCTCCCCTTTCTCTCTCTCTCTCCCTCTCTCCACATATGCGTAGCCATCAACCGTATATTTATCTATTTACATTTTTTACTTATCAATTCCTCTCTCTTATACGGTCTCTCTGTATCTATTTACATTGTCTCTCCCTCCCCCCGCCGCAAAATTAGCTCAGGAAATCGGCGCTAAATGTTTGCGATCGAAGGTTAAGAGGGGCGAGGGTGCAAATTGACTGTATGCCTTGTATTGTATGTCCGATTGCTTTTCGTTCAGTTTTACGACGTTGTTTACATCTTGTCCCATGTATGTGTAACGGGGGGGGGGGGGGGCTTGGTTGTGCTTTGCCACTGGGTTCATCTGCTGTAAATATAAAATGATGCAAGTGCCCGTTGTCAAATTATTCAAGTACTGTAGTAGTCAAATTGCATAACACGAAAATAAAAAGTCATTTATATGTTGTTAGTTGTGTATTCACGCGTCAGCTATTTACATGACTATATATTTTCCGGTCCGCTGGCTTCTCTCCCCCCCCCCCCCCCCTGTCGCCGCAAAATTGGCACCGGAAATCACGGCTAAATGTTTGCGATCGAATGTTGAATAGGGGAGGGACTTAATTGACTCGTGATTCGTACTAGATTTATTTTTAGTAAACATTCGATTTGTGATCCTGTACTTTTGATTAATTATAATTTAATGATTATTATTTGTATTAATTTAGATAATTAAATTATGACTTCTGGATTATTAAGCCAGCACACTGTAAATCAATAATAGGGTCAGGACTGGATCCCCTTTTCGAGATTTCCATTCCCTTAGGTATGATTATTTTTATTTTGGTCTTATACTTTATTTACCGATACTGATAATTGTAGTTTTAAATATATTTCACAGAAAGAAGAGGAAAAATGTAGGAACCTCAAGATTTGTTAGCATATACTTAGTAGAACACCGTCACGTCTGTAGGTAAAGTTTACAGGTTTACATTCCAATGTTCAGTCCAATTAGAAAATAAGGGGAGGTTTTTAGTTTGCTCCTTAGACTTCCATCAAGCTTAAAATTACACCCCCTTGAACCCCCTTTGTAAATTTTTTGGTAGAAAGAAAAATTTCCCGGCCTAAGGCCGGTTTGCGACGGTTCCTCTTAAATTACAATTTCATTCGCCAGGAAAAAATTGACACCTAAATGACACGAAAAGTCTTATAATTGACAGAAATTGGGCGAGCGTTCTTAAAATCGCCAACTTTCCTGTACTCCTTTTCATACTCATTCAAGTCTTCAGACTAAATTGCTCCGGTTTGACACCCTGTTTATCGGGACCCTTGATGTTCCGGTCTGGTGGCTCCCCTCCTTCGCACCCTCCTGTCCCTCCGGCCACAAAATTGGCATCGGGAATCACGGGCTAAATGTTTGCTACGATCGACTGTTGCGAGAGAGGGGGAGGGTGTAATGGACGGTGTGTACGGGTTGGGTAATTGGTGGGGTGAAATGGCTGTTTACTTCTGGACTGTTACCGTTATTTTTACTCTCAGACGGGACTCGAACCACGGAAAGTAAGGAAAGTAAGGATGAGAGTCCATGCTTTAAAAAACATCACTTGCATTTGCGAGATTATATATATATATATATATATATATATATATATATCTATGTGCATATTCATCCTCCTCTTCTTTGTGTTCCTCCTTCTCTTTCCGTTTCCTCTCCTTTCTTCCTTCCGTCATTCATTCTTTCTCTTCCTTTTCATCGCCACTCTTGCCTCACTTATTTATCGTCTTTCCCCCCTCCTTCTATTCATGTTCTTTGTGTTCCTCTTCCCTTGCTCTATCCTCCTCCTTTCTCTTCTTCTCTCTCCTCCTTTTCTTTCTCCTCCTTCTCTTCTTCTTCCTCCTCCTCCTCCTTTTCATGCGACCTTCCTAACCCCCGGGATCCTCCTTATTAAATATGCATCCTTTCCTTTATGTCAAACTTCACCTCCCTAGGGGTCTGGGGGGGGGGGGGGGTCTGTGTGCTGTACTTTTAGGGAAGGAGAGAGAGAGAGAGCATACAGATGATGAGAGGTACTTTTTTATATTGAAACCGAAGAGAGAGAGAATGATAAGTATTTTTTTTTTATATTGAAACCGAGCGAGATAAATAATTAAAGGTATATTTTAAAACGAGAGTGAGGTATCGGAAAATTATAAGGGGGAAGATGTATATACAGTATACCACATTATATACTCTATAATACCTGTACTGTATACACTACAACGGGTTTATAATTGTTACCCCTGCGTATTCGTCCTAGTCCTGGGTCATGCCTCATAATCCTGTACCATGCCATCATCCTAGTTTAAAAATATTATTGATATATTTGGGGTAATATATACTGGTCCCTACTTTAGCACTACTAGACTAGGGAGGTAGGGGGGGGGAGGGGGCTGTAGTTTTATCCCTTCAGATCCTGTACATTCTAGTCATCCAAACGTTTCTAAACACGTTGCAAAACAACAAGCAACCTATTATTTACACGTGTAACAATTTTAGAACTAGTTTAGGTGGGAAACAATTAAAGGTTAAAAAAAGAGTGAATCATTGGGCCCATGAATTGATTTACCTTTTTATCCTTAGATGGGTTTATTACTACTTTAATTAATACTGTTTAAGCCTTTCCTAATACAAACCCAAATGTTTTTATATATAAGCTGATGTATAATGCAAAATAAATCACTATAAATGTATGGATTAGGGGTTGATGCATAACTGGTGTACCCATTTCAGAACACGTTGGCTATCTTCCTTCCGAGATGTTTGCCGCTTCACTAGACGCTACCAGTCGGTCTCTGAGAGGAGATATATGGCAGGTAATTATCCCTTTGTTTACATGTTGGTGGCAGTGGTGGTGAGTAGTAGAAATCCTGTAGTGATGTAGTAATGCAAGTAATGGTCGCTATTTTGTAAATCTAAAATGGCTTATGTAATTTATACCAAACAATGATTATGTACATGTTTAACAATATTATAACTAGTTTAGGAGGGAAACAATTACAAGTTAAACAAGGGTGAATCATTGAGTACATTGAGTGATTTACCCTTTTATCCTTAGATGGGTTTATTACTACTTTATTTATCGAACATTATTGAAAGTAACTTAACATCCTAGTTTGCTCACATAATGTTCGGGCGGAGTTTCAAAGCTTGCTTGCATTTTGGTGAGGGATGCGTTGGTGCATTTATGCATAATGGGATTTTGGGTATCGGCAATGTTTGAAGTGATTTTGAAAAGTAACCTAACTTTAAAATATTAAACTCCAGTGTATGCTTAGTCGTTTATTTGACTACAACCAGTTTAAAGTTTCAATTTTGGCTTGCATTGGGGATTGAAGTTCTACATATTTGTGGTAGATTATAAGGGAAAGTTGGCGGGAGGTCTTTAAATCTCTGTGTGTTTACATATTGGGCACGTTTCTCCCACATAGTGAGGGGGATTTTAGCTTAGGAGTGGTGGGTTAGCTCTTGGGTTACCGATATTTAGAGAGGTTTTTCCTTGTGGTAGTGTTTGCGTACATTTGTAATATATATTTAAATCTCACATAGTTAACATTCGGCTTACTTTTGTGTTTGCTTTACTCTGGGATATAGACGACAATTAAACCTCTTGTGTATTAAATTCCAAGTGTGGATATTTTTGTCTACTAGTTGGGAACGTTTTTTGACGCCAATTAAACTCCTAATGTATTCAATGCCAAGGGAACGTTTTTTTACACCAATTAAACTCATGTATTCAATTCCAAGTGAACGTTTTTGACGCTCATTACACTCCTTATGCATTCAATTCCAAGTGAACGTTTTATGAAGCCAATTAAACTCCTTATGTATTCAATTCCAAGTCTGGACATTTGTTTACAAGTTGGGCATGTTTCTCCTACTGCATACTGTAAGAGCTTATAGCTTATAGGTGGTTGACTTTTACCTCTTGGGATATTTAGAGAGCTTTATCCTTGTGGTGGTCTCTGGTTAATGTTTTATTATTATTATTATTCATTTAAAGTGTAATATATGTTGCAATCTCTCATAGTTTACTATTTTCCTATTTCCACATCTAGATTGTTTTTCATTACTCCCGAGTATTAGGAATTAACTAATGTATTAATCTTAAATTAGGACGTTTGGCAGCTATTTATATCGCAGTGTGTTTATATTTAGGACGTGTTTGGCAGCTATTTTGATCTCGGTGTGTTTTGTATTTTGTGCACGTTTCACCGGCATTCTCTAGGGGATTAAAGTTTAGGGGCAATTACCTCTTGATAGTATTTGTTTTTGTTCTACTTTAAGTTTGTTCCTATTTGATTATTTAACTGTCAAGTTTGCGATTTACACGGACTAATTGGATGTTTATGAGTCACTATCCCTTATAGGCATTTCAAACTATCTGTAATTAAACCTGCATATAAGTGATACGTTTCCCAGGTACTTAAATCTAAACAATTTACATTTTGAGCACGAATCTTTGGGCGGACCTTGAGGGGATTTGAGCTTATGGGTGATGGGTACCTTTTGGGGTGGCTTGCTTATGGAAATTGGTTCATTCTTTTGGTAATTGGCTATCAGTTTGTTGGTATTTCTATTTCACATTCTACTGTCCCATCAATAGGCCTACTTTTATATTTATAAGTTGGGTAAAACAATAATGATTAAAGAACGTGAAATTGTAGCTTAACCTTAACCAAAATACAACGATAAATAACATTATAAGGGAATATTAATTTATATGTTTACACTGGGAAGGTCGGCCGTCAAGAGGGGACACACGCCAGGAATGTTGAATCACAGTTTGTTTACAAGTTAAGCACGTTACTTGTGTAGGCTTTAGGGGCGTGTACAGTAGCTTGTGGGTGCTGTGCAGAGCAATTACTCGCTAACGCTCGTGGTTCTGTTGTGGTTTACATATGCAAGCAAACATTAATATTGATTTGTTGATGGATTCTAATTACCTACATAAGTACATACATAATTAAATAGACATTATACAGTATATAATTATATATATACATAGATATACTGTATATATATATATATATATATATATATATATATATATATATATGTGTTTATTACAAAGTTATTTATTTATCCGGGTCACTGTAGTAAAGGTACAACGTTTAAATTCACATACTGTACATTAAGCTAGTACTGTATATTTAAAACACTTCTAAAGTCTCGCAGGAATTTGTGTGGCTTATCCGCGATTTTGCCAACATCCCACCGACTGGAACTTGAGCACAGATTATAGTTATTATCCATTTACAATATTAAAGTTTGAGTCATTACTTTTTAGACCGGATGTTGCGTATTGAAACTATTTTGATAATGTTCTGGGTGTGGTGTCCCGAGTTCAAATCCCGGGAGGACCATATGCTTTCATTAGTTTATTCAAATGCATTGGGGTTTGTATTTGATGATTAGTGTTAAGAACGGGGTGTTACTTAATTGATGTTTGACGATTTAGCAAATATGCAAGTTGACCCTCTAAGGATACCAGGACGTATTTAATTTCAATTTTAGGAGATGATTTTATTTGGATTAACACCTTATTAGCGGGCTAGGCGGTCTAGCGGACCGTAGCGCCCAGCGGTGTGTTTTTACCCTAAATAGGGTTGTTTACGTGATAATTTTCATGCCTAAATAAGACCCAGAGCGTAAAACAAGTATCTATCCCTGAAAGGGCGTAAACAGAGCTTTCCAATGACACCCGAACCATCCTTGTACGACCGCTGGTTCTCTTGCAACGATCGTGCAACACGAGTGCAAAAACCCTGTAATTAGGTAATTTCCCTACATAATTCCCTGTGTAGCGAGTGAGAGAGGGGAGGGAAGGGTGGGAGGCACCTCAGTTGGTCCACCGCGGTGGTCGTGAGCGGTCATAGGGTTGCTAGGCTCCTCACACCGCTCAGCTCTCTCTCTCAGCAACATTACGTTCTGAAAATGGCGCACGACATAAGTTGTGAACCGCCACTTAGTCCAAATTTATTTCACACGACATAAGTTGCGCGCCACCAATTAAGGGTTAAGAAGGGTATATGGAAGTTAGAGGGTTAATTAAGATAGTATGTACCCTCTAATTCCCAAACTTCCTTCCTAAGCTGTATAGTATCATCTAATATTAGCCAGACAATATTGCCCAAAACGCGTCATAATCCTGAAGGAGTTAAACACTTTACAAATGTTACCGATTAGCATTTGGAATTACATTGTATATATTTGTAGTATATGATGCGACATTACGTATTTACATTAGGTATTGTAGTAATGCTAAATGTTTTTATTATCATTGGCGCTCATCCGCGATTTGGCTATTTATCATGGCGATTGTAAAAGTTAATCTTACATTTTAGTAGTTTACATTTTAAATTTTATATCATTTGTAGTTTTTAGGGGGTGTATTGCATGATGGCGCGGGTTTATATATATATTATACTTAGCAGGTGTTTTTGGCTTATCCATAATTTGGCTAACCATCGTGACGCTTATGAAAGTTAAGCATTAGATATAACATTATCGATATTGATTGTCAATAAATGGGAGTTACAGGCGATATGATTTAATATGTTCTATATAATATGAAATACCATTGTCATTGGAGAAAGAAGGTAAATATAGATATAGAGTTGGTTTTAATCAATACCTAGTCTCTATCTCTTTTCTCTCTGTGTCATCTTCCTCTAGGGAGATAAACTTTTACCTTAATGCCTCTTCTCTCTCTCTCTCCTATGCTTCCACTTTTCTGTATTTGGAGTTTCTGCTATGTACTGGAATTAAGTCCTGACCACCTAGCTAGGATCATAAGGTCTGTGTGTATCTATACGTAAATCTCTTATACAATCGGATTAAGAATACCGGTATTTCTTCTCTCATAAGTCATATCGTGTGCGTGTGTGTGTTAGATGTGCGTATGTGTTCGATGTATGTTAGATGTGCGTATGTGTTCGATGTGTGTGTTAGATGTGCGTATGTGTTCGATGTGTGTGTTAGGTGTGCGTATGTGTTAGATGTGTGTGTTAGATGTGCGTATGTGTTCGCTGTGTGTTAGATGTGCGTATGTGTTCGATGTGTGTTAGATGTGCGTATGTGTTCGATGTGTGTGTGTGTGTTAGATGTGCGTATGTGTTCGATGTGTGTGTTAGATGTGCGTATGTGTTCGCTGTGTGTTAGATGTGCGTATGTGTTCGATGTGTGTGTGTGTTAGATGTGCGTATGTGTTCGATGTGTGTGTTAGATGTGCGTATGTGTTCGATATGTGTGTTAGATGTGCGTATGTGTTCGATGTGTGTGTTAGATGTGCGTATGTGTTCGATATGTGTGTTAGATGTGCGTATGTGTTCGATATGTGTGTTAGATGTGCGTATGTGTTCGATATGTGTGTTAGATGTGCGTATGTTTTCGATGTGTGTATGTGTTCGATGTGGATATTATGTGTGTATGTGTTCGATGTGTAGATGTCCAATGTGTGTTTGATGTGTGGGTGTGCGGATTTGATGTGTGTGCGGGTTTGACGTGCGTGTGTACAGATTAATCGTGCATGTAGTAAGTACCCTGGACAATCACACATACACATGTTAACCTCCCATTATGACCGTCTTAGTCTAATTAGCATATATTTAAGACTAACGGAAGACATAAACCCACTGGATCTTCTTCTAATCTCCTTGGCCTTTTAACACTTAACAAACAATAAAACCTGCAGCACTGAAGTATATGAATTATTATCTTTATCGTTTTAACCCTTTCGAGATACGATGGCGCAATTATTTATGTATTTTTGTGTTTTTTTTTTATATTAGACGATATTATTCAGTTTGGGAAGGGTACATGGAATTCAAAGTTGATTGAGATTGTCTTTACCCTTTTAATTCTCCCATATACTTTGTTCAATGATAGCCAGAATATACTGTTAAAACGCGGCATAAATATCAAGGTGTTAAATTACTTCCGCTTTGGTTGCAAACACATGTAGTTGTTGTTGTTCCCCAAGCTGCCTGGCCGAACAGCCCCAAGGCCCCGAGTAAGGCCAAGGCCATAAACGAGCGCCCCCACAGAACCCTCCCTGCCGACCACAATAAAGCCTGGGTGACCGAAGCCACTCCATGGCGGGGAGCTGAGAGGGTGCGTACACGCCCGGGAAACCAAAGCCCCACCCAGGGCCCTGTGCCCCTCACCAATTATGAAGAGAAAGTTGAGGGGCAAATGAATAATGTGACGCTTTAGCTTCCAATCTTGGTAGATTGGGAGGTCAATCCACGGAAGAGACCTAGATCTAGAAAATATATAAGTAAAAGGAACAGTCAGAGTAAGCTATGGGTATGGCAGAGATCGCTCAGGTCTCACTCTTGATAGACCAGCCCATCGCCTACACATGTAGTTGATGCTTTGCCTATACTAATATCAAAATAATTTCAAGCCCTCTATAAACGCCTCTGAAAAAATGAAATAAATACAGAAATAACCTACCCAGTTACAAATTCGATTTTTGTAATGACCAAAACTAGAAATACGGTAAAACAAAATATGAATACAAAATATAAAAGTCCCCATATGTCAAATCAGCGCTCCCCAATCTGCCTCGGCCTAATCTTATTACTGGATCCAATACGGTATATATACTGCATATGTGTATGTGTATGGCGAACTGTGTGCACAAATCTGGGGCCCTATATACAGTATATAAGGTTGAGGGGAAGAAGACCGTTTTTCTGGACCCCCTTCTCCCGAATGTTTAGCCCCACTTGTTTTGAGATTTTAAGACGTTGGTTCCATTAGTTTGGGGATTTTATGACCTTTCACCCCATTTCTTAGTCAATATTAGGACCCTTCGTGCCATTTAGGTAACGATTTTTTCCTGGCGAGCGATACCGAGCCTGTAATTTTAGGAGGAATCGGCCTTTGGCCGGTACATTTTTATACCGAAAAATGTACAAATCTATCTTGAAAGGGGGTCTAGGGGGTGTTTTTCTAAGCTTGATGGAGGTCTAGGGAGGAAACTAAAAAAATATATATATATATGAATACATTAATTAATAGACCAAACAAACAGCCACTGTCCCCTTAATATTTTGCAGTCCCGGCCCTTCACTGGAAATGAATAATAAAAATGCGTTCAATAATATTTTTTGAAAAGCTCGACCCGGACCTGGTATATGTTACTTTTATATATTTACTTTATTATATATTTTATTTTTGTGTGCCTGTTTGTGTGTGCATATATACAGCGTGTATAACATATTGCAATATGTGTATGTGACTGTGTGTATATACAGTATATGAGCGTGTATAGCAAATATCCATGTGTGTGTGTGTGTGTGTGTTCTGTGTATTTGTTTTAAATCGATGTGCGTTTGTATGCATACACTGTATGAGCATATATAAAACAAATCTTCAAGTGTGTCTGTATAGAAGCGTGTACAACTATTCAACTATTTTATTTATTTTTACTTTTATTATATATATATATATATATATATAATATATATATATATTTTTTTTTTTTGTGTTTTTTTTTTAAGGCGCATAGTATCTGTTTTACATGTATACACTTTCGTCAATTGTATCTTATAATTTTGTCCACCATCTAGTATATTTACACAGTACAGTACTAAAGAGCCATGAACAAAATATATTGGTGTATATAAATCGTTAAATGATGATTGACTCGCACCCATATATACACATTCTATATACACATTCCTTTCAAAGCATATCACCCTCCCTTCCCCCATCCAAAAAAAAATTCCGACCTTTTCAATGCGCTCAATATATATATTTTTTTGTACAGCGTCACCCCTTTCTCCATTTGATTTTTTTTTCGTATATGTATTTTTTTTTCTTTTTTATTGAATGTGAAATCGGATGTGTAAAAGTATATGGTTATTAAATGTTATTGGGAAGAATTTTGAGTTTGTGGTATAATTTTTGTTAGAATTTTCGTTGGTATTTTTAGATATATTAATTATTTATCAATTTATTTTAATAGGCAACGTTGTCATTCTCTTGTCATTGTTTTTAGTTATATTATTTACAGCTAACGTTTAGCTGATGCATCATTGTTTATTATTACTCTGATCATATTGTTTTGGTATTATTAAATGTAAAACGGTAGTTATTATATTAATTTATTGATACATATATGTATGTACGAACTGCAACCACATATACACAGATACATACACGCACGGAACGCCAGGGACATGTTATATAATTATGCAAAGGGTATACTTTTAAGACAACTTTGAGAGAGCGAGAGGACGATGTAACAAAGTCAAGAGCGAGAGAGAGAGAGAGAGTAATAATAATAATACAATGTTTATTTCCACTAAAAAGTGGTAATTAGTATATATATATATGTATATATATATATTAAGAGAGAGAGAGGGGGGGCACAGTAACACAGACGAGAGAGAGAGAGAGAGGACACAGTAACAAAGACGAGAGAGAGAGAGAGGACACAGTAACAAAGACAACAGTGAAGCAGTATAGTACATTAACTTGTAAGGCTTCTCTCTCTCTCTCTCTCTCTCTCTCTCTCCGCTATTAATATTTTCCATTATGTTTTTCTTCTATCTTTTATATTTTTTCGTTACTTAATTATCCTCTATCAAGATGTATACTATTGATCAAAATTTATAAGGGCTGTTGATGAAAACTAGCAATAGATTCATTGTTTTTATTACTTGTTATAGGGATTAAATCACAAGTAATTACTATGTGAAATATTTCAATTATATGTAAAATATAGATAGCCAATCGTTTCCGTTCTTTTCTCAAGAAATTTTCAGGGTAATTGTTAAGTAGACAGCAAAGAATAAAGATAGTTCGACAAGAAAGTAGATACGTTGATAGATAATAGATAGATAGACAGACTGATCGATAGACATACCGATAGATAGACAGATAGACATACCGATAGACATACCGATAGATAGACAGATAGACATACCGATAGATAGACAGATAGACAGATAGACAGACAGATAGACATACCGATAGATAGAACGGACATTTATATATATATATTGTTCTTTCCTTACCGCAATGTGGGCTCATTATGCTGCACGTGAAATATTCTTGCCTTTATTGCATCAATATCATTTTTAATTAAGTTCCGAAATCCATAGATAGACATACCGACCGATAGATAGCTAGATAGACAAGTTCTCTGGTTAACTCGTACTTGCATATTAAGAGACCAATGAAGGGCATTCTGTGTGGCCTGTTAATTAATGGGTAATAGAGTGTGTGTACGAGAGGTTTCACTACCTTCCTCTCTACCCCCCCCCCCCCTCTCTCTCTCTCTCTCTCTCTTTCTCTTTCTTTCATTCTCTCTTCTACTCTTTGTTTTCTCTCTCTCAATTTTACTAACGTCCTGGCTTGCTTATTGTGGGGTTGTTTATTTTGTCTTCATCTTCCCTTTCGTTATATCTTCCCTGCGCTCCCTCCTGTATTCTTTCGCCATAACTTGTTCTTTTCTTTTTTGTTAATGTGTGTGATAAGATGTGTGTGTGCGAGTGATTTTCTTCCTAAATCATTTTCGCTTCCATCCTATGTATTGTCTTTCTTCTCTCCTCCCTCTTTCCTTCCTCCCTCCCTCCCTTTATCATGGCTATCAAAGTACAATTAAATCAGGGCTTCACTCCCCTTATTCCCCCCCCCCCCCCTCCTTCCCTCCCTCTATATCATGTAACTCAGGAAGCAATCAGTGTGTTGGGCAAATTGAGGGAAGGAAGAGGGAGGAGGGAGGGTGGAAGGAGGGAGGGTGGGAAGGTAGGAGAGTAGGTGGGAGGGTGACAAGGAGAGGAGGTGGGAGGGTGAATGGAAGGAGGTGAGAGGGTGAGAAGGAAGGAGGTAGGTGGGAAGGAAGGCGATGTAGAAGGAAAGGAGGCGATGTGGAAGGAAAGGAGGGGAGGTGGAAGGAAGGAAAGAAGAGGGTGGGAAGGAAAGAAGAGGATAGAAAGGAAGGAAGGCGATTTTAAAGGAAAGGAGGGGGTGGAAGGAATGAAAGAAGAGGGTAGGAAGGAAGGAAGGCGATGTGGAAGGATAGGAGGGGAGGTGGAAGGAAGGATGGAAGAAAGTGTGGGTGGGAAAACAGCTGAATGAGTGGTTAATTTCAGAAAGGTACTATATACTGCATATTGCCTTATCCATTTAACTTTCCGGTCTCGTTAGTATTATATTATAATTCCTACTTTCCTCGATACTAATACAATAACCATAACTGGAAAAAAACATCAAAATCATCAATGATTTTGTCATGATAATGTTATGCACTATACTGTACAGTCACATATATTATAGCATTACTACAATCGTAACCACAACAAACATCAGCAACAACAACAACAACATAACGAACACTACCTCAACAACAACTACATCCTCCAAACAGCCGCAGCAAATAAAATACAAACTATAATACCAGCTACCACAACCACCCTTTGTACCATTCCACTAAATAGTTGTTATATATTATAACCAATAATAACTCCGCCACAATATTACCGGCCGCCACAACAACCACAGCAATAACAATAGTATGCACACCACAACAACAATAAGTATAACAATATAACAAGCATACCCACCACTACAACAACTACATCAATAATAACAATATAACCACCACCACAACAACAAACTATAACAACCACAACAATATATCAATCACACTCCCCATCACCACCACCACAACAAACAATATAACAAGCACTCACCACCGCAACAACACACTATAACAACCACTACAATACACCACAACAATGACACTCGCCACCACAACAAGCACGCTCCCCACCACCACAACAACAAGCAATATAACAAACACTCACCACTGCAACAACCATAACACTATAACAAACACACCACCATTACAACAAACACACACACTTTACAACAGAAGCAGCCACCCTCTTCAGTACGCCCCACAAAAGAGTGAACTTATGTCATTCCGCCAAGTGACGGCTATTTATGGTCAAAGTTACCGTGTTCCTCTGATATATTGATGCCACACAGTTTCAAGGAGTTACACGGACTAGTTAAGAGACTTTGCGGTTCATTCTGAGGAAACACAATTTAGTGGGAAGTGAAACAATATGCAGTGCACCACACATCTGCTCTATACTTGAAGTGTTCTACTGAAGAACTATTTACAATTTCTGAGGGAAGTTTGTTCCAGGTAGAACAGGTCCTCTATACGAGGCAGTGAAAGAGAGAGGGGGGAGATCAGTTAGTTACATGGAATATTTAATAATTATGTTCATGATCTATCTTCTATTTCAATGAGAGCAAAATAATGTGTGTGTGAGGCATCCTGTGGAGCTCAAATAGCACTAACTACATAATTATGGACTTAACATACATACGGAAATACATACACTATAAATACTGAGTGGATCAAAAGAAACTTGGTTTAAATATTTTGATATGAAAATATATTTATAATAATAATAATATTCAATTAATTTGCACAGCAACGTTTGTGGGGTTCAAGGCCGTTTGGAAAGTAAGGCTTGTATGTTGAACAGCCATTGAAAGCACACCTCACCACATTTTCTTTTTCCTCCACAGCCGGGCTCCGACACAGCTAACAGACTGGCGTACCACAGCACCTTCACAGGTCAGGGTGGCCTGGGTGGGGGCATGGCGTACCTGAAGGGAACTAACCCATACAACCCCCTCATGCCACCCATGTCACACCACTCACCCATGGACCACTCTGTTCATCCCTCAGGACCATATCCCTCTGGTGAGTTGATACTAGTAAAAGTTGGTGTTTTCTATTGTCATATAATATAATTTCTGCAAGCACTTTGTGTCTAAAAAAAAATCAATTTTTCTCCTTGGTCAATTGATCATCCAATGTAACAGCATAAAATAAAATTTCTAGGAGCTACTATGTGCTTCACACATTTGATTTAGCAGAGCTTTGGCTTGTGCCAAAATGCATAACGAAGCTTTTATGTGTTCAATATCAATCACATTACGTAACTATTCAAAAATCCAAAAGAAATGCTCTTCATTTACATTAACTAGACACTATCATAAGATATTGACATTAAATAGATCCCTGAATTTTTACTGTTAATGTAGACCTTTAGGGTTTCATTGTTGAATGGTACTCTGTAAATATTATGCATGGCTTACCATTCAAAATGATCCACTATCAGATTAAGGAATATTCACAATTATTCGGTCTTGAATTCATTTGTTATACTTATTCAAATGGGTGTGTATTTATTACTACTCACAATTGTACCTAATATTGTCATTAATCTAAGCCATTTCTCTCAACACTAACCTCCACAGTGTTCACAGCTCCGACGAGGAAGCAACGTCGGGAGCGAACCACCTTCACACGGGCCCAGCTGGACATACTCGAGTCTCTGTTTGGCAAGACCCGCTACCCCGACATCTTCATGAGAGAGGAGGTCGCCATCAAGATTAACCTGCCGGAGAGTCGTGTACAGGTGGGTTGTCCGAGAATTTTGTAGATCTTCGAGGGTCTTGTAGCGTATTTAAGTTTGTCTTGACGGTATTTTAAAGGTTCTTCTAGTATTGTTGATAACTTTTTCGTAGGAAGCAGTAACTTAGGATTTTGGAAGGTACTTGTCGCTAACTTGGCTTTTGTTAGGCATTTATATATGATGTTGAAGAGTCTCATACAGGCGAGTCTTTCGAGGTTTTTAATATATTTCACTTACATGTAGTCGTAGGGATTTGTATAGATGGTGCTGGAAGTCACTTACATTTTGTATAGATGGTGCTGGAAGTCTTATATTTCACTTACATGTAGTCGTAGGGATTTGTATAGATGGTGCTGGAAGTCTTATATTTCACTTACATGTAGTCGTAGGGATTTGTATAGATGGTGCTGGAAGTCTTATATTTCACTTACATGTAGTCGTAGGGATTTGTATAGATGGTGCTGGAAGTCTTATATTTCACTTACATGTAGTCGTAGGGATTTGTATAGATGGTGCTGGAAGTCTTATATTTCACTTACATGTAGTCGTAGGGATTTGTATAGATGGTGCTGGAAGTCTTATATTTCACTTACATGTAGTCGTAGGGATTTGTATAGATGGTGCTGGAAGTCTTATATTTCACTTACATGTAGTCGTAGGGATCTGTATAGATGGTGCTGGAAGTCTTATATTTCACTTACATGTAGTCGTAGGGATTTGTATAGATGGTGCTGGAAGTCTTATATTTCACTTACATGTAGTCGTAGGGATTTGTATAGATGGTGCTGGAAGTCTTATAAGGATCTTTAGAAGCTTGCTTGAGATTCTGTTAACCCTTTCTGTACCGGCGACGTGTTTCTAATTATATTCTAGTTATAGTTAGGCGGTTTTGTGCAGTTTAAAAAGGATCTGTGGTAGTAAAAAAGTGTTATGTGAGATAGTTTGAAACCTGTTAATTGCTGAAGGTCCTTTTTAAACTGAAGTCTCTCTCTCTCGACTTATATATTTTACTAATCTACCTATCTATACCTATATAACTACCCACCCATATTTCTCTCTCTCCTACTAATGCTCACATACACACACAGGCTAAACTCACCCATATTTCTCTCTCTCTCTCTCCGACTAATGCACACATACACACACACAGGCTAAACTAATGGATCCCTTCCATTCACTGCCAACATAATGCCTTTATACACGCCTCCCGTCTTACGCAGACAGGTGAACGGGGGGAGAGAGAGGGAAAGATACACAGATAGAGAGAAGGGATAGATAAGTTAAGAGAGAGGGAGGGATGGAGGGAAAGATACACAGATAGAGAGAAGGGATAGATAAGTTAAGAGAGAGGGAGAGATGGAGGGAAAGATACACAGATAGAGAGAAGGGATAGATACGTTAAGAGAGAGGGAGAGAGGGAGGGAAAGATACACAGATAGAGAGAAGGGATAGATACGTTAAGAGAAAGGGAGGGATGGAGGGAAAGATACACAGATAGAGAGAAGGGATAGATAAGTTAAGAGAGGGAGGGAAAGATACACAGATAGAGAGAAGGGATAGATAAGTTAAGAGAGAGGGAGGGATGGAGGGAAAGATACACAGATAGAGAGAAGGGATAGATAAGTTAAGAGAGAGGGAGGGATGGAGGGAAAGATACACAGATAGAGAGAAGGGATAGATAAGTTAAGAGAGAGGGAGGGATGGAGGGAAAGATACACAGATAGAGAGAAGGGATAGATAAGTTAAGAGAGAGGGAGGGATGGAGGGAAAGATACACAGATAGAGAGAAGGGATAGATACGTTAAGAGAGAGGGAGGGATGGAGGGAAAGATACACAGATAAAGATAATGGATAGATAGGAAGAGAGAGAGAGAGGAGGGAGGGAAAGATACACAAATAAAGAGAGAGAGAGAAGTTGAGTGGATGCAGAGGTGGATATGCTGGATAGAGAATTGAAGGAAAGGAAGGTGTGTAAGATTGATGAACAGCAAATAAATATAAACTATTAATGTATAAATGACTTAAATTGCTTCAAACTCCGTGTGTCCAGGCATTTTGACTCGAACGTCCCTTGATTTTGGCCCTGTCACTCTTTCAACTCTGGGGGAGGCACTCGATACAGGCAGTTCTGCCTTTTGTCTCCCACACACACATAAAAAACAAAACCAAAAAAATAATAATAATAATAATAATAATAGATTGATAACCCGCGATATAGATAGGGGGTTAATATAGATGCTTAAACACTAAATAGATAGATAAATAACCTGCCAGATAGATAGTTGGATATGCCAGCTACACATTTAATCAATAGATACAATGTCTCTCTTCCCCTTTAAGTCCCAGGACTCTCTAGGGATATACGAACTTTTTGCCTACTCTCTCTCTCTCTCTCTCTCTCTCTCTCTCTCTCCCCCCTCTCGCTCTGGCTCTCATATGGATGTTTAAATATGTATATACGTACATTACTAATTCAAATGTGCATGTTTTCCTCTGCATTTTAGCTTTGTATGTATAGTGTAAATATCTAGATTTATATAAAGCTACCTATATATTTATCAGTAGCTTTATTTAACTATCTTTATCCATTGATCTATCTATTCATGTATTTATATCCATATATTTGGATATTTGTTGGTTGTTTATTGATATATTTTCTTTGTTTCTATATCTGTAGACAATATTATTCCTCACTCACTCAAACATACACACTCTCATACATAATATATATATATCTCTCTCTCTCTCTCACACACTCATACAACAGGGGTGGGCCAAATATTCCAACACTATTCTTTATATACAAGTCTCCCCTATTATTTCCAGTTACTCGGCACCTTTCCACTCCGCCTCACACACCCCTTCTCTACAGGACAGAACTGGCCCCCGTTTTCTTTCCTAATTCGGACCACAATAGAGTTAGGTTTGTCACTCCTTCCCTTTATCTCTCTCTCTCTCTCTCCATTTTATCCTCTAAATATTTTTATAATCCGCCACTTGCAAAATATCTAAAGCAATTGGAAAAAATCGAACTAATCTCTTTAATTAGGAGACTAAGCTATGAAGATCGGTTTAAAGCTCTTGTCTGGTCTTTAAAAGCACGTAGAGTGAGGCCAACTTGTTTTATATATATATACACACTAAATATGCTCGACTTTGTGGAATATATAATCTGTTTATTAATTTCACTCCAACACCGAACGCCTCCTAAAGAAATTAATGAAAGCAAGTGTTTAACCTCGATCTAAATATAACTTGCTACAATGGCTAGGAATAAATAGCTTAAGAGGTGAATCTCTTATGTATATGAACACATCCCAAAATATCCAATGTTAACTGGAACAAACTCCCATCAACTGTCTTTCAGTTTAAGAATAGAGTAGATATCTAGAAATTATTGTACTTCAGTATACAAGCGCTATTTTCATTTAGTTTCTCCCTTAATTGGACCACAAGGTCTGTTGAGATAATATTTATTGCATGTGACTCTCCATAAGTGAGAGACTAACAGCATGGTAAGGGTTTCTCTCTCTCTCTCTCTCTATATATATATATATATATATATATATATCTATATATATATATATAAATATATATATATATATAAATATATATAAATATATGTGTGTATAGAGAGAGAGAGACCCTTACCTTTAGTCTGTCACTTCTGGGGAGTGTCACAAGCAATAAATATTACATATATATATATTTATATATATAAAACAGTATGGTAAGGGTCTCTCTCTCTCTCTCTCTCACACCATAAGTGCCAGGCTAACAGTAAGGTAAGGGTGTCTCTGGTGTTAGCTCTGTGGTTCTTTCTCTGTTTACCCTCCACAAACAGTAGTAAGGGGAGGCTCTGTGTATCTGTTACCCTGTTTGTTCTGGGGTGTCGGAAGTGCATAGCGAACGAGAGAGAGAGATTTACATAGATACAATGGCCACACAGACCTTACGATCCAAGCGAGGTGGTCAGGACTTAACTCTAGTAGAGATGGCAGTGTGGGAAGCACATAGCGAAAGAGAGAGAGAGAGATTCACATAGATACACTGGCCACACAGACCTTACGATCCAAACGAGGTAGTCAGGACTTAATTCTAGTAGAGATGGCAGAGTGCGAGGTAGGGGTGGGGAGAGATTTACAGAGATACACAGACCTTAGGAGGAGGTCAGGAATTTATTCTTGTAGCGATAGCAGACCATTTTCTAAGGTATATGCCCAGGCTTTTCTTTAAACAGAAAACTGTTAGTTATACATTTGCTTATAACTTTTTCTAGGAAACTGTTCCATTCTTTCATTATTATTATCTTTAGCATCTTTGCGAGTGTTGTATCAAGACTTGCTCTCCTGCCAAATAGTTTCAGTCCATTCCCATCGGTAACATTCTATTCGGCTATCTGAAATAATGTGTTGGCTTTGAATAATATGTTGAGATAAAGAGAGACAGAGAGATAAATTGGAGAAAGAGCAGGGTGCCAGAAATGAGAGAGAGAGAGGGTGGGGGGAGGGAGAGCAAAGAGAGTGTGCTAGAAAAGAGAAAGAGAGAGAGAGAGGTGTGATTGAGTAATGGGAGACACTGACTGTATAAACAACAAGTCCCCTTAATGCAAACACTAACACCCCCTCCCCCCGCCTTTCTCTCTCTCTCTCTCTCCCTAACCATTCTATACATTGACATACATTATTTATTCTATCAATATCTTAATTTCCTTTCCGATTATTGGCCTGAACCTTGTCTTGTGTCTATATGCAAGTGTAGAATATCTTTTAAGTTATTATATAAACCCATTGCTATCTAGGGTTTCGTAGACCACACACACACACGCATACATACCCAGTCACACACACACACACACACGCATACAGTCTCATACACACACACATACACACACAGTGAGTAATTTGTGTGAGAAAGTGTACTGTGCATTAGTCAATCACACTCTCCCCCCTCTCTCCCAACACCCACAAATTGGCTTACTGAGAGGGAGAGTGTGTGAGTGAGTGAGAGTGAGAGAATCAATGAGAATATCCCGTTACTTAATTTATCTTTTTAGCACCCCCATCCCACGTTAAGAGCAATATTGTCCCCATATAGTCTCTCTCTCTCTCTAACACGAACATTCTTAATATTGACAAATAAATGGGGCGAAAGGTTTTTAACTCGCCAAACTAATAGGGCGAAAGGTCTTAAACTCGCTAAACTAATGGGCCGAACGTCCTAAAATATAAAAACTAATGTGGCTAAACATGAGGAAGAAGGGGGTGGCCAAAAAAAGACCCATCTCCCCATAAGTCCTATATTCCCAAAATCTGTTCTCAGAATTACGATCTAAAAGGGGTTGGACAGTGTGGATTATTACAAGATTAAATTTTAGCGTTTATTAATATACTGTTTTACATTTATAATCAGTTCTACCGACAATATGTTCCTGTTGCAAGTTCTAAGTAGCTTGTCGTCTACCCTTGATTTCATTTAGTGAATCTTCCTGGAATGGACCGAATGTTTTATCAAGATACATATGGGTAGTATTGTTGAATAATTATTTCCCTTCGAAGCGCCGTTAATGGAGGACATAGCTTGAAAAATGACGGTAGCTTCAGAAATGGGAGTTCCAATCAGTGTAATCTCTGTAAACAATATTCGTTCGTTATTAGGCGCTGCAAAGGGAAAGAAATGTTTAAGAATACCACCCTAAATATTCCATGTAAATTCTTGTAGCCTCTCCCTTTCCTCCCGGCCCCTCCTCCCTTCGGCCATTTCACGGCCACTTAGTATCACCACGGTGCTGTTACCCAAAATCACTCCATCACCCCTCCTTCCCCCTCCCTCTCCTCTTTCTTGACACAATCGCTGCTGCCTAACCATTCGAATCACTCACTTAGTCACCCCAGAGGCTCTTCCCGACCCCAAATCACTGTTTAAATAACTAGTGAATGGTGTCGTTTACTTTCGCCTTCGTTTGAACAGTTATTGATTCATTGTTAATCTCAAGGGTACGATTTGTGGAGCATTACATTAATTGGAATATTTATCAAAACGTTATTGTCATCAAATATCTGTTATCTTATGAATTAATTGGTTGGTTGGTGATAATATGAATCTACTTAACTATTTATGAGCGACTTCAAAAGGACTCTCGGAAGCTAGTTTCCTATCAAGTGTTTTTGTGTTAAAGTAGTGATAGTAATTATCACAATCCAGTTACAACCATAGTACATGGATTACTACAACCCAATCATAATTATAACCCAGTCACAACAACCATAAACCACAACCCTATCACAATATCAACTTATCAAAACCACAACCACAAGCCACCTATCAACAACTACAACCTCAACTTATCAAAGCCACAACCACAACTTATCAAAACCATAACCACAACTTATCAAAACCACAATCATTACTAATCAAAACCAAAAATTATCGAAACCACAGCCCAACCAGAACTAGTCACCAACAACTTATCAAAACCACAACTGATCAAAACCCCAACCCCAAGCCACCTGTTCCGTACCCCACAACAGACCCTCCACCAGATGACTAGCCAATCTTCAAGTAGGGGTGTGTGTGTGGTGTGGGAGAGAGAGAGAGAGAGAGGGGGGGGGGGGGTTGTTACGTCAGCTGTGGCCGTCACGTGACCTGGCTCTTAAAACACACTTGCTCCATGGCTGTCTGTCTCTCTCTCTCGTTTCGTCTTTATTTGGTCTATCTGTGTCATAGCTTTCTTCTTATCTCATTGCATTTCTATTTTCGTCTTTATTCTTGTCTTATCTGTGTCATTGCCTTCTTCTTTTATTATTTCCTTCCTATTCCTATCTCTCTGAAGATGAGTTCTGTGTAGCCCGAAACGTGAGTGGAATATAGAATCCACCTAATTCATCCACTTGTCATAATGGATCTGCCTATTCCTATCCATCTTCTTCGTAGCTTTCCGTCTCCTTCAATAATTCTTGCTTATCATCTGTTTTCTATTTACCTATTTAATCCTATCTATCTATATTTTGCCTACGTTATTAACCCTGTACCGGTGATATACTTTGCATTATATTCTGGTAGCTACAAGAGGGTTTTGTTCAGATTAGGAAGAACGTCTACCCATTGAAAGGCTACAGACTATCCCAATTAATCCTTTTAGCTACCATATATCCTTCCTAAGCTTCATAAAATCGTCTAAATGTAGCTGAAATTAGATGAAAATAAGTTGCCGGTAAAGAAGGGGTTAATCTGAAGGTGTACACTGTGTATGTATCTTATCATGCTTGCTTCTATGCTGCATTTCAGTGTTTTTCGCCTATTGGTTCCTTACTATTTATTCCATTTATATTCCTTCCTATTTTATTTCTTGGCTGTCACCCTCCCTCTCCTTTCTCTCTCTCTCTCTCTCTCTCTCTCTCTCTCTCTCTCTCTCTCTCTCTCTCTCTCTCTCTTTAATAGAATAGGGAGACGGTAGCAACATGGGAGTCCCGTGGGAGTAGTAGGGAGAGAGAGAGTTGAAAGGAGTTTGAGTGGATCCCAGAGCAGAGAGAGAGAGAGCGTGTCATGCCTGACTAATGTAAAGCACAACGATTTACCAAGAATATATAATATTAATAATAATAATATTAGTAATAAGGAAGAACGTTTAAACATTAGATTGTGCCAAACATTTTCTGTTTACTTGTAAAGTATTAAGTAATCACTCTTTTATATACCGGTATATATATATATATATATATATATATATATATATATATATATATATATATATATATATATATATAGAGGCGGTGCTACACCAGCACGTTTTGCGGCAATCTTTGATGAGCAACTATTTTCTTGCAATATTTAGGGTCTTCGCATTCTTATCGATAACTAGACTGGTGGGACATGGATTTGTATTGTATGTATGTATATACTCCTACACATATCTCATAGCTGGGGGTGGCCGACTCGAGACAGAGCCCGAACAGGGACAACACAACAACACCAAAAACAAAGTACACAGCTGAAATATTATAATTGACCCCCCACCCAAAAAAAAAAAAAAAAAAAAAAAAATGCTGGGTAAAGCGTTCGTGTGACTGCCTTTACAAGTTTACTACGTATCAAAGAAATTGTAACTGATAAAGGGAAAATAGGAGAGTTAGGTACCTCTTTTTATTCCTGCTCATCTCATTCTCTCTAACCCTATCATTTTCCTATTGTCATCTCCCCTACCCTTTCTCTCTCTCTCTCTCTCTCTCTCTCTCTCTCTCTCTCTCTCTCTCTCCCCCGTTTATGCTTTATTGGTATTTAATATTTCTTTTTGAGTTTCCATTCCACCTCCGTTATTGAGTTTGACAATGTGGATTATAGCAATATTTTTAGCCTCAATGTGAATACAACACGCAACCTTGGCTGGAAATTAGAATTTAAAAGGTTCAACACTAGTATTTGTGGAAACTTTATGACAAGATTTGTTCTACCTAGAATAAACTTCCCTCCGAAGTTGTAAATAGTTCTTCAGTAGAGCAGTTCAAGAGAGTAGATAGTATTGTGTACACTGTAATGATTGTAGTGCACTAAACAGTCTCTCTCCTTCCACTTCGAATATCTCCTCGAAATGGAACGCAAGGTCTCTGAAATACTAACTATTCCTTTGTAACCCCCCCCCCACCTTCTCTCTCGTTTCAGCCTTCCTTCATTGGAAAACCCACTACCTCATTCTTGATTCACCGAGAGAGAGAGAGAGAGAGAGAGAGAGATATGAGACTGACAACCCATTTTCAATACACAATTTTATTTTCTATAATTCTTAGAGGTCTACCGTAAAAAAGGAGTAACTAGATTGAAAGTGTTCTATCTGGTTTTGAAGGATTCTCTTTATACTTATGTAGGTAATTAACTGCAATGAACATTTTAACATCCCTTTCTTATATTGAAGCTATTTTTTCTTTACTAATTGCATGCATGTAATAGTTAAAAGTCTGAAACTATTTTGGTATTCTCTCTTTGCTGAATATAATGTACTGTTTGTATATTGTGTATAGTATATAATTAAGCCTACTGTAATATTTAACACATAGGTACCGATATATTGCTCTTCAAACCGTAAATATTCTTGTTTTGTTTGATTGATATTTATCTACTTTCGAGTATGATTTGCATCCACTAACGTTATTCTTTTCTCCCCAGGTGTGGTTTAAAAACAGACGTGCCAAGTGCCGGCAGCAAGCACAGCAGCAGAACAGCACCAACAACAGCAGCAACAGCAACAGCACCAGCAACAACAGCATCAGCTCCAGCACCACCATCCCCACCACCACCACACCGGCTGCCAATGCCACAGACAGCACGAAAGCCGCTGCGCCGCGCCCCAAGAAGATTAAGGCACCGCTGACACCGTCACCTCCGCCACCAGTCATCAAGTCGTCCCCGCGCCCCGCCTCCCCAGCTTACAAGCCCCCGTCAGTGTCTCCAGCTTCAGCACAGACTCCACCGAATACAACCCCAACCCCCACACCAACACACACCTACGGGTCCTTCCAGGCGGCCCCTACGTCCGAACACAGCAATTACTCGGCCCTGTGGGCCCCTGCTAGCTTGCGGCCCATGAGCGACCTCCACGTCTCAACAGCCAACTGCATGCAGACTCCATCCTCGTACCACATGTCCAGCAAGAGCCCCGCCACAACATGGAACCAGAACTATGGGCCGGCCTCTTACTACGGCAACATGAGCATGGAGTACCTGCCACACCACATGAGCACCCACGGACAGTTTGCGCCCAACCACATGGGGGGGTTTCAGCAGATGGGGAGCCACATGATGGGTTCCCATGGCATGATGGGGGCTTCACAACACTATTCTCGTACCTCTGCGACCTCCGTGCAAGGCGTGGCGACCCCCTCAGCAGGTCAAGACTGTATGGACTTTGGTGATAAATACCAGGTCCTCTGAGCCTCTCAAAAAGAGATGCTTTGGAAGGATGTGTGAAGGTCGCAAGAATAGTCAAATGTTTACCCCTGTGATTTCTAGGTCATTCCTAAGCTGAATAAAGTGTTCTAGCCAAGATAGAACAAAACGCTGGCACCTTAGAGAGAGGTGTATCCCCAATGGCTAAGGGCTGACAGATCATTCAATCTAATCTATGGACTCGGAACTGCAATTCACTCCGATCGACTTGCTTCAGATCAATCGGGGGGCTCGGAACAAATTATCCTCCCTTTCCTATAGTCTTGGAGAATCCAGTATGAGGGCCTCGAAGCAACTCCTTGAACCAGTGAAGCGTTTCAATTTTTTTTTGCAACGGGCCTGATGTTTCTCTTGAATCATAAAGGGCCTGGCATTTCTTCTCAAATGGACCCTCAAACAACTCCTATAATACATCATCCGCTGCAGTTTGAGAGCACACTGAACAATTTCTTCTATACATTTTCAGTTTCCTGATACTTATCCCCCGAAATAAGGGAGATTTCTAGTATACTCCCTAGACCCCCAACAAGCTTAAGGAAATACCCCCAAGACCCCCATTCAAGATTTTGTACATTTTTCGGTAAAAAAAAATCTCGGCCAAAGGCCAATCCTTCCTAAATTTTTAGCTTGCTGTCGCCCGCCAGTAATATTTCGACACCTAAATGGGACGAAAAGTCTTAATATTGACAGAGAAATATGCAAGGTCTTTAAATCGCCACATTAATGGGGCGAACGTCTTAAATTCTTAAAACTAATGTTGCTAAACTTGAGGGAGAAGGGGGTCCAGCAGAAAAGAAAAACTAAAATCTCTCCTTCAACCCCTATATATTGCCAGTGTAGAAGCCCCTTTGAATAAACTGAAGTGCAATGACTTACCGTTTAGCCATTGACCTTAGCCCTTGGTTCTAGCCTTAACTGCCCTTATTAGCCCTTAGTTTTAGCCTTAACTTACCCTTATTTATTGTTTTAGCCTTAACTGCCCTTATTTGGGACGGTTACACCATTTGAGGAGGAGCACTTGTATTGACGCCCTTATTAGCCATTATATATATATATATATATATATTATATATATATATATATATATATATATATATATATATATATATATATATATATACTGTATATATGTATATATATATAAAATATCCACTTTTGTTGTTCTCTGTTATGTATGGTTATAATTTGTGTGTGTGTGTGTGTGTGCGCCTGGATACTGTGTGTGTGTGTGTGTACGTACACGTGAGAAACAGATGACTAGCGCTCTCCCTATTTTGGGATTCCATAGTTAAATGGGGTGAGAGCGATTGGTCTGAGCATGTGGGTTTTAAACTCTCTCTCTCTCTCTCTCTCTCTCTCTCTCTCTCTCTCTCTCTCTCTCTCTCTCTCTCTCAATATAAGGAAAGTGTGAGGTGAAATAGTTGCTTAGGAAGTGAAGACGGGATATTAACCGAACATACACTACATAAGTGTGGGAGATGGTAGAGGGAGAGAGATCCATTTGTAAGCGAGAGTGTAAGTGTGTGAGGGAGATAAATTTGTAAGTAAGATTATAAGTGTGTGTGAGAGAAAGAGAGATGGTCACTGGCACAAAGAAATGTACCGGTAAGTAGAAAGAGAAATTAGAGTAAGAGTAGTCAGTGATGATTATTAGAGTAAGAGTAGTCAGTGATGATTATTAGAGTAAGAGTAGTCAGTGAAGATTATTTGCATTCTCATACTTTTCGTTCGTTTAAATTTCGATAGTGTGTTGAATAAATCCAGAGAGAGAGACAGACAGACAGAAAAAAGATAATATAGACAGGGGAGAGAACAAAGAGAGAGAGAGAGAGATGGTAGAATGAGAAAGATATATAATAAGAGAGCGAGTGTGTGGCAAGGAGAGTGAGCAAAGCGCGAGAGAGAGAGAGATGGTACAATGAAAGAGAGAGAGACCACCTGCCCAATAGAGGGGATTAACTAGAGGCACAAACACCCCCCCCCCCCCCCCCACCTCGATCCCGCTCTCTCTCTCTCTCATACCCACTGCTACCCCACACCTCTCTCTCTCTCTCTCTCTCTCTCTCTCATTTACTAATTTATTATTTTACATTCCACATTCTTAAACATGGTCTCTTCGTTATAGATCTGCATCTAAACTAAAATTCTTGTACAGAAAACAAATATTAAAATCACCGTCATTTTCTACCATGT
>CM064566.1:4117071-4131983 GCA_032716605.1 Paralithodes platypus | reverse complement strand
ATACTTATGTAGGTAATTAACTGCAATGAACATTTTAACATCCCTTTCCTATATTGAAGCCATTTTTTCTTTACTTAGTGATTGTCATGCACTGTAATAGGTTAAAAAGTCTGAACTATTTTTGGTATTTCTCTCTTTGCTGAATATAATGTACTGTGGTATATTGTGTTATTAGTATTTATAATTAAGCCTACTGTAATATTGAACACCATAGGTACCGATATATTGCTCTTTCAAAACCGTAAATATTCTTGTTTTGTTGATTGATATTTCATCTTACTTTCGACGTATGATTTGCATCCACTAAACGTTATTCTTTTCCTCACCCAGGTGTGGTTTAAAAACAGACGTGCCCAAGTGCCGGCAGCAAAGCAGCAAAGCAGCAAGAACCCAGCACCAACAACCAGCAGCAACAGCAACACAGCACCAGCCAACAAACAGCATTCAAGCTCCAGCCACCACCATCCCCACACACCACCACACCGGCTGCCAATGCCCACAGACAGCACGAAAAGCCGCTGCGCCGCGCCCCAAGCAGAAGATTAATGGCACCGCTGACCACCGTCACCTCGCCACCAGTCATCAAGTCGTCCCCGCGCCCCGCCTCCCCAGCTTAACAAGGCCCCCGGTCAGTTGTCTCCAGCTTCAGCCACCAGGACTCCACCGAATACAACCCCAACCCCCAACCACCAACACACACCTACGGGGCCTTCCAGGCGGCCCCTACGTCCGAACACAAGCAATTACTCGGCCCTGTGGGGGGGGGGCCCCTGCTAGCTTGCGGCCCACATTGAGCGACCTCCACGTCTCAACAGCCCAAAACTGCATTGCAGGACTCCATCCCTCGTACCACATGTCCAGCAAGAGACCCGCCACAAACATGGAACCAGAACTATGGGCCGGCATCTTACTACGGCAACATGAGCATGGAGTACCTGCCACACCACATGAGCACCCACGGACAGTTTGCGCCCAACCACATGGGGGGGTTTCAGCAGATGGGGAGCCACATGATGGGTTCCCATGGCATGATGGGGGCTTCACAACACTATTCTCGTACCTCTGCGACCTCCGTGCAAGGCGTGGCGACCCCCTCAGCAGGTCAAGACTGTATGGACTTTGGTGATAAATACCAGGTCCTCTGAGCCTCTCAAAAAGAGATGCTTTGGAAGGATGTGTGAAGGTCGCAAGAATAGTCAAATGTTTACCCCTGTGATTTCTAGGTCATTCCTAAGCTGAATAAAGTGTTCTAGCCAAGATAGAACAAAACGCTGGCACCTTAGAGAGAGGTGTATCCCCAATGGCTAAGGGCTGACAGATCATTCAATCTAATCTATGGACTCGGAACTGCAATTCACTCCGATCGACTTGCTTCAGATCAATCGGGGGGCTCGGAACAAATTATCCCCCCTTTCCTATAGTCTTGGAGAATCCAGTATGAGGGCCTCGAAGCAACTCCTTGAACCAGTGAAGCGTTTCAATTTTTTGTTGCAACGGGCCTGATGTTTCTCTTGAATCATAAAGGGCCTGGCATTTCTTCTCAAATGGACCCTCAAACAACTCCTATATTACATCATCCGCTGCAGTTTGAGAGCACACTGAACAATTTCTTCTATACATTTTCAGTTTCCTGATATTTATCCCCCGAAATAAGGGAGATTTCTAGTATACTCCCTAGACCCTCAACAAGCTTAAGGAAATACCCCCAAGACCCCCATTCAAGATTTTGTAAATTTTTCGGTAAAAAAAAATCTCGGCCAAAGGCCAATCCTTCCTAAATGTTTAGCTTGCTGTCGCCCGCCAGTAATATTTCGACACCTAAATGGGACGAAAAGTCTTAATATTGACAGAGAAATATGCAAGGTCTTTAAATCGCCACATTAATGGGGCGAACGTCTTAAATTCTTAAAACTAATGTTGCTAAACTTGAGGGAGAAGGGGTCCAGCAGAAAAGAAAAACTAAAATCTCTCCTTCAACCCCTATATATTGCCAGTGTAGAAGCCCCTTTGAATAAACTGAAGTGCAATGACTTACCGTTTAGCCATTGACCTTAGCCCTTGGTTCTAGCCTTAACTGCCCTTATTAGCCCTTAGTTTTAGCCTTAACTTACCCTTATTTATTGTTTTAGCCTTAACTGCCCTTATTTGGGACGGTTACACCATTTGAGGAGGAGCACTTGTATTGACGCCCTTATTAGCCATTATATATATATATATATATATATATATATATATATATATATATATATATATACTGTATATATGTATATATATATAAAATATCCACTTTTGTTGTTCTCTGTTATGTATGGTTATAATTTGTGTGTGTGTGTGTGTGCGCCTGGATACTGTGTGTGTGTGTGTGTGTACCGTGAGAAACAGATGACTAGCGCTCTCCCTATTTTGGGATTCCATAGTTAAATGGGGTGAGAGCGATTGGTCTGAGCATGTGGGTTTTAAACTCTCTCTCTCTCTCTCTCTCTCTCTCTCTCTCTCTCTCAATATAAGGAAAGTGTGAGGTGAAATAGTTGCTTAGGAAGTGAAGACGGGATATTAACCGAACATACACTACATAAGTGTGGGAGATGGTAGAGGGAGAGAGATCCATTTGTAAGCGAGAGTGTAAGTGTGTGAGGGAGATAAATTTGTAAGTAAGATTATAAGTGTGTGTGAGAGAAAGAGAGATGGTCACTGGCACAAAGAAATGTACCGGTAAGTAGAAAGAGAAATTAGAGTAAGAGTAGTCAGTGATGATTATTAGAGTAAGAGTAGTCAGTGATGATTATTAGAGTAAGAGTAGTCAGTGAAGATTATTTGCATTCTCATACTTTTCGTTCGTTTAAATTTCGATAGTGTGTTGAATAAATCCAGAGAGAGAGACAGACAGACAGAAAAAAGATAATATAGACAGGGGAGAGAACAAAGAGAGAGAGAGAGAGATGGTAGAATGAGAAAGATATATAATAAGAGAGCGAGTGTGTGGCAAGGAGAGTGAGGCAAAGCGCGAGAGAGAGAGAGAGATGGTACAATGAAAGAGAGAGACCACCTGCCAATAGATGGGGATTAACTAGAGGCACAAAAACCCCCCCCCCCCCCCCCCCCCCACCTCGATCCCGCTCTCTCTCTCTCTCATACCCACTGCTACCCCACACCTCTCTCTCTCTCTCTCTCTCTCTCATTTACTAATTTATTATTTTACATTCCACATTCTTAAACATGGTCTCTTCGTTATAGATCTGCATCTAAACTAACATTCTTGTACAGAAAACAAATATTAAAATCACTTCATTTTCTACCATGTAAATTATAGATGAATTTTCGGTGATACATAGAGGGACTCTCTCTCTCTCTCTCTCTCTCTCTCTCTCTCTCTCTCTCTCTCTCTCTCTCTCTCTCTCTCTCTCTCTCTCTCTCTCTCTCTCTCTCTCTCTCTCTCATCTCTTCTCTCTCTCTCTCTCTCTCCTCTCTATATCTCTCTCTCTCTCTCTCTCTCTCTCTCTCTCTCTCTCTCTCTCTCTCTCTCTCTCCTCTATCTCTCTCTCTCTCTCTCTTGCTCTATTTCTCACTCACTCTCTCTCTCTCTCTCTCTTCTCTCTCCTCTCTCTCTCTTCTCTCTCCTCTCTCTCTTCTCTCTCCTCTCTCTTTCTCTCTCTCGCTCTCTCTCGCTCTCTCTCTCTCTCTCTCTCTCTCTCTCTCTCTCTCTGTACCCAGCTGCCCTCCCCTCCCTAAGTATGGGCTTAAAGAGGGCTGACCGAGGGAGAGAGGGAGTGTGTATGTGTGTGTGCGAGAGAGAGAGAGAATGTATGTGGAGGAAGAGACAATGTGAGAGATATTATGTGTTAGAGAGAGTACGGGTGTTAAAAAGTAAAAGTGTGTAAGAGAAAGAGAGAGTATATGTGTCTGTGTAAATGTGTGGGTGAAATCAAATCTTATTCCTCTATTCTTGGCTATACTTATTCTTATACTTTACGGTCATATCGGAGAGGTCTTGGCTAACCCTTTTAAAATAATTACCAATTAGGGCATCATGTTAATTTCAATATAACATCCAATTATTCAGCATTTAGTGTATGATGACGCGTTTATTCTGGCTTATCAGTAGACGATTTGGGTTAGTTTAGACAGTAATTGTGGAGGTCTGAGGGATAATTGAGGTAGACTTTACCTCCTTGATTCTAACAGGGCCTTCTTAACCTGACTAAAACTGTTTGATGTCTGCCAGAATAAAGAGAAAAGGCGTCATCGTAGCTTATACTGAAATGTTGCAATATCAATACTTAAAAGGCTAAGGGCTGGCTATTTAAAGGGCGAAAAGGGCTGATTTAAAGGGCGTGTATACTGAAATTTATAAACTGTTTCTAGAAGGATATACATCTATGGGGAGCATCCTCCACTGGTATCAAGGCGAAGGGGCCACACTCCTAAAGGGCCTCAATCCTAAACATTCATCAAACTTTAATCTAACTTAACCTATTTTAACTCGATCCTAACCAAATTTATCCTAACCTAACCTAGCAAAACCTATCCTAATCTATCCCTTAGGTTGCTTAGGCTTGTGGCCGTTTAGGGAAGGGGCTGGTATGACTTGCTTCCTCTGTCTCACAACTGCGTTAATTGGGTCGTTGAACAACATTACATATCTACCGCAGTCACTGCTATGAACATTTGTACAGCTTTGAACAGAATTATCACATCTTTTACATAGTATTGACTACTTAAATTTCCAATATTATCACTACTAAGTATTTTTGAGGTACCACATTGCCACTACAACTACCAACATTACCGGTACCACAACTAGCAACATTACCACAACTACCAACATAACCAGTAAAATTACCACAATCTCTATCAACATTACCACCAACATTACCACCACCACCACAACTACCAACATTACCATCACCATACTACCAACATTACCACCACACCACAACTGCCAACATTACCACCACCACAACTACCAACATTACCACCACACCAAAACTACCGACATTACCACGACCACAACTACCAACATTACCACCACCACCAAAACTACCAACATTACCACGACCACAACTACCAACATTACCACAACTACCAACATAACCAGTAAAATTATAACAATATCTATCAACATTACCACCACCATAACTACCAACATTACCACCACCACCACAACTACCAACATTACTACCACCACCACAACTACCAACATTACTATCACCATACTACCAACATTACCACCACACCATAACTACCAACATTACCACCACCACAACTACCAACATTACCACCACACCAAAACTACCGACATTACCACCACCACCAAAACTACCAACATTACCACGACCACAACTACCAACATTACCACCACAACAACTACCAACATTGCCACAACATCTATCAACATTACCACCACAACTATCAACATTTTCACCACCACAACTACCAACATTGCCATCACAACTACCACAATAATGAAAGAAAAGCAACAGCTACCAACATTACCACCACCACAATTACCAACATTACCACCACCACAACTACCAACATTTCCACCACCACAACTACCAACATTTCTACCACCACAACTACCAACATTACCACCACCACCACAACTACCACACTAATGACAGAAAAACAACAGGGTCGACAAAAAAGAATGGAAAAAATTGATTTAGGGGAAAACATCTTCTAAAATGTACATAGCTGTTTATAAAATGTAAGTCTTTTAAATGGACAATTTAAATTAGCTGGCAACTATTATTATTATTATTATTTGTTTGTTTTATTTACTTTTCCATTAATAATTATTGATATTATTTTTATCTTTTATTGTCATTTAGTTTAGTTATTATTTTGTATTTATTATTATTATTGTTGTATTTATTTCTTGACAATCCTTTCCTCATTCGCATTTAACCATAAATTTGAAAGCCTTATTTTTCTACCGATTTTTTTATAACACTTGCATTCCATATGTATTTACGAAAAAGAATACTAATTTTATGCTTGTTGGTTTTGGAAATCGATAACCTTGTATATTTTGTTAGGGCTGTTTATTGTAGGGTCGGCTGGCCAATTTGTACGCGTTTGGTTGAATTAGTACGCAGAATGGATTGACCCCTAGAGGATTATGCAGAGTTTTGTTTACAGTTTATTTCGGCTATTATTAGACGATTGTATGCAGCTTAGGAAGGATCTGTGGGGTTGCCAGGGGGAAGACTATCTCGATGAACACTCCGATTTCCATATCAAATTCAAATAGTTTAATTGTTATATGCCAAATCTACATAATACAAGAATAAGTTGTGTTAAAAGGTTATCACATAACAAAGAGGACTTGATACCTATTGGTATATACCCTTCCTAATCTGAATAAAACTTCTATTAATAGCCAGAAAACAAATTAAATTCGTCGTCTTATCTTGAAATTGTTAAAAAGCTACACTGTATAAACACAAAGGTATAAAAAGGGCATAACAAATGGTATATTGGTAGGAATATACCTGAATATTTAATATACCTTATTTCTTATATAGGTTTATCACTACCGATATACCTTAAAAGGTAAATTACTAAGATAACACTTTAGCCTTTATATACCTTCTTCATGCCCATATTATAATTACTAAGAACACTTTAGCCTTTATATACCTTCTTCATGCCCATATTATAATTACTAAGATAACACTTTAGCCTTTATATACCTCCTTCATGCCCATATTATAATTAGTTGGATTAATACATTTTGTATCCATATATGCGTCGTTTGGCTACATGTTTGCCTCTTAAATTTAATTAATCTAGCTATTAATTTGTGGGTACTAAAATCTATTTATTGTAAGTAAGCAGGATATCTTGATCCCAAACCTCTGTAACTCAAAAAGGGCTGGAACAAATGGGCTGTAAATTTCTACGCCCATTCCCTGACTGACCCTTCGTAAATGGTAAACATAATAAAACTCAAAAAGGGCTGGAGCAAATGGGCTGTACATTTCTACGCCCATTCCCTGGCTAACCCTTCGTAAATAAGTAACACCCCATTCTTAACATTAATCATCAATTACAAACCCCCAATGTATTTGAATTAACTAATAAAAGCATATGGTCCTCCCGGGATTCCAACTCGGGACACACCACACCCAGAACATAAGCACCTAAATGGTCAAACTAATAGCTCGATTGTTCTAGTTGTTTGTGAGTTATAGAAGGTTAGTTGTCTAGATTGTTGGCCTATCTATAATAAAAGGACTATAGTATTTATATCGTTTGCGTACTAATAGGATCACCCACCGCGTACACATTGGCCAGGCTGCCCTAACCCTTTTCCCTGTCATTTTTAATATATATGTATTTTTCTATCTTTTGCTATTGACATTTCTTTATCACGGAAAACGGATGGTAGTCGAGCTTTTTGCCACTTGTAATTTATCGATGTGTTTTAACTAATGGACTCTGAATCTGGCTAGTTCGTTGAATATATTTTACCATTTCAATAGTAGTATATGTTTATTTAGCCAGATGAATGAATATGGTAATGTTTCACAATTGTATTCATTTTGTCACATAATCAGTCACTCCATAGGGTTTCAGAATGATAATTTACATATATACATTGTTAATAACTTTGGTCTATTCATATTTATTTTACATAGATTAATATGTCAATGTACAGTACAGTATGTGTGTATATAATTTTGTAAGGCATATACCTTGTATTTAATAACTTTTTTTTCAATAGCTTTCTTTTGATGAAAACAGCTTGACTACAATTCCGTTTTCTGTGCAACAAGAGAAAATGGGGAGAGCTTGTATCATAGGCGAGAATCGTGCAATGACTATTAGAAATGCTTAACCCTTTTGATTCCGAGAAGATTTTTAAGATAAAACCGTCTGGCGGTATAGATATGAACATTGAATTGCATGAGTTAGATGGGACGACATTTGTTCATAAATGGAAATAGTTAAAGCGGCTTTATATGAATCTATCTATCTATCTATTTATTGCCTGACGCCGTGATCCCCGAAGGGCTGGCCATATGAAACTAAATGAATATAATTATTTATTTATTTCGAGCGCTCCATCCTCACTTCGTTATAATTGATATTCTTAATAAATGCGTGGATTTTTGTACTACTTCCCATTTTGAATATGAAAAAATCGAACACATTTAATCCTTTTTTTTATTTTATTTTTTTTTTTTTTTATTTTTTTTTAGCTATAGACAAAAAACAAAAACATCTTGCTCGGCTCCAAAAGGGTTCTGCAGTGCTCTTTTATATGTACAGTAACTCTTACTAAATGTACCACGGATGTAATGTGCTAAGGAGAAAAAAATATGATGTACATTTAAACCATGGCTTTTTACTTATTCCACTACTCTATTAAATATGTGTTATGTATGTACGAAATTATGTATGTGTTATGTTATGTATGTATTATGATATGTATGTGAATGCATTATGTTATGTATATTAAATCATGTGCGGTATGTATTATGTATATATTATGTTATGTAAGTGTATAAAATTGTAAAAATAAAGTAAGACAAATTTACAGAATGAATTTAAACAACATTTGAGGAGGAGCCGTTTATTGACGTTTCGTTATTAATAATTTCATTTAATTTATATACCCGTAACAGACAGACGTTAAGGGGAGGTGTTTAGTTTCCTCCCTAGATATCCTTCAAGCTTAAGATTACACCCCCTAGACCCCCTTTCAAGATAAATTTGTACATTTTTCGGTAGAAAAATGTCGGCCGGTTCCTCTTAAATTACAGGCTCGCTATCGCTCGCCAGGATAAAATAGACACCTAAATGGCCCGAAAGGTCTTAAAATTGATAGAAATGGGTTGAAAGTTCTTAAAATCGTCAAAATAATGAGGCGAACGTCTTAAAATTAGAAAAACAATGGGACAAATCATGAGTGAGAAAGGAGTCCAGAAAAAATCCCTCAAGTGGAAATCTCCCCTTAAGAGTATGATCGATCTATTGGAGTCTAAAGTTACATATTGGCCCTTGTCTGTCTATTTGTATCTATCTAGCTTTATATCTATCGTCACTGGGCACGCTATTCTCTCTCTCTCTCCCCCTACCTATCTATCGCTTCATCTGCCCCGAACAATGCATCCCCCCCACCCCCCTTCTCTTTCTCTCTCGTTCTCTCTCGTTCTCTCTCTTTCTCTCTCTCTCTCTCTCTCTCTCTCTCTCTCTCTCTCTCTCTCTCTCTCTCTCATGATGCATACATGGAGGTTAAATCACAAATACGTGTCATCAAATTATGTAGTAAAATTCGCTAGGAAAATTGAAACAGTGCCTCTTCTCTCTCTCTCGTGCCTGACATATACCCATATGAGCAGTAACAGTATATCTCACTCTCTCTCTCTCTCTCTCTCTCTCACATATACCCATCTGAACAGTAACAGTATATCTCACTCTCTCTCTCACATAAATTATACCCATCTGAACAGTAACAGTATATCTCACTCTCTCTCTCTCTCACACATATACCCATCTGAACAGTAACAGTATATCTCACTCTCTCTCTCTCTCTCTCTCTCTCTCTCTCACATATACCCATCTGAACAGTAACCGTATATCTCACTCTCTCTCTCACATAAATTATACCCATCTGAACAGTAACAGTATATCTCTCTCTCACACATATACCCATCTGAGCAGTAACAGTATATCTCACTCTCTCTCTCTCTCTCACACATATACCCATCTGAACAGTAACAGTATATCTCACTCTCTCTCTCTCTCTCTCACACATATACCCATCTGAACAGTAACAGTATATCTCACTCTCTCTCTCTCTCTCTCACACATATACCCATCTGAACAGTAACAGTATATCTCACTCTCTCTCTCTCTCTCACACATATACCCATCTGAACAGTAACAGTATATCTCACTCTCTCTCTCTCTCTCACACATATACCCATCTGAACAGTAACAGTATATCTCACTCTCTCTCTCTCTCACACATATACCCATCTGAACAGTAACATTATAGCCCAAACATACCCCATAGTAACTCGGTGTATCATGTTTCTAGCCATTGTTCCAAACCATATGATCGGCTGGGAGGGAAGGGAAGGAAGGATGGGAGGGTGGGGGAGAGCGAGGGGTCATGTTTGCAAATATGGCATGTCTGTCTGCAGCTTGCAATGTGCCCTAGGAAAGATTGTGTCCAGCTGTTCTTCCAGTATTTGGAAATATAATCTAGGCTACCTATTGCTCGTGCTTGAAATTTACGTACAGCTACTCTCATTTTTCAGTCAGTCAGTCAGTCAGCCCTTACTCCCACACGGGGCAGGGAGGATCAGCAAGAGACACGAGAAAGGATAAAGAGGTGACAGGATAACACATATAACAGTGCCCTCTAAAAGGAAGCACACAAGCATTCAGAAGCACCCATCACACCCGAAATCAATGGCTTCACCTCAGATTGTTTTTGTTTTATTGTTTTTAAATTTACAGTATAGGCCTATACAAACAACTTCAGTACTCGTCAAAGTTCAAACCTGCAATATGCACACAGAGGAGTACGGTAGTCAATGTCTCAGTATCTGCTATATACACATTAACTTATCCAAATATAATTCCAAGTTGATCCTTAGTTATCTCTACAAAGGAGTCTTAAATAGTCAGGGGTGTTTAAGTCCCAACTTACAGTAGATCCTGTAGATAAACGGTGATTTGTATGGGTCCTTTTTTTATCATATTTTCGGTTTGATAACTAAAGAACATATTTTTAAGTTCGATTATATTTTATTTTGGGCAGAGTATAATAATGTATTTATGCTTGTACAGTATATGCACAGGCACATACCCCATAGCTGGGGGTGGCCGACTCGAGACAGAGCCCGAACAGGGACAACACAACATAAACAAAATATATATATATATATATATATATATATATATATATATATATATATATATATATATATATATATATATATATATATATTCACACCCGTCTAGGTCACCCAGGAGAAATATAATCATACAGTCATAAATATAATCAGTCATAAATATAATCATAGTCATAAATATAATCATACAGTCATAAATATAATCATAGTCATAAATATAATCATAGTCATAAATATAATCATAGTCATAAATATAATCATAGTCATAAATATAATCATAGTCATAAATATAATCAGTCATAAATATAATCATAGTCATAAATATAATCATAGTCATAAATATAATCATAGTCATAAATATAATCATAGTCATAAATATAATCAGTCATAAATATAATCATAGTCATAAATATAATCATAGTCATAAATATAATCATAGTCATAAATATAATCAGTCATAAATATAATCATAGTCATAAATATAATCAGTCATAAATATAATCATAGTCATAAATATAATCATAGTCATAAATATAATCATACAGTCATAAATATAATCATAGTCATAAATATAATCATAGTCATAAATATAATCATACAGTCATAAATATAATCATACAGTCATAAATATAATCATACAGTCATAAATATGTTAGCTATGCAAATACGATTCCAGTGTAAACATATGGAATTGATAAAGCCCAATAATAGTGCAATGGAAAGATAATTGTTAGAATTTGTTCTGTTGGACCTACGGTACCCGGAAAACAACCTGAAAGATCACTACTTAACCCTTTCAGTAACATGGCATTTTCAGTGTTTAAAAACTAGACGATTATCTGCAGCTTATAAAGAACTGAAAAACAACGGGGAAAAATATCTCGATTATCCCTTGAAGTCCCTCAGACTCTTTCTAAGCTAAATAAAATCGTCTAATAACATCCATAATAAAACAGACTGCCATTATTGAACTGGTAAATATCTGGCAATGAATAAATAATACCCATGAATCGTGCTCTGTCGATGTGAAGTGATGAGTATGTATCGATGGGAGATCCAAAAGCAATTTTAACATCCCTGGAAACACAGCGGATGCCTTGATTAAGGGGAGAATTCCACTGGAGGGATTTTTTTCTGGACCCCTTTCTCCCTCATGTTTAGCCCCATTGCTTTTGAGATTTTAAGACGTTCGCCCTAGTAGTTTGGAAATTTTAAGACATTTTGCCCTATTTCTGTCAATTTTAAGACCTTTCGTGCCTTTAAGGTGTCGATTTTTCCTGGCGAGCGATAGCGAGCCTGTAATTTAAGAGCAACCGGCCTCCGGCCGGGACATTTTTCTACCGAAAAATGTACAAATTTATCTTGAAAGGGGTTCTAGGGGGTGTAATTTTAAGCTTGATGAAAACGTAGGGAACAAACTAAATACCTCTCCTTAATTCGTAGAGGTGGTGGCAGAGTAGAATATCTATTTCAATGTCTATCTATCTATCTATCTACCGGTATGTATCTATTGCATATTTGCAAGCTCACAAATACACATGAATACAAACTATACACACACACACACACACTGCAGTATAACATCGGAGGTGAAGCCATTGATTTGAGGGCTGAAGAGTGATTGGTGCTTCTGAATGCTTGTGTGCTTGCGTTTTGTGGGCGAAACTATTATGTCTTCTGTCCCCTCGTTTTCCTTTCTCGTGTCTCTTGCTGATCCTCCCTACCCCTTGTGGGATTAAGGGCTGGCTATACTTCACAAGCTCCAAGATCAGCATTTCCGATAACCCAAATGCTGGAAAAAAGTTGGGTGTGGTTCTGTGTTCAGGTATGTTGCAAAGATGCCTCGTTTTTTTTTCTCTATCTCGCCCTCTCTCTTTGGCTTGTATCCATTCGGCCCCATTCAGCCTACTGTTTTAAGACGTTTACCCCTATCCAGGTGTCAATATTTTCCTGGCGAGCGGTAGCGAGCCAGCATATATATATATTTTGGTTTTGACAGCAAGCTAAATTTGTACATTTTTCGATAGAAAAATGTCTCCGGCGAAACCGGATTTCTCCATACAATGCTGGCTTGCTATCGCTCGCCAGGAAGAAATCGACACCTGGATGGGGATAAGCGTCTTAAAACAGTGGCTGAATGGGGCCGAATGGATACAAGCCAGGGAAAGAGAGAAAAGGAGAGAACGATAAAGAAAAAATCCGGTGACCCCCCTTAAAGAGACGGTGAGGTTCTGTGTGTAGGTATGTTGCAAAGACGGTGTGGTTCTGTGTGTAGGTATGTTGCAAAGACTGTGTGGTTCTGTGTGTAGGTATGTTGCAAAGACGGTGTGGTTCTGTGTGTAGGTATGTTGCAAAGACGGTGTGGTTCTGTGTGTAGGTATGTTGCAAAGACGGTGTGGTTCTGTGTAGGTATGTTGCAAAGACGGTGTGGTTCTGTGTGTAGGTATGTTGCAAAGACGGTGTGGTTCTGTGTGTAGGTATGTTGCAAAGACGGTGTGGTTCTGTGTGTAGGTATGTTGCAAAGACGGTGTGGTTCTGTGTGTAGGTATGTTGCAAAGACGTGTGGTTCTGTGTGTAGGTATGTTGCAAAGACGGTGTGGTTCTGTGTGTAGGTATGTTGCAAAGACGGTGTGGTTCTGTGTGTAGGTATGTTGCAAAGACGGTGTAGGTATGTTGCAAAGATTCCCGGATATACCGGTACTGTTGTTGTTATTGTATTAAAGAGACGGTGGGGCCATTAGTATATGTCACTTGAGGGATGACTTGCGCCCACCCAATGTGTGTGTGTGTGGGTGTGTTCGAATGTGTCCGTGTAGGCGGGTGGGTGGGTGTTCGAATGTGTGTGTGTGTGGGCTGGTGTTTTGTTGGAATGTGTGTGCGGGTGGGTGGGTGTGTGTTGGAATGTGTGTGTGTGTGTGTGTGTGGATGTTCGTTCGAATGTGTTGGTGTTCGAGTGGGTGTATTTTTGTTCGAATGTGTGTGTGTGTGATGGGCGGGTGAGGGAGAGAGTATTTGTCTTGTGTGTGTGTGTGTTTGTCCTGGTGTGTGTGAAACAGAGAGAAAGTGTGTGCCTATATGTGTGTCTGTGTATGTGTTTGAGAGTGTGTGAGAGAGAGAAGAGAGATTTCACACACACACACACACACACACACACACACACACACATACACACATACAGAGTCTTCCCGAGCGAGGCATTCATGAGCATCTTATTATTCACCGGCTTAAAGTAATGAGGTCCGCTTTGAGGCCATTCACGATGTTGGCTGTGTCTGCCTGTCTCTATAAATCTGGGCTACCAACATTACTGCTACCACTGCTACCAACATTACTGCCAACACTACCAACATTACTGCTACCACTGCTACCAACATTACTGCCAACACTACCAACATTACTATTATCCCTACTACCAATATTTCTACCACTACTGCCAACATTACTACTACCACTTCTATCTACTAACAGTGCTACCAACATTACTACTATTACTACTATCAACATTATTATCATTACTACCACTACTATTACCAACATTACTACCACTATTACTACCTCCACTACTACCATCACTACAACTACAACATCAACCACAACTACCTTATTAACCTCAACTACAACACTATAACCACTACCACCACCACTGCAACAACCACAACTATCAAACTACCACAACTACTAACACCACTACAACTATGCCTACCACATCTTCCACAACTACCACCTACACCACAACTACCACCACCATCACAACTACTACCACAACCACCACAACTACCTCAACACCAACAACCACCACAACCACAACCATCACAACAACTACCACAACCACCACCATGATGACAGGTGATTGTTTTGAGCGGCAGATGTTTAGATGACAAAGGTTCTGAACTCCCCCCTTAACCCCCCCCCCCCTTTTCCCTTTCCAACCTCCTCCTCTGTACCCCACTCGTTGGCTCGCTCGCTCACGCCTTTTCTCTCTCTCTCTCTCTCTCCCTCTCTCCCTCTCTCTCTCTCTCTCTCTCCGTTATAGCAATT
>CM064566.1:4109571-4112071 GCA_032716605.1 Paralithodes platypus | reverse complement strand
TTAAGCTTGATGGAGGTCTAGCGAACTAACTAAAACCCTCCCCTTAACCAGGGTGTTAGGAGCAATTTTGTGTGAAGACTAGAGTGAATACGAGAAGAAATACAAGGCAATGAACGTGAAATAGCATTGTTTCGGCCATTTTATCACTTCCAAAGACATTATTTGAACTATTGACCATCATTTTAGAAAATAATGAACTAGGCCTTCGTTTGACACCCTGCTATTAACCTATCTCAACCTGAATTTACCCATGCGACTTAGCAATCATCCTTAGTATTAGCATTGGTATTATATGCATGTTCTGTGGTTTTATTTTCTGTGGTTTTATTTTCTATGGTTTTATTTTCTGTGGTTTTATTTTGTGGTTTTATTTTCTATGGTTTTATTTTCTATGGTTTTATTTTCTATGGTTTTATTTTCTGTGGTTTTATTTTCTGTGGTTTTATTTTCTATGGTTTTATTTTCTATGGTTTTATTTTCTGTGGTTTTGTTTTCTGTGGTTTTATTTTCTATGGTTTCATTTTCTGTGGTTTTATTTTCTATATTTACTTCATCCTATTTTATTTCTATTTTTTAAGGTAAGGATGGCTGGAGAGAGACAATACAGAGAGATAGACAATGGCAGAGAAAGGTAAGACAAATTGAAGAGTTGTAAGTTAAGAATTATATTGACCAAGTACCGGTATAGTTCATTCATTATTGGTAGGCCACATATTGTAACCCCTAACCTCTGTAACTCATGAAGGGCTAGAGGAAATGGGCTGTCAATTCCCACACCTATTCCCTGCCTGGCCCTTCCCAAATCCTAGGAATATTAGCTTGATTACTCTAGTTGATTTTGAGCTAAAGAGGCTAGTGATCAAGTTTTTTAGCCTACCTCTAGTGAACAGGGTATAATACAGTTAGCTCAGAATTGATCACTTGCGAGTTTCTGGCTATACGGAAGTTGGAGCTGTAAACATCGGTAGTAAACATAGATACAATCATGAAGTAGATGTCTAATGGATTAAACGTACGCTTAATTTAGTTGAATGTATGTATAAATGTTCTACAATCGCATTTTAGCTGGTAACTGCTAAATATCAATGTCAGAAACACCAACTTCCTTATAGCCTGAAACTCGCAAGTGGTTATATCTTTGTTATCTGTAGTGGGTGTTGGTTTATAAAGATAACTTGTACAAATATTCATAGTAGCATTTTGTGAACTTTGCAGGGATCAGTGGGCATAAAAGCTAGGCCATAGTGGGAGGGAGTAAAGTAGAATCATTTAACCCTTTCACGCTCATATGACGCAGAGGTTGCCAGATTAGCAATAAGAAATAGAGTTCTCTCACTCTTATAATTACCTCTCCAAAATTAGTTTTCTGCCCACAGCTAACTCAAAGACAACTGCAGAGGTTAAAGTAACTAAACTAAAGGCTTCTAAATACCCCTGATGGTAACAAAGGCTTTAAAGTATCCCCAATAGGCTCAAACTAGCGTCATATGTTGGAGAGGGTTAATAATAGACTCATTGCGTACGGCGTCGTAGCTGCTCCATACTCAGGAAAACTAGACTATCATAAGAACATAAGAACATAAGAAAATGGGAGTCTGCAGAAAGCCGATTGGCCTAAGCAAGGCAGATCCCTGTTTCATCATTTATCATTTATCATCATTTCATCATTTATGATATCCAGTTATGACATGTTGTTTTAGTATTAATAACGGTGGCATAGTCAGTAGAGCGTCAATTGCTGATGAAAGGGTCGGCGGATCTAGCCTGCATTGTCAAAATGTTATTGGTAGATGTTAAGGGGAGGTCTCCACTTGAAGGACTTTTTTCTTGACCCCTTTCTCCCTCATGTCTAGTCCCATTGCTTTTGAGATTTTAAGACGTTCGCCCCATTAATTTGGCGATTTTAAAAACTTTCGCCCCATTTGTGTCAATTTTAAGACCTTTCGTGCCATTTAGGTGTCGATATTTTCCTGGCGAGCGATAGCGAGCCTGTAATTTAAGAGGAAGTGGCCTTCGGCCAGGACATTTTTCTACCGAAAAATGTACAAATTTATCTTGAAAGGAGGTCTAGGGGGTATAATTCTAAGCTTAATGGAAATCTAGGGAACAAACTAAACACCTCCCCTTAAGCCTGGGCAACTTGACCTAGCGATTCGTGACAAACGCCGAATGTTCATGTTCTTGGGAATTACGGCGTCTGGTTTTTTTCTGTAGCAGTTAGGGAGAGGCTAATAGCGAGATAAGGCACCGCAGAGAGCTCTAGGCTAGATGGATAAGCAGTATAGAAATACATGAGTAGGCCTCTTTTGATCTTAGAGTAGGAACTTATTTTGAAATGGACGAGGGAGCTATGGACTTTCAATTACAAATATATTAAATGGATGTGATAAGTCTGTTTGCCTGATATTGCTACCCCGAGTTTTCGAGTAAATTTGTCCATATTTTTGTCTACAGTTTACACATTTTGATAACTTTAATTTGTTATATTGGTTTACCATTA
>CM064566.1:4077071-4104571 GCA_032716605.1 Paralithodes platypus | reverse complement strand
AAATCAATGTCCTCTTATACTCCCCTTCTCAAAAACCATTAACACAACCATTAGAAAAATACACAAATAAAAATATATAACCCCCCTCCCCCCCCCCCTCCCTCAACCCCCACCCCACATCTTTCTCCACCCTTAAGGGGAGATGAGTCGTTTTTCTGGTCCTCCTTCTTCCTCATGTTTAGCCCCATTAGTTTTAAGATTTTATGTCGTTCGGCCCATTAGTTTGGCGATTAAAAAAAAAAAAAAAAAAAATCAATATTATGACGTTTTGTGCCATTTTGGTGTGTCTTTTTTCCTAGCGAGCGATAGCGACATTTTTCTATCGAAAAATGTACAAATTTATCTTGAAGGAGGGTCGTGGGGGATATATTTGTATTAGCTTGATGGAGGCCTAGGGAGGAAACTAAACAACAACAAAACTATATATATAATACAAAAAAAATTATATATATATAAATATGTAAATGAGCAAATAAATACGCCCGTCCCCCCTTAATTTGAAACCATATTATTATTTATTTTTGCCTTGGCCATATTTTCGGCGGGAACTCTGGACCAATTAGAGGGGATTTGGCATCGCTCTCGCTCTCTCTAGTCAGCCAATCAGAACGCGCCTTTTGGCCTTAACCCTTGCAGTCTGAGGTCGATGTTTTTTTGTTTTTTTGTTTGTGTTATTAAGGGGAGGTTTCCACTTGAGGGATTTTTTGTCTAACTTCCTTCTCCCTCATGTTTACCTCCATTGTTTTTGAGATTTTAAGACGTTTGCCCCATTAGTTTGACGATTTTAAGAACTTTCGCCCCATTTATATCACTTTCAAGACTTTTCGTGCCATTTAGGTGTCGATTTTTTCCTGGCGAGCGATAGCGAGCCTGTAATTTAAGAGGAAGCTGCCTTCGGCTGGGAAATTTTTCTACCGAAAAATGTACAAATTTATCTTGGAAGGGGGTCAAGGGGGTGTAATTTCAAGATTGATGGAAGTCTAGGAAACGCACTAAAAACCTCCCCTTAACCTACACTATAAACACCAAGGAGGTTTTTATTAATCTACACTATAAACACCAAGAAGGTTTTTATTAATCTACACTATAAACACCAAGAAGGTTTTTGTGTTATTAATCTACATTATAAACACCAAGAAGGTTTTATGTGTTATTAATCTACACTATAAACACCAAGAAGGTTTTTATTAATCTACACTATAAACACCAAGAAGGTTTTTGTGTTATTAATCTACATTATAAACACCAAGAAGGTTTTATGTGTTATTAATCTACACTATAAACACCAAGAAGGTTTTTATTAATCTACACTATAAACACCAAGAAGGTTTTTGTGTTATTAATCTACATTATAAACACCAAGAAGGTTTTTATTAATCTACACTATAAACACCAAGAAGGTTTTTATTAATCTACACTATAAACACCAAGAAGGTTTTTATTAATCTACACTATAAACACCAAGAAGGTTTATGTGTTATTAATCTACACTATAAACACCAAGAAGGTTTATGTGTTATTAATCTACACTATAAACACCAAGAAGGTTTATATTAATCTACACTATAAACACCAAGAAGGTTTTTGTGTTATTAATCTACACTATAAACACCAAGAAGGTTTATGTGTTATTAATCTACACTATAAACACCAAGAAGGTTTATGTGTTATTAATCTACACTATAAACACCAAGAAGGTTTATGTGTTATTAATCTACACTATAAACACCAAGAAGGTTTATGTGTTATTAATCTACACTATAAACACCAAGAAGGTTTATGTGTTATTAATCTACACTATAAACACCAAGAAGGTTTTTATTAATCTACACTATAAACACCAAGAAGGTTTTTGTGTTATTAATCTACACTATAAACACCAAGAAGGTTTTTGTGTTATTAATCTACACTATAAACACCAAGAAGGTTTTTGTGTTATTAATCTACACTATAAACACCAAGAAGGTTTTTATTAATCTACATTATAAACACCAAGAAGGTTTTTATTAATCTACATTATAAACACCAAGAAGGTTTTTGTGTTATTAATCTACACTATAAACACCAAGGAGGTTTTTATTAATCTACATTATAAACACCAAGAAGGTTTTTGTGTTATTAATCTACACTATAAACACCAAGAAGGTTTTTGTGTTATTAATCTACATTATAAACACCAAGAAGGTTTTTTGTTTGTGTTATTAATCTACATTATAAACACCAAGAAGGTTTTTGTGTTATTAATCTACACTATAAACACCAAGGAGGTTTTTATTAATCTACATTATAAACACCAAGAAGGTTTTTGTGTTATTAATCTACACTATAAACACCAAGAAGGTTTTTGTGTTATTAATCTACATTATAAACACCAAGAAGGTTTTTTGTTTGTGTTATTAATCTACATTATAAACACCAAGAAGGTTTTTGTGTTATTAATCTACATTATAAACACCAAGAAGGTTTTTGTGTTATTAATCTACACTATAAACACCAAGAAGGTTTTTTGTTTGTGTTATTAATCTACACCTATAAACACCAAGAAGGTTTTTTGTTTGTGTTATTAATCTACACTATAAACACCAAGAAGGTTTTTGTGTTATTAATCTACATTATAAACACCAAGAAGGTTTTTTGTTTGTGTTATTAATCTACACTATAAACACCAAGGAGGTTTTTGTGTTATTAATCTACACTATAAACACCAAGAAGGTTTTTGTGTTATTAATCTACACTATAAACACCAAGAAGGTTTTTGTGTTATTAATCTACACTACAAACACCAAGAAGGTTTTTTGTTTGTGTTATTAATCTACACTATAAACACCAAGAAGGTTTTTGTGTTATTAATCTACATTATAAACACCAAGAAGGTTTTTGTGTTATTAATCTACATTATAAACACCAAGAAGGTTTTTTGCCTTCTTGGTGGTTTTAGCGTAGAGTAATAACACACGAATCAAATTGATAATACATTAATATAATAGTAAATTATAATTTTATAATAAATATAATACTGAATGATATAATTATACTAATAAATCGTTAATTATATAATAAGAAATAAAGTACTGAATAAAACTAATCAATACTAGATAAACACTAATAAAGGTATAATTAGGGTAAGTAAAGTCAAGTTAGGTATGTTGATAGTGAAATGCCTTTGATGTTTGTATATACCTGTTTATCACCACCAATTTACTCCAGTGTAGTTGATTGTCACCTAAATCTTAATCCCCTTGCAGGCGTTCTATTTTTATAGCAAATCTGAACGTAGCATTTTTAGTTATATATACACACACACACATATACCACATACACTTTTCTATCTCTCACTCACTCACTCACTCACTCACTCACTCACTCACTCATACACACACACACACACACACACACACACACACACACACGATCTCAGGTGTACACATGTGGTTATCCTCACTCATAAGGCTAATTGAGGTCCAGGAGAGAGAGAGAGAGAGAGAGAGAGAGAGAGAGAGAGAGAGAGAGAGAGAGAGAGAGAAAGAGAGAGAGAGAGAGATTATATGAAGATCGTTGCAATACTAAAATGGTAAAACGTAAAGAGAGAGAGAGAGAGAGGGGGTAGACATTCAAGTAGATATCGAGCAAAGTGAATTAATCAGCTAATTGAATTATCGTTTGATTAATTGAGAGAGTATTACAGAAACAAATATGTATTTTTGTGAAAGAGAGAGAGAGAGAGAGACGTCTATGAGAGTTTGTGTGCTGTGTGGGAGAGAGAGAAAACGTGTGTGTGAGAGAGAGAAAGATAGAGATGGAGATAGAGAGAGAATGAGAGAGAGAGATCAATTACACGTATATATGATTCACTCCACCTGAGCCTCTGATTACCCTGCCTCACCTGCTCTCTCTCTCTCTCTCTCTCTCTCTCTCTCTCCCTCCTACTGTGCTACTCCGTTCTTCCACTTTCCATTTGCTTATAATTAGGCCAGAAATCGTAACCCCCTAATTAACCTCTGTAACTCTAGAAGGGGCAAAAGGGGCTGTAAATATCCACATCTCTTCCCTGGCTGACTCTTCCCAAATGGTAGACATAGAAGCTCGATTACTGTAGTCCTTTTTTGAGTTATGAAAGCTTGGGGGTTGGAATTTTTTTGCCTGCCTATATTAAACATAGTATATATATCTCTATTGGACTATCTCCCTCTCTATCTATCTGTCTATCTATCAGTCTATATACTGTATTATCTAACTATCTATCTATGGCGATGGGTTGGTCTATCAGAGTGAGACCTGAGCGATCTCTGCCATACCCATAGCTTACTCTGACTGTTCCTTTTACTTATATATTTTCTAGATCTCAAGTGACGGCGTCTCTTCCGTGGATTGACCTCCCAATCTACCAAGATTGGAAGCTAAAGCGTCACATTATTCCTTTGCCCCTCAACTTTCTCTTCATAATTGCTGAGGGGCACAGGGCCCTGGGTGGGGCTTTGGTTTCCCGGGCGTTTACGCACCCTCTCAGCTCCCCGCCATGGAGTGGCTTCGGTCACCCAGGCTTTATTGTGGTCGGCAGGGAGGGTTCTGTGGGGGCGCTCGTTTATGGCCTTGGCCTTACTCGGGGCCTTGGGGCTGTTCGGCCAGGCAGCTTGGGGAACAACAACAACAACAACAACAACAACTATCTATCTATCTTACAATTAATAAATCTATCTGAATATCTCCCTCTCATTCTACATATGTATTTATATGTATATATGTATACTGTATATCTAACGATCTATCTATTGGTCAACGTGTATATCTATCTTATCTATACATCTCAACATATCTTGGCATACAAGTTTATAATGAACAAAATTAAACTCCTTTTAAGGGCAGATCTCCACTTAAGGGATATTTTTCTTGACCCCTTTCTCCCTCATGTTTAGCCCCATTGCTTTTGATATTATGAAACGTTTGCCCCATTAGTTTAGCGATTTTAAGAACTTTCACCCCATATTAAGACCTTTCGTGCCATTCAGGTGTCAATTTTATCCTGGCGAGCGATAGCGAGCCTGTAATTTAAGAGGAACCGGCCTTCGGCCGGGAAATTTTTCTACCAAAAAATCTACAAGTATATCTTGAAAGGGACTCAAGGGGGTGTAATTTTAAGCTTGATGGAGGTCTAGGGAACAAACTAAAAACCTCCCCTTAAGTTTATGATGAAAATAATTCAACTCCTATGCATACCATTCTTGTAAACTATACCCTTCATCACGTAATGGTCGGCTCTTGGTCTGCCATTTGCAACATCACAACCATTATTAATATACAGGTACAACACTATTACTGCTCTAGTTAATGTGTTGCTATGTCCGTGTTAGTCAACACTATTACTGCTCTAGTTAATGTGTTGCTATGTCCGTGTTAGTCAACACTATTACTGCTCTAGTTAATGTGTTGCTATGTCCGTGTTAGTCAACTATATACAGTACAACACTATTACTGCTCTAGTTAATGTGTTGCTATGTCCGTGTTAGTCAACACTATTACTGCTCTAGTTAATGTGTTGCTATGTCCGTGTTAGTCAACACTATTACTGCTCTAGTTAATGTGTTGCTATGTCCGTGTTAGTCAACACTATTACTGCTCTAGTTAATGTGTTGCTATGTCCGTGTTAGTCAACTATATACAGTACAACACTATTACTGCTCTAGTTAATGTGTTGCTATGTCCGTGTTAGTCAACACTATTACTGCTCTAGTTAATGTGTTGCTATGTCCGTGTTAGTCAACACTATTACTGCTCTAGTTAATGTGTTGCTATGTCCGTGTTAGTCAACTATATACAGTACAACACTATTACTGCTCTAGTTAATGTGTTGCTATGTCCGTGTTAGTCAACACTATTACTGCTCTAGTTAATGTGTTGCTATGTCCGTGTTAGTCAACTATATACAGTACAACACTATTACTGCTCTAGTTAATGTGTTGCTATGTCCGTGTTAGTCAACACTATTACTGCTCTAGTTAATGTGTTGCTATGTCCGTGTTAGTCAACTATATACAGTACAACACTATTACTGCTCTAGTTAATGTGTTGCTATGTCCGTGTTAGTCAACACTATTACTGCTCTAGTTATGTGTTGCTATGTCCGTGTTAGTCAACTATATACAGTACAACACTATTACTGCTCTAGTTAATGTGTTGCTATGTCCGTGTTAGTCAACACTATTACTGCTCTAGTTAATGTGTTGCTATGTCCGTGTTAGTCAACACTATTACTGCTCTAGTTAATGTGTTGCTATGTCCGTGTTAGTCAACACTATTACTGCTCTAGTTAATGTGTTTGCTATGTCCGTGTTAGTCAACACTATTACTGCTCTAGTTAATGTGTTGCTATGTCCGTGTTAGTCAACACTATTACTGCTCTAGTTAATGTGTTGCTATGTCCGTGTTAGTCAACTATAAGCAGCTGTTATTATTTTAGGGGGATCACCGGCCTTTTTTTTTATCTTTATCTCCTGTTTTTGTCTTGCCCTGGCTTGTATCCATTCGGCCCCATTCAGCCAACTGTTTTAAGACGTTTATCCCCATCCAGGTGTCGATTTATTCCTGGCGAGCGATAGCGAGCCAGCATTGTATGGAGAAATCCGGCTTTGCCGGAAACATTTTTCTATCGAAAAATGTATAAATTTAGCTTGCTATCAAAAACAATATATATGCTGGCTCGCTACCGCTCGCCAGGACAATATTGACACCTGGATGGGGGGTAAACGTCTTAAAATAGTAGGCTGAATGGGGCCGAATGGGTACAAGCCAAAGAGAGAGGGAGAGAAAGAGACAAAAAGCGAAGTGGGCTCCCTTAATGTGTTGCTATGTCCATTTTATTCAACTATAAACATCTGTTATTATTGTAATGCCTTTGTTTATACGGGGTTTGTTGGTCACTGTGTAGGATGACATGTTTGTATTATTATTATTGTTATTATTGTTATTATTATTATTATTATTATAATTATTTTTATTATTATTATTATTATTATTATTATTTTTTTTTTTTTTTTTGTATGAGTATTATTTTTATTTATTATTATTATTATTATTATTATTATGATTATGATAATGATGCTGCTGGTGATGATGCTGTTAATGATAATAATGATGGTGATAACAATTATGATGATGGTGATGATGATCCTGTGATGAACATGATGTTAGTGATATTAATGATGATGATGATACTGATGGTGATGATGATGGAAGTAGAGCAACGAAGATGATGATGAAAAGAGAAAGAAAATGAAGGAAACGAAAATGGAAGAGGGGGGCGGAGGGGGAACGCATTTAATTCCCCGGGAGTTTGATGTATGCAGATGAGGTGTGCGAAAGCTTTTAATGGAGAATTCTCAAAGTCAGGAGTGGAAGAGAGAGAGCTTTACATAGGTTTACGTAGATACACTGGCCACACAGACCTTGCGATCCAAACGAGGTGGTCGGGACTTAATGCTAGTGGAGGGGTGGCATGTCCGATAGAAAAGGAAAGTGGAAGGAAAGGATAGAAAAGAAGAAGGCCGAGAGAGAGAGAGAGAGAGTGGCGTTGAGTTACTTAGAATTAATAAGGGTTAAGGGGAGGTATTTAGTTTGTTCCCTAGACCTCCATCAAGCTCAAAATTACACCCCCTTGAGTCCCTTTCAAGATATATTTGTACATTTTTCGTTAGAAAAATGTCCCGGCCAAAGACCGGTTCCTCTTAAATTACAGGCTCGCTATCGCTCGCCAGGATAAAATTGACACCTGAATGGCACGAAAGGTCTTAATATGGGGTGAAAGTTCTTAAAATCGCTAAACTAATGGGGCAAACGTTTTATAATATCAAATGCAATGGGGCTAAACATGAGGGAGAAAGGAGTCAAGAAAAAAAAACTTAAGTGGAGATCTCCCCTTAAGAAAGATGGAAACATAAATAAAATAGATACTTTACAGATAGATGCATACGTACCGTAATTACATATTTAGATAGATAGGTAATTCATAGATTGATAGAATATATATATAGTATGCAATGATACATATTCGAGAAAGAGAGAGAGATTTACATAGATACACTGACCACACAGACCTTACGATCCCAGCGAGGTGGTCAGGACTTAATTTTAGTAGAGATAGCTAACCCGAGAGTAAGGTACAGTGGAAGGAAAGGATAGACAAGAAGAGAGAGAGAGAGAGAGAGAAAGAGAGGATAGAAAGAATGAAAGGCTTAGGTCGTTGAGATGGGATGGAGAGAGTGATAGAAAGAAATGTAAGATTAGAAGAGAGAGAGAGAGAGAGAGAGAGAGAGAGAGAGAGAGAGAAGGGAAAGTCTGAGAAATAACCAGATGACGCAGCCTCACACACACAGCCAGACAGACACACACACACACACACACACAGTATATACACTTACACATAATATAATTACTTAAATAAACACACACGTTCTCTCTCTCTCTCTCTCACACACACACACACACATATACTCAAACACACATACAAAACACATGACTCACACTACACACACAAACAAGCTCTTAACACTGAATGCATTAGCAGTGTCACCTATCACAAATTAGAACACACACACACACACAGTACATACACACACATACACACACACAGACACAGACACACATACACACGACTCACACCACACACACACACACAAACAAGCTCTTAACATTGAAAGCATTAGCAGTGTCACCCATCACAAATTAGAACGCCCATGTACAGTCCGCTACATAAATTAGAACGCTCATGTACAGTCCGCTACATAAATTAGAACGCTCATGTACAGACCGCTACATAAATTAGAACGCTCATGTACAGTCCGCTACATAAATTAGAACGCTCATGTACAGTCCGCTACATAAATTAGAACGCTCATGTACAGTCCGCTACATAAATTAGAACGCTCATGTACAGTCCGCTACATAAATTAGAACGCTCATGTACAGTCCGCTACATAAATTCATATACTCTTCATTATTTTATGTATGGAAGGAAACATAGTACTATCGATTTACTGGTGTAATGGAGACGTTCAAGGGCGATTAAAAAACAATCGTATATATAGTGTTTTGTTATCGTTTATTTGTCCACCGAAAATCCTGTGTCGCGTGTGAACCAAAACTGCATGGCCAACACTGAGAAACCCACATCGACGCAGGCTTTGTAAGTGTTTTTCTTCTTCTGTATATAACATCGCTAAAGGGACTGGAATTATTTTAGTCCTCTGGTCCTGACGCTGTTCTAGACTTACAGTGTGCTGGCTTAATAATCCAATAGGGTTGATAGCCTCTGAAGTCATATTTTAACTGACTAACATTGCTGGAGATAAAAATATTGGGCAAGTATGGACCTGGTACATAACATTTGCCCCATATATATATATATATATATATATATACAGAATATATATATATATATATATATATATATATAATATATATATATATATATATATACTGTATACTTGCAAATTCAATAATCGAGAATCTGTATCACTCTTGAAGCTTGGAAAAGACTAGAAGAAAAACCAAGGAAGGAGGAGAGAGGGGGAGGAGGAGGAGGAACATTAGGGAGGAAGAAGGAGTGTTAGGGAGGAGGAGGAAGGAAGAGGATTGTGATGGAGGAAGAGGGAGGGAAAAGGAGCGAAGAGGGAGGAAGAGGAGCATGAGGGAGTAAAAGGAGGAAGTATAGTGAGGAGAGAGAGAAAAGAGATGAGATAAAGGAGGAGGAGGAAAGAGGAGTTAGAGGAGGGTAGAGAGAGGAGGAGGAGGAGGAAGAAGAAGTGTGAGGAGGAGGTCGTCTTGGAAGGCGTGAGAGCGGAAGTGAAGATCTTTGTAAAGGACCATCATATGAAAGGCCTCAACCACACACACCCTAACAAGCCCATTATAGACCCGGGTTTATATACTATATACAGTATACAACTCTATTCTATATATATATATAGTTTTTGTTATATATTTCTACCTATAGGGATTGTGAAACCTTTCGTCTTATTATTTTCCTTCTTCTCCTTCTTTCTTTCTCTTTTTTTTCCTTTTCTTTATTATTGCTATTATTATTGTTCTTCTCCTTCTTCTTCTTCTGGTTGTTGTTGTTCTTCGTCACCGTCTTCTTCTTCTGCTAACTACTTCTTCCTTTCTTCCTTTTCTTCTTCCTTCCATCTTATCCGGCTCTCTTCTGCTTCTTCATCTTCTTATAACTTAATTTCTTCGGTCATTTAAACAAAAAAATATTTGTTCCCTTTGTGTCATGAGTGCATATATAATTATATTAATAGGTAAGATATATTCTGTATATAGGCAGATAGACTGATTGATTCCTATATCAATAGAAGCATAGATATGGAAATATATGGATAGGTACACTAATACATATATACAGTATATATATATATATATATATATATATATATATATATATATATATATATATATATATATATATACTGTAGATAGATATATAGATAAATACAGAGATAGATTACTATGTAAACAGAGAGAGAGAGAGAGAGAGAGATATGAAAAGAAAATCCAGAATTGATCTCATTGGAAGCGGAGGATAAAATCTTCCTTTTCCATTTTAAAAGGAGAAAAGATTTATGTAAATGATTCGCTTTTGAGCAATAGAAAACGGAAGTCGGGAGTGATTTGGTCTTTTGTGAGTGTGGTGACAGGTTGTGGTAGTTGTGGTGATTGATTGTGGTATATGGGGGTGGGGGGGTGGGTGATAAATATGATGATTGTGGTAGATATGGTGATGGATAGTTGTAGTTGGGGGGGATGAATATGATGGTTGTGGTGATGGATAGTGGTAGTTGGGGGGTGATAAATATGATGGTTGTGGTAGTTGTGGTGATGGATTGTGGTAGTTTGGGGTGATAAATATGATGGTTGTGGTGATGGATAGTGGTAGTTGGGGGGTGATAAATATGATGGTTGTGGTGATGGATTGTGGTAGTTTGGGGTATAAACGGGGGTAATAAATATGATGGTTGTGGTGATGGATAGTGGTAGTTGGGGGGTGATAAATATGATGGTTGTGGTGATGGATTGTAGTAGTTGGGGGGGTGATAAATATGATGGTTGTGGTGATGGATAGTGGTAGTTGGGGGGTGATAAATAAGATGGTTGTGGTAGTTGTGGTGATGGATTGTGGTAGTTTGGGGTGACAAATATGATGGTTGTGGTGATGGATAGTGGTAGTTGGGGGGTGATAAATATGATGATTGTGGTAGTTGGGGGGGTGATAAATATGATGGTTGTGGTGATGGATAGTGGTAGTTGGGGGGTGATAAATATGATGGTTGTGGTAGTTGTGGTGACTTGTGGTAGTTGTGGTGACTGTTGTGGTAGTTGTGGTGACTTGTGGTTGTGGTGACAGGTTGTGGTAGTTGTGGTGATGGATTGTGGTAGTTGGGGGGGTGGGGTGATGAATATGATTTTTTTTTTTTTTTTTTTTTTTATGTGATTGAGGGAGTCAAAAGGCAGAACTGCCTATTGTGGTTGTGGTAGTTGTGGTGATTGTTGTTGTCGTTCTGATATTTACGGTTGTGGTAGCTCTAGCAATAGCTATAATTGTATATGAATCAACTATCCATTATACTACAACTACATCTACCACAACCACCACAACTAAACGCATCAACATCATAACTACCTCATTATAACAACCACAACTTCCACTACAGATACAACCACTACCACCACTATCACAACCTCCTAAAACATGCCAACTACTACAACTACCACCACAGCTACAACCACCACAATAATACTACCACAACAAAAAGGCATACTTATCAAAACCATCACAACCACTACTTCCACAATCACAACCACAACCACCACCACCACAACCACAACCACAATCTCAGCCAACACAGTAGAGCAGAGAGAAAGAAATAAGTCACAACATAATAATAGTTAAATATATAGCCACAAACAACTACTACCACAAGCACCACCCCAACCACCACTACCACAACCACAACAACCACCACAACCACAACCTCAGCCAACACAGTAGAGCAACAGAGAGAGAGAGAGAGAGAGAAGTAACAACATAATTAGTTAAATCAGTAGCCCAAAAAAAACTCCTACCACCACCATAACCACTACCACCACCATCACCACTACCACCACCATCACCACTACCACCACCACTACCACCACCATCACCACTACCACCACCATCACCACTACCACCACCATCACCACTACCATCACCACTACCACCACCATCACCACTACCACCACCATCACCACTATCACCACCATCACCACTACCACCACCATCACCACTACCACCACCATCACCACTACCACAAGCAATCACAACCACAACAACCACAACCACAACCTCAGATAACACAGTAGAGCAGAGAGAGAGAGAGAGAGAGAGAGAGAGAGAGAGAGAGAAGTAAAAAATAATAATAGTTCAAAAAAATAACCCCCAAAAAAGTGCTATTAATAGAAACTCCCGTCACGGTCGCTAATAATTTCCCTATTGTGCTTATCTGTGTGTGTGTATGTGTGTGTGTATGTGTGTAGAGATAGAGAGAGTGTGTGTGTATGTGCTTATCTGTGTGTGTGGATGTTTGTGTTGGGGAGAGAGAGTGTGTGTGTGTGTGTGTGTGTAGAGATAGAGAGAGTGTGTGTGTGTGTAGATAGAGAGAGTGTGTGTGTATGTGCTTATCTGTGTGTGTGGATGATTGTGTTGGGGAGAGAGTGTGTGTCTGTGTGTGTGTGTGTATGTGTGTAGAGATAGAGAGAGTGTGTGTGTATGTGCTTATCTGTGTGTGTGGATGTTTGTGTTGGGGAGAGAGTGTGTGTGTGTGTGTGTGTAGAGATAGAGAGAGAGTGTGTGTGTGTGTGTGTGTGTAGAGATAGAGAGAGTGTGTGTGTATGTGCTTGTTTGTGTTGGGGAGAGAGTGTGTGTCTGTGTGTGTGTGTGTGTGTGTAGAGATAGATAGAGTGTGTGTGTATGTGCTTATCTGTGTGTGTGGATGTTTGTGTTGGGGAGAGAGTGTGTGTGTGTGTGTGTGTGTGTGTAGAGATAGAGAGAGTGTGTGTGTATGTGCTTATCTGTGTGTGTGGATGTTTGTGTTGGGGAGAGAGTGTGTGTCTGTGTGTGTGTATGTGTGTAGAGATAGAGAGAGTGTGTGTGTATTTGCTTATCTGTGTGTGTGGATGTTTGTGTGTGTGTGTTTGTGTTGGGGAGAGAGTGTGTGTGTGTAGAGATAGAGAGAGTGTGTGTGTATTTGCTTATCTGTGTGTGTGGATGTTTGTGTGTGTGTGTGTGTGTGTAGAGATAGATAGATTGTGTGTGTATGTGTGTATATGTGTTTGTTCGTGTGTGTGATTGTGTTTATCTGTGTGTGTGTGGATGTTTGTGTTGGGGAGAGAGAGAGAGAGAGAGAGTAAATTAATAAGGAAATAATTATGTTAATGACACAAAGGAGTACAAAGGAAATCAAACAACAACAAGGTTTGTGTTGATTTTGCGCCTATTCTTTCAGTTAAAAAATATAAAAAATAAAACATAATAAAATGAAATATATGAGAAAACTGACAAGAGGGTGAGTCAAGGAATGTTCGTGTAGCTTAGAAAATATTAGTATTTATATTGTTTAAGGAAATTGTAAAAGAGAATTAATGGTTTTATAAAAAAAAAGTATAAATGTAGAAGAAGAAGAAGAAGAAGAAGAAGAAGAAGACAAGAAAAGAGGGCGAAGAGTAGAGACAGAAGTAGTACAAGAAGATGATTATGATAATGATGAAGAGAGGAAGAAGAGGAGTAGGAGGAGGGAGGTGGTGAAGAAGACAAAAACAGGAAACAGGGTGCTGGAGGAGGAGGAAGTGGGGGGAGGGAATGAGGAGGTGGAGGAGGAGTAAGGAGGTGGTGAAGAATACGAAGAGAAGAAAAACAGAACTGAAGGAGGAAGAAAGGAATGATGATGAGGAGGAGGGAGGTGGTGAAGAAGACAAAGAGAAGAAAACAAGAACTGGATGATCTAGAGGAGGAGGAAGGGGGGGGGGGGGAGTAGGAGGAGGAGGAGGAGGAGGAGGAGGAGGAGGAGGAGAAGAAGAAGAAGAAGAAGAAGAAGAAGAAGAAGAAGAAGAAGAAGAAGAAGAGATTTAGGTGGAGCTCTATGTTGTCTGTGACCTTGTGTAAACTGCTCATATGACCTTCTCTGACACACACACACACACAAACAGGTGTTCGTGTACGTGTGTAGGTGTGTACGTTTGTGTCTGGGCGTGTACGTTTGTGTCTGGGTGTATACATGGGCATATGTAACTGAGTGTGATTGTGTATGTGTTCTTGTGTAGCTCGCTTTGTTGGTACGGTATGTGTGAGAGATTGTAAGTGTGTGTGTGTATGTATGTGATGTGTGTGAGTGTATGTATGTACGTGTGTGTGTGTGTATATATGTGATGTGTGTGTGTGTGTGTGTGTGTGTGTGTATGTGTATGACTGTGTGTGTGTACAGCCAGGTAGCCAGTCCGGGCAGGTGATTTATGTCCTAACTAATGTCACTCTTTATGGGTGTGGGACCTACCACCTGAGAGAGAGAGAGAGAGAGAGAGAGAGAGAGAGAGTTGTGTGAGTGAGTGAGTGTGTGAGAGAGAGAGAGTTCATGTGTGATATTGATAGTGAGAGAAAGAAAGATAAAAAGAAGAGATAGCAAAATATAAGAAGAACTATGAAGAGTTGAGATGGTAAGATGAAGATAAACAGAGAGAGAGAGAGATTTACATTTTACATAGATACACTGGCCACACAGACCTTACGGTCCAAACGAGGTGGTCAGGACTTAATTCTAGTAGAGAGAGAGAGAGAGAGGGAGAGGGGGGGGGGGGAAGGGAGAGATATATATGGATGTTATGGCCATTACAACTATCTGATCTTACACCTTTTTCCCTCCTTCCTTTCCTCCCTCTCCTCCTCCCCCACCCCCACCCCCTCCTCCATTTCTCCCTCCTCCCCCTCCTTCCTTTCTTCCTCCTCCTCCTCCACCACCCCTCCTTCCTTTCTTCCTCCTCCCCCTCCTTCCTTTCCTCCTCTTCCTCCCCATCATCCCCTATTCCTTCTCTTCCACTCCCCCTCCCCCTTTCTCCTCCCCCCCCCTCCATCCCCATCACCTCCTCCTCCCCCTCCCCCTCCTCCTCCTCCCTAGGTATTTCCTCACACCTCAGACAATTTATGGCTTTATTTGTCACTAGTTTAGCTACCAGGTGAAACAGGTTATGTGGACAACCGGTTCACCTGTGTGGTTGTAGGTGTGGTTGGTGGGTGTGGTTGTGGTTGTGGTTGTGGTTGTGGTTGTGGTTCTGATTGTTTGTTGTGGTTGATGTGGTTTTGGTAGGTTAGTGGTAGTAATTATGGTTGTGGTAGTTAGCTATGGCTGTGGTGGTGGATGTGTTAGTTGTGGTTGTAGTTGTGGTTGTGGTAGTTGAGTGATAGTGATTATGGTTGTGGTAGTTAACTATGGTTGTGGTGGTGGATATTGTGGTGGTAGTTGTGGTTCGTGGTGGTGGAGGTAGTGGTTGCTGTTATAATGGTGGCTGAGAGTGGTAGTTTGAGTAGCGACGATTACTCACACACACACACACACACACTCACTCACTCACTCACTCACTCACTCACTTTCTCTCACTCACTCTCTCTCTCTCTCTCTCTCTCTCTCTCTCTCTCTCTCTCTCTCTCTCTCTCTCTCTCTCTAATTAAGTCGCTACAATCCGATGGCTCTGTTGCCCTTAATTAAAAAAACTCATTAAGAAAAATCCTAATGACCCCAGCCAATATCATAATAGCAGGGGAGAGAGAGAGAGAGAGAGAGAGAGAGGTGTATATGTACAGTATGTATATATTATAATTATGTATCGGTGTGTGTGTGTGTGTGTGTGTTTATATACGAATGCAATTTTGTGTATTTAATTAGAGATATAGTTTGATAAAGAAATAGATAGTTAGATAGAGAGAAATATAGATAGAAAGATTTAAAGGACAAATGAACAAATACATTGATAGTGTGTCTGTACGAGAGAGAGAGAGAGAGAGAGAGAGAGAGAGAGACTATAATCTCCATTGCTTATTACGTATGCCAACTCGTAAGACATATATATATATGTGTGTTTACATAGGGTTTTTATGTGTGTGTGTGTGTGTGTGTGTGTGAGAGAGAGAGATATAGTTACATAGATACACAGACCTTGCGGTACCTACTAGGTAGTCCGGACTTAATGCTAAAATAGAATTTGCTACAAAGTGGAAGGGAAGGATAGCAAAGCAGAGAGAGAGAGAGAGGAGGGGATTTTGTGTATGTAATTAGTGTCATGATTCGATACAAATATTTTGTTTGTATTATTTACGTATTTTTATACACACACACACACACACACACACACACACACACACACACACACACACACACACACACATCTCTTCACTAATTAGGCTGAGGATTAAAAAAGGCGTCCGAACACTCAAAAATATTATAAAAGTGTGTGAAGACGGTGATGGTGATAATGATTAATGGCGAGGACATTAATTGATGGTGGTAATGGTGATGATTCTTTTGTAATGGTAATGATAATAATAATGGCGATGATTATGATGATGCTAATATAATTTGATGGTGATTATTAATGATATTTATTGATGGTGATGATTAATATTTATGATAGTAATTGATGGTGATGTTGATTAATTATGATGATAATAATTATTAATTATGATATTATTTGTCGGTGAAGATAAATTATGATGATGATAATTGATGATATTATTTGACGTGATGATTTAATTATGATGATATTAATTGATTGTGATGATGGTGTGCTTATTATTTGATGATGGTGGTGGTGGTGGTGGTGATGATGATGATAGTGGTGGTTGTGGTGATGATGCTGTCAAAAAAGGTGAAGATACCATTAGTGATGATAGTGATGATATAGTGTAGTTGGTAATGGATTAGTTGTGATGATAATGGTTATGGTGGTTGTGATGATGATAGTGGTGATGACAGTGATGGCGTTGGTGATGATAATTAAGTGGGTATGTAGATAGATAGATAGATAGATAGATTGTACACCACTTTGTAACTCATCTTAATAAAAAACAAAAAAAAATAAGATAGTAATGGGGTTGATAGTGATGATAATGATGATGATGATGGCAGTGGTGATGGTGATGATGATGTGATGATAATTTGGTCACCAGCTTTCTCTTAATTCAGGTTGTTTGTGCATCTTCGTATATCATTCTCATTGCCTTACTTTCCTTTGCAAATGATTATGGTCTGAGCTTTCTAATGTTGCACACACACACACACACACACACACACACACACACACACACAAATACACATATGGTGGTATCTTGCTGTAAATTGTAAAAGAAAACGTATTGCGAGTTATTCAAATAAATTTTGCTCACTAACATTTTATTTTACGATGCTTTTGTATTGACAATGCATTTATCAATCTGTTTGCTAAGCTATATTTAAATCTATGTTTGTGTTCTCTCTCTCTCTCTCTCTCTCTCTCTCTCTCTCTCTCTCTCTCTCTCTCTCTCTCTCTCTCTCTCTCTCTCTCTCTCTCTCTCTCTCTCTCTCTCTCTCTCTCTCTCTCTCTCTCTCTCTCTCTCTCATCGTCACGCCTCAGCCCCTCAAATAGATATCTATAGATCCGGTTACAAAACACCTCAGATATCCGAATTGTAAAGGGGGCGGCCGGTTGTTCAATCTGGTTATCCGAATCGCCGAGGAAGATACGGATTAAATTAAGGAGGAGTTACATGAGCGGTTTTTTTCTCCGTCAATGATGTATCGTCAACTTTATATCAGGAACGGTTCGTGGGTCTTTTTGCATCTGTGTAGGTACGGTAGCTATAGTGTTGTGTTTTATTATTATTATTATTATTATTATTATAATTATTATTGGTATTATTATTATTATTGTTATTATTATTATTATTATCATTATTATTATTATTATTATTATTATTATTATTATTATTGTTATTATTATCATTATTATTATTATTATTATTGTTGTTATTATTATCATTATTATTATTATTATTATTATTGTTATCATTATTATTATTATTATTATTAACTATAGTCTGTTTTGTTTTTGTTTTCTTTATCTTATTATTACTTTTCAGCTTACGATAAATTGAATCCTTTGCAGCTGATTTATCGATACCTAATGGAAAAAGATGAAACTGTTATGCCTCTGCGTTATATAAATATCAAGTTTACTTAATTGACATCATCTCTTCGGTACACATTCTTCGTAATAGGGGAATAATGCAGGTGAGGGCATGCCAATTTATACCGTCAGCTAGAAACAATGCCTCACCATGCTGTAGGTTGACAAATATTATAGATATATAGGATATCATGCAAATACGAAACCAATATGTACAAATTGTCATAGAAAAGCTACTGAAATCCATCATAATAGTCGCTGATTTATCCAAGATGTCGTCTAATTGAGAAGAAGAAGAAGAAGAAGAAAAGAAGAATTCACTAAAGAGGGTGAAGGATAAACAAGATATAAAGCGCATATAAAGAAGAAGAAGAAGAAGAAGAAGAAGAAGAAGAAGAAGAAGACGCTAGACAGAAAGAGAGAGAGAGAGAGAAGAAAAAAAACCACACACACACACCGACAGAAAACGATGCCCACTGATCGTTTTCTATATGTGGCGGTGTAAGTCCGGGTGTATCGGAGGGGGCACCCATAAATAATTGTCAGACTTCCGGACTAGGCTACCCCCCTCCTGGACAATGGGGGTTGGCAAACATGGAGCCTACAATGATCCTATACAGTATACCGGCCTCCGCTCTCCCACGATAGTTTGGTGGAGGGGAGAGGGGGGGGGGGGGGGGGGGTAGAGAGAGAGAGAGAAGAGTGCAGAGAGGAAAGGGACAGATAGAAGGAGAGTTGTAAACAATGAAGACAACATAAGAAGAGAGATATAGAGAGAGAGAAAGATTGCTCATAAGTTAGCCGATGAGATCTGATGGTTGGGTTGTGGAACTCCGGAAGTGATAGGAATCCAGGTAAAAAAACACCAATGATATATATGGTTATAATTGTACCTTAGGTGTGTGTGGGGGGGGGGGGGATACAAGGAATAGTTAGTATCTCAAAGATCTTGAGGTTAATTCTGGGATTTACTCAAAGTGGAAAGAGAGAGATTAGTGATGGTATAGTCTATGCGCTGTAAGTAGGCGAGAAATCATGACCTCTAACCTCTGTAACTCATAAACGACTACAGTAATCATGACCTCTAACCTCTGTAACTCATAAACGACTACAGTAATCATGACCTCTAACCTCTGTAACTCATAAACGACTACAGTAATCGAGCTAATATTTCTACCATTTGGGAAGAGTCAGTCAAGGAATAGATGTGAAAGTTTACAGCCAATTTGGTCCAACCCTTTTTGAGTTATAGAGGATAGAGGTCATGATTTCTCGCCTACTTACAGCGAATAGACTATAGTAATAATGATGATAGAGACGATGATGATGGTGATACTGATGATGATAATAGTGATAATAATAATAGTGATAGAGAAGGCCATTGTAGGAGAGATACCCCTTAATAATAACCTCTCTCCACACCCACCACCACCTCCGACGCTACCACCCAACCCATTAAACGTTTCCTGTGGTCAGTGGCGCTCAATAGGTCTATTAGTGTGTGTGTGAGTGTGTGAGAGAGAGTGTGTGTGTGTGTGTATGAATGAATATGATAATTACATTTTGTGTCTGAGTATAATATTGTATAATAATGTGTGTTTTACTATGTGTGTGTGTGTGTGTGAGAGAGAGAGGAGTAGATGTGTGCAAATATGATTGTGATTGAATATGCAAGGCCATGGTAGCGTATGTTATTGTGTGTGTGAGAGAGAGAGAGAGAGAGAGAGAGAGAGAGAGAGAGAGAGAAACAAAAAAGCGCGAAAGCAAATATGTGTAAATATGATTATGTATATTGGTGTGTATTACGGTGTGAATATGTATGAGTATAATATTGTGTGTGTTTATGTCTATGTGTAGGCGTGTGTGTGTGTGTGTGTGTGTGTGTGTGTGTGTGTGTGTGTGTGTGTGTGTGTGTGTGTGTGTGTGTGTGTGTGAGACCATTGTGCCCGCCTTTCACTCCCACCTTATATTTCTGAATTATATTCCTGAACCGGCTCTATTTGGTCAACTCTCTCTCTCTCTCTCTCTCTCTCTCTCTCTCTCTCTCTCTCTCTCTCTCTCTCTCTCTCTCATTTAGGATGTGTTATTGTTTTTTTAGAATTAAGTCCTGATCACCTTGCTGGGATCGTAAGATTTGTGTGGCTAGTGTATCTATATAAATCTATGTAAACCTCTGTAGCCGTTTATATTAACTAATCTACCTACCAATCAACATACTTACCTACTTATCTACCTACCTACCAGTCTACCGATTCATCTATCTACCTACATATATATCTAACTATCTACTTTCCTCCATCCCCTTACCTCTCTACATATCTACGAACCTATCCAATCACCTAGCTGTCTACCAATCAACTTACTTACCCCTCTACCTACCTATCTACCTCTTTAACTACCTACCTAACTACCCACGTACTTCCCTCCCCTCCCTAACTACATACCGGTACCCATCCACACACCAGTCTACCTACCTACCCACCTCATACCCACCTCCCTAGCCACCTACCCAGTACCTACCCACCTACCCACCCCCCGTTGTGGTTAGTGACGTGTATTGGTTACATCTTAATTTATGTTGAGGTCCTCTCTTCACAGGTAGCCCTCTAACACCTCCCCTCCCCCCCTCCCCCCCCCTCTCTCTCTCTCTCTCTCTCTCTCTCTCTCTCTCTCTCTCTCTCTGTATATATATATAATATATAGATATTATAGATATATATATATATATATATATATAATATATATATATATGATGCACAGATATAATATATATATATGTTATATATATTGTATATATACGTTATATTACTATATTTAAGATCTATTCTAGCTGGATCAAACGTCTCTCAAAAGGTATAACTATTTCCTTAGTAGGGTAATTTTAAAGATATATTAGATAGGGTTGTGTACACACTGCAATGAGTGTTGTGCAATAAACAATCTCTCTCTTTCTTTCTACCATTTTTTGTAACTCCTTGTAACCCTCTCTCCCACCTGTGAATCATCTCTATCTTAATTCCAATCTATGGCCTGACTATAAAATTCTGTTTCAGGCATTTCCGTCAAAAATAGATAAATAAAAAGTCCTATAAAAGGGTGGGAGAGAGTGGTGGGTGGGGAAGGGCGTCAATATAAGGGTATGTGGGTGTGTGGGTGGGTGTGTGTGTGGGTGTGTACATATATAATTACATGTGAATAAAATGTACGTTTATTTGAGCTTTATTAATTTATGAATGTTATTTACTCAGATACATGTGACCTGAAAAAGCTGTCTGCGAAAAGTTGTCAATACATTTTGTTTTCCTCATATGGTGTTTATATTCGCTCTGTCAACTTTTCATAGTTTATTTGATATGTATTATGTGTAGGTTCATTCTATTTTAGTATATCTTTATAACACATTATTTTTCTCCTACGATAATTAACCCTTTCAAGCTCCAAGACGCGTTTCTGTTCTGCTGTCTGGTAATTATTAGACGATTTTATCCAGATTAGGCAGGGTATATGGAAGTCAGAGGGTTGATTGAGATAGCCTTTACCCTTTTAATACCCACAGATCCCTCCTAAGCTGCATACAACCGTCTAATGATAGCCAAAATATACTGCTAAAACGCGTCAGAGCTTCAAGGGGTTAAGAAACTTCTACAGAATAAGAATTAGCATGCAGTAATACATTATACGATAATTGATATATATACACTTGATATTTATTTATCTCTATCATTAGCTTTATTAATATACCTTATTTAATTAATGAGATGAACTTCCGTGTTGTTATATCCCAGATTGCAGTATAATTAGTCTTGACATATAGCGGTAATTACTGTATCAGCTGTTAATTAAAGGTGTGATTAATTAACACTTATACCGGGACGACAACATCTTCACCTCCCCCTATGATGTGTGTATATAAAGGAGTACAAAGGAGTACAAAGGAAATCAAGCAACAACAGATCTAGTGACCCTTCTAGGTTGCTTGTCCTCCAAAACACTGAGGATCAAGTGTCCAAACAGTGGTTTAGAGTGGGTAAGGGAACATTGGAAAGGGAACTACTGCCCTTCCACTAACGTGGCAGGACTAGGAAGTTAGTAGGGGACATATGGGTTAGTAACTGAGGGGAGGATAAAGTTATTCATTTACAAACGCAGTCAGTCGCGGGTTTGATGCGAGATATTTGTCTAGGCGGAATTTAAATGAATCAACGGTGCGCAGTCTATAACGTCCTCGGGGAAGCCCGTTCCGCAAGTTGACAACACGATTGAAGAAGAAATTCGTAGATTCGTGCGAGTTAAAAGATGTACCAATAATTTTGCAACCGTTTCCCCGCGTGTAATTAGATTGGTCGATAGTGAAGTACTTACTACAGTTCATATTGTCGATGCCTTTGATGATTTTGAACACTTGAATTAAGTCGCCTCTTAATCTGCGCTGGGTTAAAGGAAATAGATTTAATTCTCTAAGACGCTCTTCGTATGGTTTGTTCTTTAGCTAGGTATCATTTTGGTAACTCTACGTTGAACTCGTTCTAGCTTGTTTATATCTTTTTGGTAATAAGGGCACCAGGATTTAACGCAGTATTCCAGAAGAGGGCGGACTAAGGAATTGTAAAGGGTTAGGATAACTTCTTTGGATTTATGCTCAAATGACCTGCCTATAAAGCCAATTATTTTGTTTGCCTTCTTAACACACTTCTGAACATTGTTGACCTCGGTTTTAGGTTACTCGATATTGTTACTCCCAGATCAGTTTATCTGTTTACATTCTTAAGCTGAGTGCCATTCATCGAATAGTTTGCTTTCTCATTTAGGTATCCGACATGTAGTACTTTACATTTATCCGCATTGAAACTCATTTGCCAAATTTGGGCCCAACATGACAATTTATCTAGATTGTGTTGCATATCGTCAACTTGTTCTTTTGAGAGTACGCTATTTGCAATTTTTGTATCGTCAGCAAATTTTGAGATTGTTCAGGTGAGACCCTCATCTATGTCGTTGATGTAAATTAGAAAGAGAATTGGTCCTAGTACCGATCCCTGGGGTATCGTGTGAGAGAGAGAGAGAGAGAGAGAGAGAGTTTGTGTGTATTTGTTATGTGTACATGTGTGTATTTGTTATGTGTACGGTTGTTTCTTTGTCTTCCATGTACGTCAGTTAATTTGTCTTGAAATGTATCTATTTGTTTATATCATTCTCTCTCTCTCTCTCTCTCTTTATATATATATCAATACATACAGTTGTACATTCACACACTGGCATGCACACGAACACACACATTCACACTCCATCTCTCTCATGCTCACACACTTTGTCTCTCACTCTTACTCATATACACACTCACTCTCACACACACTCATTATCTCTCTCTCACTCTCACTCTCTCTTTGTCTCTCTCTCTCTCACCTAAGGATCCCCCTAATTAATTAAAGGTGTGTGTATGAGAAACCAGGTAAGTACAGGTATATCTTAGTTTACCACCAACACTCCTTAAGGTGTTTGATCAGAGGGGGGGAGAGGTTTACATAGATTCACATATATACACTGACCGCACAGACCTTACGATCCAAACGAGGTGGTTAGGACTTAATTGTAGTAGATATAGCATACACAAATTACATAGATACACTACTGCACAGACCTTACGATCTAAGCTAGGTGAATTGGACTTAATTCTAGTAGATATAGCATAAACTCGAGATAAAGAATGGTGAAAGAGAAGGATAGCAAACATTAGACTCTCTCCCCACCCTCCACTCCCTCCGGCAACTTATCTTACATTGGAGAAGTTTAGAAAATCCATGCTTTGTGTGTCAACTGAAGGAATATATAGAACATTAGAATTGGACATTAAATGACGCACACTCCTTCGCAATTTGCTTTACTTTTGATATGTTTTGTCAGTTTGAAGTGACGTTTCTGAAACCAATTTCGACTATCTAGAGAGTTGATAAACGTTTCTCAAGTATATTATACTTATGTCAATATATCATTTCCTTCATCAACATCAACGTTATTGGCATCTATTAGCAGTGGGCCAAAGACAGATATGGAGTGAATTACAGTAACTATTAAGATGCTCATATAGTTCGATTTATATTTAATCTGCTAGCCAAATTACTTTTCAGTGAGAGAGAGAGAGAGAGAGAGAGAGAGAGAGAGAGAGAGAGAGAGAGAGAGAGAGAGAGGTAGGTTACGGTCGCTACCCTAATGTGATCTATGTGATCTACCTGACCACCAGTAGGTAGTTATGTATCACACCTGTTCCTTAATTAGTACCTCATTATTAACGTCCTACCTGTGTGTGTGTGTGTGTGTATTTGTATGTGTGTGTTTTCGTGTTCTTAAATGTGATCTGTATTCCTGTGTGTCTATTTGTGTGTGTGTGTGTGTTCTGTATGCTTGTGTATATATGTTTTATACCTGAATGTGAGTACGTACCTGTGTGTATGTGTGTGCGTGTATATACAGTATGTGTGTGTGTGTGTTTGTTCCGTTAAGCGTAATAGCGAATCATCCTTACTAATTCCCTGTTTGACTACTGTGCTGATCTCTCTCTCTCTCTCTCTCTCTCTCTCTCTCTCTCTCTCTCTCTCTCTCTCTCTCTCTCTTACCCACTCTAAACCACTGTTTGGACACTTGATCCTCAGTGTTTTGGAGGACAAGCAGCCTAGAAGGGTCACTAGATCTGTTGTTGCTTGATTTCCTTTGTACTTTGTACTCTCTCTCTCTCTCTCTCTCTCTGAATAGGCAAGAGTCATTTCCTGAACATTTTTCAAAGGTGTGAGTTGAGGTGACAGTGTGAATACCCCGTGATATATGGTACACACACAAATACATACATGGACATACATACATACATACATGCATACATACATACAGTACACTTATGCATACATACATCCACATACATAGTTGAGGTGACAGTTTAAAGTCCTGCTTATATATGGTACACATAGACACCTAACGTACATGGACATACATACATACATACATACATACACACAAACATACCTTCACCCACATACGTATCATAATGTCACATACTTAGATGAACAAATTCGTACACACACACACACACACACACATACACACTCATTAGTACACACACACACACACACACACACACACACACACACACACACACACACTCATTAGTCCACACATACACAAACACCCTTCACAATGGCTTGCCCAAGACGGTAGCCAGCTTCTCTCTCTCTCTCTCTCTCTCTCTCTCTCTCTCTCTCTCTCTCTCTCTCTCTCTCTCTCTCTCTCTCTCATGATGATTATGTCTATAATAATGGCCTTACATTATTATATAGCATACTTAGAATTCCTCTCACCATGAGTTAAGTTATACGGTTATTCAGAGCATCTTCGAATATGGTCGGGCATCTTCTATATATACTAATAATTGGTGACCATATAAGGGGTATTTTCTTGACGTGTCGTTGTAGACAGGATATTTGTAGAACCCCAGGAACGATCAGATTTTATCTCAGGGGAAAAATCAGACGTTTGGCGTGGACTCGATTTGAGGTATATTTAGTCTGCAACTCACCACGATATTCACTGCTATCGCCTCCCCAGTTTATATATATATACAGTATATATATATATATACAGTATATACTGTATATATATATATATATATATATATATATATATATATATATATTATATATATATATATATATATATATACACTGTATATATTATATATATATATAGAAAGAGAGAGAGAGAGAGAGAACGAACGAACGAACGAACAAACAAACGAGAGAGAACGAACGAACGAGAAATCGCACAACAAAAGTTCATGAAAATACTTGACTCATGCTGTGACGTCCTTCTCTCTGTCTCTCTCTCTCTCTCTCTCTCTCTCTCTCTCTCTCTCTCTCCTTGAACAGTTCCTTGGTCAATTGACGGTTTGATGGGCACGTGTTTGACAGCTGCTCTTTTGATTGTGTGTGTGTGTGTGTGTATTATATGTGTTTTATGCTTTTGTGTATGTGTGTGTGTGTGTATGTGTGTGTGAGAGAGAGTGTGTGTGTGTGTGTGTGTGTGAGAGAGTGTGTGCTTGTGCTTGAAAGAGAGAGAGTGTGTGTGTGTGTGTGTGAGTGAGAGAAAGAGAGTGTGTGCTTGTGCTTGAAAGAGAGAGTGTGTGTGTTGTAACTTGCCAATTAATAAACTTGCAGTCCATTTCAAGATACTCGAAATATAAACTGTACACCAATGTTAAACTACTTAAGCTGTAGTTTTTGGGCATGGTTAAGTGATATATTCGTATTGAGGCTAAACGTCTTGGTTTATCCACTTTATAATCCGTTTAATATTGCTAATAATTCAGTGAGTAGCTCTAGTAGTCTACTATTCTACGTGATTCCGATGAACACACACACACACACACAGTGAGAGTGAGTGAGTGAGTGAGTGAGCGAGAGCGAGAGAGAGAGAGAGAGAGAGAGCGCTATTTGAAGAGGTGACAAGTAGGGATCTAACCTGAGACAGAAAGAACGAAAAGAGAGAGAGAGAGAGAGAGAGAGCAAAGAGAGAGGAGGGGGGGGGGGGATAGAGCTAGAGACACTTGATTTAACTTAATTCCTCTCAACTGCAAATCACTTAAATTTTCCTTTTACGGATTTTCACACAAATTCAGCCAACGATAAAAGTCAGTCCTTTCACTAATATTGAGGGTTCTATTATATATACTCTCTCTCTCTCTCTCTCTCTCTCTCTCTCTCTCTCTCTCTCTCTCTCTCTCTCTCTCTCTCTCTCTTGTGTGGTGAGTTTGCATGTATGTGTGTGCGTGTGTTTGTGAGTGGTGAGTTTGTATATATGTGTGTATGTGTGTGAGTGTGTTTGTATATGTGTATTTTTGTATATATATATATATATGTACAGTATGTGTGTATTAGTTAATGTTTCAACCTCCTGGATATAGACATTTCATCAGCCTGGGAGCAATTTTATAACAATGTTTGGCTTATGCATTTTTCCAAGTAAATGCTAATCCGAAACTAATATGGAAGTGAATATTTTGCATAGAGGATATAGGAAAAAAATATATATGTTTATGTCTGACGGTACATTTGTTATAGGTGGATAGGTAGGTGGGTGGGTGGGTGTGTAGGTAGGTAGGTAGGTGGGTGGGTAGGTAGGTAGGTAGGTAGGTGGGTGGGTAAGTAGGTAGGTGGGTGGGTAAGTAGGTAGGTGGGTGGGTAAGTGGGTAAGTAGGTAGGTGGGTGGGTAAGTGGGTAAGTAGG
>CM064566.1:4019571-4072071 GCA_032716605.1 Paralithodes platypus | reverse complement strand
TACCGAGATTTAAAGGCTAAGGGTAGTTTGGAGTTTAAGGTGGATTGAGGAGGTTGCATTCAGCCTTTGGAATTATTCAAGGCAGACATTTTAGATACTTGGCTTTATATTGGAGATAGTTTAGGGTTGTATAAATGTAACTGTTGTTGTAGTTATTATAGAGCCCTTAAGGGGAGATCTCCACTTGAGGGATTGTTTTCTTGACCCCTTTCTCCCTCATGTTTAGCCCCATTGCTTTTGATATTATAAAACGTTTGCCCCATTAGTTTAGCGATTTTAAGAACTTTCACCCCATATTAAGACCTTTCGTGCAATTCAGGTGTCAATGTTATCCTGGCGAGCGATAGCGAGCCTGTAATTTAAGAGGAACCGGCCTTTGGCCGGGACATTTTTCTACCGAAAAATGTACAAATTTATCTTGAAAGGGACTCAAGGGGGTGTAATTTTAAGCTTGATGGAGGCCTAGGGAACAAACTAAATACCTCCCCTTAACCCATTGTAATATAAGGACTAAGGGCATTCTAGCGCTTGGGGAGGATGGACGAAGGCTGTATCAACTCTTGGGGACCGTTTAAACTAAGGCTGTTTGAGATACATTGGCTTATAATATTATAAGGGGAGGTTTTTAGTTTGGTCTCTAGATATCCATCAAGCTTAAAATTACACCCCCTTGAGCCCCTTTCAAGATAAATTTGTACATTTTTCGGTAGAAAAATGTCCCGGCCGAAGGCCGATTACTCTTAATTACAGGCTCGCTATCGCTCGCCAGGATAAAATCGACACCTAAATGGCACGAAAGGTCTTAAAATTGACAGAAATGGGTTGAAAGTTCTTAAAATCATCAAAATAATGGGGCGAACGTCTTAAAATTAGAAAAGCAATGGGGCTAAATATGAGGGAGAAAGGGGTCAAGGAAAAAGTCCTGCAAGTGGAGATCTCCCCCTTAAGTGTTATAAGAATTGACGTTTTAAGGGAAGATGGGTATTTATTATAAATAGGCCAGAATTCTTAACCAATAACCTCTCTTAAGGGGAGATATCCACTTGAGGGCTTTTTTTTCTTGACTCCTTTCTCCCTCATGTTTAGCCCCATTGTTGTCCTAATTTTAAGACGTTTGCCCCATTATTTTGACTATTTTAAGAACTTTCAACCCATTTCTGTCAATTTTAAGACCTTTCGTGCCATTTAGGTGTCGATTTTATCCAGGCGAGCGATAGCGAGCCTGTAATTTAAGAGGAACCGGCTTTCAGCCGGGACATATTTCTACCGAAACATGTACAAATTTATCTTGAAAGGGGCTCAAGGGGGTGTAATCTTAAGCTTGAAGGATATCTAGGGACCAAACTAAAAACCTCCCCTTAACACATAAACGGATATAGTAATCAAGCTCAGTGTGTTATATCAGTGTATCTATCACATTATATCAGTGTATCTATCACATTATATCAGTGTATCTATCACATTATATCGGTGTATCTATCACATTATATCAGTGTATCTATCACATTATATCAGTGTATCTATCACATTATATCAGTGTATCTATCACATTATATCAGTGTATCTATCACATTATATCAGTGTATCTATCACATTATATCAGTGTATCTATCACATTATATCAGTGTATCTATCACATTATATCAGTGTATCTATCACATTATATCGGTGTATCTATCACATTATATCAGTGTATCTCACATTATATCAGTGTATCTATCACATTATATCAGTGTATCTATCACATTATATCAGTGTATCTATCACATTATATCAGTGTATCTCACATTATATCAGTGTATCTATCACATTATATCAGTGTATCTATCACATTATATCAGTGTATCTATCACATTATATCAGTGTAATCTATCACATTATATCAGTGTATCTATCACATTATATCAGTGTATCTATCACATTATATCAGTGTATCTATCACATTATATCAGTGTATCTATCACATTATATCAGTGTATCTATCACATTATATCAGTGTATCTATCACATTATATCAGTGTATCTATCACATTATATCAGTGTATCTATCACATTATATCAGTGTATCTATCACATTATATCAGTGATCTCACATTATATCAGTGTATCTATCACATTATATCAGTGTATCTATCACATTATATCAGTGTATCTATCACATTATATCAGGGTAATCTATCACATTATATCAGTGTATCTATCACATTATATCAGTGTATCTATCACATTATATCAGTGTATCTATCACATTATATCAGTGTATCTATCACATTATATCGGTGTATCTATCACATATATCAGTGTATCTATCACATTATATCAGTGTATCTATCACATTATATCAGTGTATCTATCACATTATATCAGTGTATCTATCACATTATATCGGTGTATCTATCACATTATATCAGTGTATCTATCACATTATATCAGTGTATCTATCACATTATATCAGTGTATCTATCACATATCAGTGTATCTATCACATTATATCAGTGTATCTATCACATTATATCAGTGTATCTATCACATTATATCGGTGTATCTATCACATTATATCAGTGTATCTATCACATTATATCAGTGTATCTATCACATTATATCAGTGTATCTATCACATTATATCAGTGTATCTATCACATTATATCAGTGTATCTATCACATTATATCAGTGTATCTATCACATTATATCAGTGTATCTATCACATTATATCAGTGTACTCTATCACATTATATCAGTGTATCTCATTATACAGTGTATCTATCAGTGTATCTAGCACATTCTTATCAGTTTATCTATCACATATATCAGTATCTATCACATTATATCAGTGTATCTATCACATTATATCAGTGTATCTATCACATTATATCAGTGTATCTATCACATTATATCAGTATCTATCACATTATATCAGTGTATCTATCACATTATATCAGTGTATCTATCACATTATATCAGTGTATCTATCACATTATATCAGTGTATCTATCACATTATATCAGTGTATCTATCACATTATATCAGTGTATCTATCACATTATATCAGTGTATCTATCACATTATATCAGTGTATCTATCACATTATATCAGTGTATTTATCACATTATATCAGTGTATCTATCACATTATATCAGTGTATCTCACATTATATCAGTGTATCTATCACATTATATCAGTGTATCTATCACATTATATCAGTGTATCTATCACATTATATCAGTGTATCTATCACATTATATCAGTGTATCTATCACATTATATCAGTGTATCTATCACATTATATCATGTATCTATCACATTATATCAGTGTATCTATCACATTATATCAGTGTATCTATCACATTATATCAGTGTATCTATCACATTATATCAGTGTATCTATCACATTATATCAGTGTATCTCACATTATATCAGTGTATCTATCACATTATATCAGTGTATCTATCACATTATATCAGTGTATCTATCACATTATATCGGTGTATCTATCACATTATATCAGTGTATCTCACATTATATCAGTGTATCTATCACATTATATCGGTGTATCTATCACATTATATCAGTGTATCTATCACATTATATCAGTGTGTCTATCACATTATATCAGTGTATCTATCACATTATATCAGTGTATCTATCACATTATATCAGTGTATCTATCACATTATATCAGTGTATCTATCACATTATATCAGTGTATCTAACACATTATATCAGTGTATCTATCACATTATATCAGTGTATCTATCACATTATATCAGTGTATCTATCACATGATACAGTGCTATCACATTATATCAGTGTATCTATCACATTATATCAGTGTATCTATCACATTAATCAGTGTATCTATCACATTATATCAGTGTATCTATCACATTATATCAGTGTATCTATCACATTATATCAGTGTATCTATCACATTATATCAGTGTATCTATCACATTATATCAGGCTCATAGATACAAACATTACAATCTTCAGAAAGTATTATCTATATAGTGCATAATTATACACACACACACACACAAACACACACACACACACTCTCTCTCTCTCAGCCCACTGAACTCCACCTGTGACTTAGCAAATTCTACCATATTCAGAACGCAGACCCACACACGTACAGTAACTTATGATGCATGCAACTGCCTACACTTTAAGGGGAGATTACCACTTGAGGGATTTTTTTTCTTGACCCCTTTCTCCCTCATGTTTAGCCCCATTGCTTTTGATATTATAAAACGTTCGCCCCGTTAGTTTGGCGATTTTAAGAACTTTCACCCCATTTTAAGACCTTTCGTGCCATTCAGGTGTCGATTTTATCCTGGCGAGCGATAGCGAGCCTGTAATTTAAGAGGCACCGGCCTTCAGCCGGGACATTTTTCTACCGAAAAATGTACAAATTTATCTTGAAAGGGACTCCAGGGGGTGTAATTTTAAGCTTGATGGAGGTCTAGGGAACAAACTAAATAACCTCCCCTTAATGGGATTAATGGGTTCCTCTTAGATTACAGGCTCGCTATCGCTCGTCAGGAATAAATCTACACCTGAATGGCGCGAAAGGGCTTACAAATTAAGGAACGCCCCGTGCTTAACATTACTCCTCCATTACAAACCTTAAGGGGAGGTTTTTAGTTGATTCCCTAGACCTCCATCAAGCTTGAAATTACTCCCCCTTGACCCCCTTTCAAGATAAATTTGTACATTTTTCGGTAGAAAAATTTCTCGGCCGAAGGCCGGTTCCTCTTAAATTACAGGCTCGCTATTGCTCGCCAGGAAAAAATTGACACCTTAATGGGACGACAGGTCTTAAAAGTGACATAAATTGGGTGAAAGGTCTTAAAATTGCCAAACTAATGGGGCGAACGTCTTAAAATCTCAAAAGCAATGGGGCTAAACATGAGGGAGAAGGGGGTAAAGAAAAAAGTGCCTCCAGTGGAAATCTCCCCTTAACGCACTAGAGCCTAGAATATACTAACGAAAACATAAGGATCCGCCCGGGATTCGAACTCGAAACACCACACCCAGAACACAATCATCTAAGCCATTACACCACCATCACAGTTGACAGAAAGGTGGCGAGAGATTTTAGAATTGTCAAACTAATGGGGGCGAACGTCTTAAAATCTCAAAAGCAATGGGGCTAAATATGAAGGAGAAAGGGGTCCAGAAAAAAAAAATCCTCGTGTGGAAATCTCCCCTTAAGATATTTCTGACCTTGTGGTGTAATGGAAAGTGTACCGGTATTGAGCCCGAGACAAACACACAGCTTAGGGAGGACCAGTATTACCCACCCACCACAACCGTCCCAAAATTTACTAAGCCAACCCTACATTTAATGGGAGATATCCACTTGAGGGAGTTTTTTCTGGACTCCTTTCTCCCTCATGTTTAGCCCCATTGCTTTTCTAATTTTAAGACGTTCGCCCCATTATTTTGATGATTTTAAGAACTTTCAACCCATTTCTGTCAATTTTAAGACCTTTCGTGCAATTTAGGTGTCGATTTTATCCTGGCGAGCGATAGCGAGCGTGTAATTTAAGAGGAACCGGCTTTCAGCCGGGAAATTTTTCTACCGAAAAATTTACAAATTTATCTTGAAAGGGGCTCAAGGGGGTGTAATCTTAAGCTTGATGGATATCTAGGGACCAAACTAAAAACCTCCCCTTAATACCACCAGAACCCTTTCCGTAGACGGTGGTGTAATGTGAGTTTATGCTGGCTGAGGGTAGACGATTTTATTCAGTTTAGGAAGGAGCTCTGGAAGTCATATTATGTGTGAACAATATTTTTCATTGACCCTCTGAATTTGATGTAGACTTACTATTTAATTGTGAAGTTGTAAAGACAAATAATACTAAACGCATTCACACACACACACACACACACACACACACGCACACACACACACACAGACGCAGACGCCCCCCCATTACATCCACACCCACACACAATAACATCACGATCATCGCAACCACCATTAACAACCCCCCCACCCCCGCCTAAACACACACACACACACACACACACACACACACACACACACACACACACACACACATTACTTACTCAGTTACTAACCCATCTGTCCCCTACTTACTTCCTAATCCTGCCACGGACATTAGTTCCAGGGCAGTAATTCCCTTTCCAATGTTCCCTTACCCACTCTAAACCACTGTTTGGACACTTGATCCTCAGTGTTTTGGAGGACAAGCAACCTAGAAGGGTCACTAGATCTGTTGTTGCTTGATTTCTTTTGTACTCCTTTGTACTTTGTACATTTACCACTGCCAACCACCCACAGGCAACAACAACACCCAAAACCCCTACTTATCCACCACCACCACTAACAACAACACCCACCCCACATCACAACAGCTACAACAACAACAGTACATGACATTGTGTTATGGTGCTGTTCAATTCACTGTAGAGGGAATATCTAGTGATCATTTTGTTTTACCGCTACTAAGAAATACAAAAACAAAACCATCATCAACACAACAACCAATACTACCACCACCACCAACAACAACAACACACAAGCCAACCTATCCACCACCATCACCACCACAATCATTAGGAATCACAATCATCATCATTACTACCACAATCACCACACAATCATCACAAAAGCTACACTACAACCACAGTCCTACCACCTATCCACCACTATAACACAATCATCGTAATTAACAACCACAATCACAACACACTACAATCATTAGGAATCACAATCATCATCATTACTACCACAATCACCACACAATCATCACAAAAGCTACACTACAACCACAGTCCTACCACCTATCCACCACTATAACACAATCATCACCATTAACAACCACACAGTCATCACAAAAGCTACACTACAACCACAGTCCTACCACCTATCCACCACTATAACACAATCATCACCATTAACAACCACACAGTCATCACAAAAGCTACACTACAACCACAGTCCTACCACCTATCCACCACAATAACACAATCATCATCATTACTACCACAATCACCACAAAAGCTACACTACAACCACAGTCCTACCACCTATCCACCACTATAACACAATCATCATCATTACTACCACAATCACCACACAGTCATCACAAAAGCTACACTACAACCACAGCCTACAATACACTGCTGCTCAATTCACAGTAGAGGGATTATCTAGTGATCATTTTTTGCCGAAGTGATCATTCAGGGCTCGATGCGAAAATAAGTGGCTTATGGTGGTCGTCCCGTTGTGATTTTGATTATGATAAATTGCATGAGGATTATCGAGGGCTTATTATTTAGTTTTTTACACCAGGGACAGGCAAAAGGATTATTGGATTAATATGTCTGTTTGTTGTTATTTAAAGGGATTATTGGATTTATTTGTCTGTATATGGAATATTGTTGTTTTTCTTTATACATCAAGGTCAGGCAAAATGATTAGTAGATTAATTTATATGTTAACGGATAATTTTTGTTTATTGGGACGATGATTTGGTTAGAAGGGAAGTGACGATATGAGGAAATGGTACGGAAATGGAAAATCGATTAGGTTGGATTAGGTTAATTTGGGTGTAAATGAGGAATACATTAGGTTAGAGTAGGTTAATTTGGGTAGATTAGATATTGCTTAGTTCGTTAGGATAAGTTAGGTTAGATGAAAATTTTCTTTGTTAGAATATTTTAAGACTAAGTTAAGTTTAGGTTAGATTGGGCTTACATTTCGTTAAGTTAGAAAAGGTTTGTCTTAAGTTAAATTAGGTTAGAATAGCCAGTTTGTTTTGGCTATCATTACACGATTTTATTCAGCTTAGGTAGGATCTGTGGGAAGCATAATTGAGCTGGTTTTGACCCTCAGATTCTCATAGGTCCTTCCTAGAATGCTTTAAGGGGAGGTTTTTAGTTTGGTCTCTAGATATCCATCAAGCTTAAGATTACACCCCCTTGAGCCCCTTTCAAGATAAATTTGTACATTTTTCGGTAGAAAAATGTCCCGGCTAAAAGCCAGTTCCTCTTAAATTACACGCTCGCTATCGCTCGCCAGGATAAAATCGACACCTAAATTGCACGAAAGGTCTTAAAATTGACAGAAATGGGTTGAAAGTACTTAAAATCGTCAAAATAATGGGGCGAACGTCTTAAAATTAGAAAAGCAATGGGGCTAAACATGAGGGAGAAAGGAGTCAAGAAAAAACTCCCTCAAGTGGAAATCTCCCCTTAACTCTTCTAATGATAGCCAAAATATACTGCCTATGTGTCTTCATCGAGGCTTATCGAGAGTTTAATTATTACTAGTTATATTAATACACTTACCCCCAAGGCAAAGGAATTATTGGATTAATTTATGTGTGTGTGTATTTTGGTGTTGGGGTAGTGTAATGTTGGTCTCTCTCTCTCTCTCTCTCTCTCTCTCTCTCTCTCTCTCTCAATAGAGTAACATGATGCAATCCTAACTCTAACTCTCTCTCACTCTAAATCTAACTCTCCCTATTTCTCTCTCTCTCTCTCTCTCTCTCTCTCTCTGTCTCACACACACACACACACACACACACAATAGAGTAACATGATTCAATCTTAACTCTAACTAACTTAAACTCTCACACTCACACTCTCACACACACTCTCTCTCTCCCTCTCTCTCACACACACAATAGAGTAACATGATTCAATCTTAACTCTAACTAACTTAAACTCTCACACTCACACTCTCACACACCTCTCTCTCTCCCTCTCTCTCACACACACAATAGAGTAACATGATTCAATCTTAACTCTAACTAACTTAAACTCTCACACTCACACTCTCACACACACTCTCTCTCTCCCTCTCTCTCACACACACAATAGAGTAACATGATTCACCCTCTCTACCACACAGCCACTCTCTGAAGTATCCTCCATTCCGCTCCTCTGCACCTTATACTCTTTCAACTCTCGATATATATGGGGGAGGGAGGGGTGAATACTCTCTCTATAGCGAGGAGACACATGTTGCCCTCTTCTGTGTGTGTGAGAGAGAGAGAGAGAGAGAGAGAGAGAGAGAGAGATAAGTGTGCTTGTTTTCAATGTTTTGTGTGTGTGAGATGTGTCTGGGTGTAAGTATATGTGTAAGTGTGTGTGTGTGTGTGCGTATGTGAGAGAGAGAGTGAGTGTGTGTGTGTGATGTGTAAATGTCTTGTTTATGGGCACAATATTCTCGTATGTAGGCTATTATGTAAGTGTACTGTATGTTCGGGCGACAATTTAATTGTAGACACATTGATACCATTAAATAACAATATACAACATTTACAAGTAGTCATGCAGAGAGAGAGAGAGAGAGAGAGAGAGAGGCTGAAAGGACATAAAAGAGACACGTGAGAGGGAGGTGTGAATCAAACAGGTGGAGAGAGAGAGGGTGTGTGTGTGTGTGTATGTGTGAGAGACAGAGTGAGTGAGGGTGAGAGAGAGAGAGTGTGAAAGTGTGTGTGTGTGTGTCTTATAGCTTCAAGGAGTTACAAAATATAGTTAGTATCTTAAAAACCTTGCGGTCCATTTGGGGTAGATTGTATAGAGCACTACTCTCATTACAGAGTGCAAAATACTATCTAGTCTCATCTTAACCCCTTTAGACTCATATGACGTAGAGGTTGGCAGATTAGCAATAAGAAATAGAGTTCTCTCACTCTTATAATTACCTCTCCAAAATTAATTTTCTCCCACAGCTAACTCAAAGGCAACTGCAGAGGTTGAAGTAACTAAACTAAAGGTTTGTAAATACCCCTGATGGTAATAGAGGCTTTAAAGTATCCCTAATAGGCTCAACATTGCGTCATATGTCGGAGAGGGTTAAGCTGCTTTACTGAAGAACCATTTACAATTTCTGAAGGAAGTTTTTTCTTGGTACAACCTATCATATTGTATGTGCAATAATTACATTATATACTTGTGTAAACCCTTGTTAACTCTGAGAGAGAGAGAGAGAGAGAGAGAGAGAGAGAGAGAGAGAGAGAGAGAGAGAGAGAGAAGGGATTACAGGAGGGGTTTGAAGCAAGGGGAGAGAGAGAGAGGGGAGACATAGAGACAGAGAGGGTACATTACCATTCAACGCCACTCCACCGTAAACCAACCTACCCCCACATGAAAGATAAAGTAAATTGAGAAAGGTATCCAACCCTATATACTGTATTAAGGGGAGATCTCCACTTGAGGGATTTTTTTTCTTGACCCCTTTCTCCCTCATGTTTAGCCCCATTGCTTTTGATATTATAAAACGTTTTCCCATTAGTTTAGCGATTTTAAGAACTTTCACCCCATATTAAGACCTTTCGTGCAATTCAGGTGTCGATTTTATCCTGGCGAGCGATAGCGAGCCTGTAATTTAAGCGGAACCGGCCTTCGGCCAGGACATTTTTCTACCGAAAAATGTACAAATTTATCTTGAAAGGGACTCAAGGGGGTGTAATTTTAAGCTTGATGGAGGTCTAGGGAACTAACTAAATACCTCCCCTTAACCTGTTCGTCTTCCTGGGATACTTAAAAGCCTTTCTGACCACCAGGGAAGTTTAGAAATCTTTATTTAGTGTTTTCAACCCATGCAGTTGTCTTTGAGCTAGCTTATTGGCAGAAAAATAATTTTGGAGAGCCAATTATGAGATTAGGAGAATTTTACATAGAAATATTATATATATACACTTAGGAGCCTGAAAGGGTTAACTCTGTCTAAGCTAATCAATATACTGTATATAGTAGATTAATCTCGAACACATAATTGTAAAGTAATCTCGAACACATAATTGTAAAGTAATCTCGAACACATAATTGTAAAGTAATCTCGAACACATAATTGTAAAGTAATCTCGAACACATAATTGTAAAGTAATCTCGAACACATAATTGTAAAGTAATCTCGAACACATAATTGTAAAGTAATCTCGAACACATAATTGTAAAGTAATCTCGAACACATAATTGTAAAGTAATCTCGAACACATAATTGTAAAGTAATCTCGAACACATAATTGTAAAGTAATCTCGAACACATAATTGTAAAGTAAGATCACTGACAAGGGACAGGTTTTCGAAAAGGGGCTCCAGTCCTGACGCTATTCTTGATTTACAGTGTGCTGGCTTATTATAAGAATCCTGAAGGGTTGATAGCCTCTGAAGTCCTATTTTAACTACGCAATAACTTTCGTTAACATTGTTTGTCAATGATTGGTTTATATCCAACACATTTCATACCAGTGGGATTCGAACCGGGTGGATGAGACTCGTCAGCTTTGGTGGGCAACCCGTCAAGGGGAGTAAACCTTGTACACATCCGTACTGCTTACCTAAAGGGGAAACAGTTAAGTAGATGGACTAACCGCACACCACTGTAGAAAGATAGTGTTCAAATGATACATACAACTTGGAGTTGGACGGACCCTAAGTTGAGTGGTCAATCCTGTAAGTCCTTGAATAAACGGGCACGGGTTGTCCTTACAGGGGATAGGTCCGCTTGGGGGAGTTTTGTGTATGGCCATCCTCATGAAGGGAAGGTAGGCGTCCGGCAATAGATAGATAAATAGATAGATAGGGATTCGAACACCGACATTTCAGGCTAAACGTCGTAAAATATCAAACTAATCGGGCAAAGCATGAGGGAGAAGGGGGTCCAGAATAATAAAAACAAAAATTAATCTCTTGACCTTTCTGCACTTTTCAGAATGATGACGTCACTTTCAAATTATGTTGGCGAACATTAGATTTCGTTCAGTTTAGAACATGAGAACATAAGAAAATGGGAGTCTGCAGAAAGCCGGATTGGCCCACACAATGCAGATCCCTCTCACACCCAACCCTAATTATAAGGCTTAATTATAGGAAAAATGGTTGGGACTCGTAGGGTCAATTCTACACGTGTGCTCGTGTGACTCCGTCGATAAATGAGGACCGATCAAGTGGTTGGTTATCTGGGTTAATATCAGACCTTTAGCACCCTTGGGGCACCCCCCTGCCGGAGTTTAATTGGTTACCGGGGGGGGGGGGGGGGGGGGGGGTAGATAGATATTGGATGGGGGGTAAAACTGTGAGATAAGAGAGTGGGGATTAAGGAGGGGGCGAAGTAGGGGTAGTTAAGGAGGAGGGGTGGAGTAGATAGATAGTGGGGAGATATAAAAGAGAGAGAGAGAGGGGGTTGGGGTAGTTAAGGAGGAGGGTAGGTGGGGGGGAGAGATAAATTGGGTAGGCTACTGGGATTTCAAGTAGTTTGGATCTGTATGGCAACATTTTGTTTGATGATAATAAGCACCTTCACCCCATTAGTTTAGTGATAATTTAGTGACATTTGTTATCGGGATATGTACACATTTAGTTTGAAGGTGGTCTGGGTGAGTTTGTTCTTAGTTTGAAGGAAGTCTGGGAAGGCGTTTATGTTTGGCCCAGAGAGTTTTTTTTGGACGTCTACTCTTTTACTCCAATTAATTGGAAATTTCAAGACGTTTCAACCCAGTAGTTAGGTGAAATTAAGACACTTCAATCTAGTCAGGCGTCGTTTATATCTGGGTGATCGATAGCTAATCTGTACATATTCTATCGAGAATGTACACCTGTAGCTTAAAGGGGGTCTGGGTGGGCATATTCCAGTTTGAGGGAAGTCTGGGAAGGCGTTTCTGTTAGCCTAGGCGACAAACTAAAATACATCGCTCGAAAATGACAAAAACAAGCAAAGAAAAGGGGGGGAGAGAGAGAGAGAGAGGGGGGGGGGGGAGTTGTTAGGACAGGGAGAGATAAAACTGTGCGATAAGATGGATTCAGTGAACTGAAGTGGTTGACGTTCTTTTGTAGCTGTCCCGTCTGTCTGTCTGTCTGTGTATTGCGTGGGGAAGATAGTGTCATAATCTTAATAATGGATTATATTGGGTAATGTGCAATATAGTATTTATCTCCCCACCTCTCTCTCTCTCTCTCTCTCTCTCTCTCTCTAAGAATTTCTTCTTCAATCGAGTTGTCAACTTGTGGAATGGGCTTCCCCGAGACGTTATAGACTGCAGCACCATTGATTCATTTAAATTCCGCCTAGACAAATATCTCGCATCAAACCCGCGACTGACTGCGTTTGTAAATGAATAACTTTATCCTCCCCTCAGTTACTAACCCATATGTCCCCTACTAACTTCCTAGTCCTGCCACGTTAGTGGCAGGGCAGTAGTTCCCTTTCCAATGTTCCCTTACCCACTCTAAACCACTGTTTGGACACTTGATCCTCAGTGTTTTGGAGGACAAGCAGCCTAGAAGGGTCACTAGATCTGTTGTTGCTTGATTTCCTTTGTACCCTTTGTACTTTGTACTCTCTCTCTCTCTCTCTCTCACACACAATAAAAAGTAGTCTATTATCGTGGTAATAAAAACTAATCAATCAAAAGTACTCTATTATCCAGGTATACGCGCCATATAAAGTAATTAGTGCAGGAATTATGCATATTAATTAACTTAGGTATAATCCCCCTTCATTTGTTTCAGGGCTAAATGCCAGAAATCAGTTACAGGTGAAATATGTAGGATTGTGGGTTGTTGTTGTTGTTAGTAGTAATAGTAGTATTAGTATAAAAATTATTAAATTAAGGGTAAAAAAGTAGTAGTAGTAGTAGTAATAGTAGCAGTAGTGGTAGTAATAATAGCAGTAGTAGTAGATGTAGTATACAAATTAAGGGTAAAATAGTAGTAGTAGTAGTAGTAGTAGTAGTAGTATCTTTTTACTTACGGATAATTTCCCTCAGGGAGGCTGAACCTTACACCCCCAATTCAGTCAAAATTTCAATTTTGTTTTTCTTCTTCTAAAATGCTTCTGTCAACATAGGAGAATAGCATAGGAGGGAGAAAACAAAAATCGCATCCATAAACCCCCCCCCCATCCCTGCACGGGGGTTCACCCACACACCCCAATAAAATAAATTTTTCCCCTTCAGCCAAATTTTTTTTGTTTTGTGTTGTTTGTCTAAAAGGCTTCTGTAAACAATAGAAACTATCATATGAGGGCATAAACACCCATATGACATCCCCCCCCCCCCTTTGTGGCCCCCAATATCATGGATTTATATACAAAATCTTGGGAAAGTTTGTGTAAGGGCTGCTGAATGAAGCTTTCTACATGAGTAACCCATATAACTTGGTTTTCTCTAACAGCTTAGTAATAGAAAACGTCTCTGGTAGGAGAAACTAAACTATGTTCCCCAAAATTATTGGAATAAAGCTATGATAATAATAGTTTTGCGATTTTCAGAGATCATATATGGCAACTCCCAAGTGTAATGACACTTTTGTATATTGCTCTGCTTCGTTCCCCTTCTACACACTATATATAGGAGTATATAGCAAGGGCAGAGCGTTTAGATAATGGCCAAATCTCAAATATTTTCCAAGATTCGACCTTTTTCATGTCGAAATTTGTGCTACCCCAAAAATTTAACCTTCTATTATTCAATATGGGAAAACGAGAATGCACCGTTGTAGAGGATGCTTGTAGGATACGCCAGAAAAAAATTGGGGGAAATTTGAAATTTTTTCAATGACTCATTAGATTTTTCATATAGTGCAATGCAATTCGCACTCGCACACACGCACATAGAGAGCTGATTTTGTTTTCAGCGAGTCTTAGTATTTCCATTGGTATTAAGATGGTATAATGCCAGAAACAAAATCTCTTATACAGGGTAAATTGGGGGTGCAAGGTTCAGCCTCCCCTTACCAAATATCGCCATGAATATAATAAAGGAAATTGAGTGATAAAATACTACCATTATTATATTATCAATTATAACCGTATTTGTGCTGAGGGAGGTCTTTTTTGGACCTCTGTTTTGTTTCGATTTACTCTTATATTTACTTATTCACTCAAAGTATCTCTCTCTCTCACACACACCCACACACACACACACACACACACATACTACCAACCAACCAATATAACCACTAAACTCTACCCATTAGTGTGTTCAGTTCACTCACACACACACACACACACACACACACACACACACACACACACACACACACACACACACACACTCTCCCCCTCAAAAAGAAGAAATATAAAACTTGATCAGATTGCGGCCACTTATGAAGACCACTCATGACCCGAACCTACACTCGTTGTTGGGGATATTGGGGTGCAAATGGCGAGAGAGAGAGTGAGTGAGTGAGTGAGAGAGAGAGAGAGAAATCGAACCAAGTGCCTATAAGGGTGGTGGTGGTGAGAGGGCCCGCTGATTGGCCACTTAACCACCTGATCTGTCGCGTGCCGGCTGTCTGATTGGTTCATTATACCCGCTCCAGCCGCGATAAATTGGCCCTGTGGTTACCTCGTTAAGGGAAAGGTAACTAGTTTGATTTTACGATTCCCTTTTCGGAGGGAGGGGGGGGGGGGATCTAGGTTAGCTATAGGATTAAACTGGTTGGTGGGAAGTATTCTAGCTAATTGTGTGAGGGAGTATTCTGCTGGACTGATTAAAATGCAAAACTTTATAAACAAACAAGCCAAAATAGGAACAGGACAATAACAAGAAATACAAATACATATACTATAAAATACATATACAGTAAATATAAAATAAATACAAATACATATACAGTAAATATAAAATACATATACAGTAAATACAAATACATATACAGTAAATATAAAATACATATACAGTAAATATAAAATAAATACAAATACATATACAGTAAATATAAAATACATATACAGTAAATATAAAATAAATACAAATACATATACAGTAAATATAAAATACATATACAGTAAATATAAAATAAATACAAATACATATACAGTAAATATAAAATACATATACAGTAAATATAAAATAAATACAAATACATATACAGTAAATATAAAATACATATGATATAAATAAGACAATCTAATTCAATTAATCTGACAATGTTTGGTGAATATCTAACAGGTGGGATCCTAATTGAACGAGACCAGGTGAGGTGCGGTGGGTCTGTTCTGATTGGCTCATTAACCTGTGTATCGGATAGCTTACCTGGGGTGACCTCGTTATAAACAGAAGGGAAAGGTACAATCACTTACATACAATCGTAGACCCCTTATGTGTTTCTGTATGCAATTATAAAACTCGTGGACCCCTTGTATTTTCCTGTATGCAATTATCACTCTGGATTGCGTGATATGTTCACCAAATTTTGCGAAAATCTCCGGATCAGCACCTAAATTAAATCATGTCTTCCTTGGCTCATATCATAAGAACATAAGAACATGGGAGTCTGCAGAAAGCCGATTGGCCCACACAAGGCAGATCCCTCTCACACCCAACCCCAATCATAAGGCCTAATTATAGGCCCAGCTCAATAACACCATGAGGACGGACCTCATCAAAACGAATTTCAAATTTACATAACATAAGAACATAAGAAAATGGGAGTCTGCAGAAAACCGATTGGCCTACACAAGGCAGATCCCTGAATCGTGAAGAACGGTTCATAACTTTACCAGATATCTTGTTTATCCCCTTCTGTACCGGCGAAGTGTTATAAATTGTGTTCCAGCTACTATTAGACTATTTTATCCAGTTTAAAAAGGGACTCTAGCAATTAACATACTTCGAACTATCTCACTTAAGGGGAGGTTATTAGTTTGTTTCCTACTCCTCCAGCAATCTTAAAATTTCACCCCCTTGACCCCTTTAAAGATAAATTTGTACATTTTTCGGTAGCAAAATGTCCCGGCCGATGGCCGATTACTCTTAAATTACAGGCTCGCTATCGCTCGCCAGGATAAAATCGACACCTAAATGGCACGAAAGGTCTTAAAATTGACAGAATGGGGCGGAAATTCTTAAAAATCACCAAACTATTGGGGCAAACGTCTTAAAATCTCAAAAGCAATGGGGCTAGACATGAGGGAGAAAGGGGTCAAGAAAAAAGTCCCTCAAGTGGATATCTCCCCTTAAGCCTGTTTACTACCACAGATCCTTCTTAAATTGCAGACAATCGTTTACATATATCGCTAGAATAGAAATAATAAGACGCCGCCGGTACAGCAGGGGTTATAGACAAACAAATGGAGGCAAAAACATAACCTCCGTCCAATTTCGTCTGCGGAGGTAAGTATACAAAACCGTCAACACCGTATACAAAACCGTCAACACCGTATACAAAACCGTCAACACCGTATACAAAACCGTCAACACCGTATACAAAACCGTCAACACCGTATACAAAACCGTCAACACTATACAAAACCGTCAACAAAACCGTCAACACCGTATACAAAACCGTCAACACCGTATACAAAACCGTCAACACCGTATACAAAACCGTCAACACTATACAAAACCGTCAACACCGTATACAAAACCGTCAACACCGTATACAAAACCGTCAACACCGTATACAAAACCGTCAACACCGTATACAAAACCGTCAACACCGTATACAAAACCGTCAACACCGTATACAAAACCGTCAACACCGTATACAAAACCGTCAACACCGTATACAAAACCGTCAACACCGTATACAAAACCGTCAACACCGTCTAAATGTAGTAAATACTGTTGGTGGTAATCCTATATGGAGGATGTGCGGACAGATAGGTTAATCCTTATAAAGCCGGCCGGGGTTTGTGAAAGCACCAGGGTCGTTTATTAGTTATGGTAGTTTATTAATCAAGGACCCCCTTCTCCCTCATTTTGAGTCCCATGAGTTTGGCGAGCTTTAAGACAAATTTATTTCGACTGTACGGATTAAATAGGCAAGTTCACGGATGGGGTTTTGTGTTCGAGTCATGTGGCTTGAAATGATGCGCGAGCTTGTTCAACTAATAGAGAAGCTTACATTTGCTCAACTACGCCATCAAGATTCACAGGTAGAAACGGGCCTTTACTTGGCAATATTATTAGATTGTCCACTGTGGCCCGTATCTAGCCAGCAATCATACGAATCGACCAAAAATTGGTATATAATATGTGGCTGCTGTGAAAGCGCCTATTACAGTAGACGAGAACTGACGTTGCCATTTGCAGCATTTTACACAACTGCATAAACTCGGCTATATAAAGAAAACGGGATTCGTATCAGTCTATCGTAATCTTTATATTTTGATATGTACCGTATGTTAAATTTAATTAATATTGTGGCATGCTTATATTATGTCTGGTGTGTGTGAAGATAAGTATATGCTTAGAAATTCATGATTGCATAATTAATACTTGTCTGGAGATTATTAGTACTGCACACTTGGCAATAGCGCATGCGTCGTAGCCAAAGGACGGGGCAGTTTCATATTCCTATTATTTAACAGATTTACCATATATTATCCAAAACCGCGCCTGTGTTATACGTAATCGAGTACTAACATCCATACAAAAACTTGATATACTCTGAAATGCGGGGCTATATTAGGAAATTAGCAGAGTACCTAAAAAATCCCCCGGCCAAGATTAGCTCTTCGCGGTTGTTTACATAATGGAGTGCACGTGTGGCCCAGCCGCCCCCATTGTCTCTGCTTGCTGCGGTATTATCATCTCTTCCGGCCCTCCCATGCTATTTTCGGCTCTCTGTGTCATCGGTCCGGGTATATTCGTGGGTTATCCGGTGCTAGATAAGGTGAGTTCGGATATATGGTGGGTTTGTGAGGTTGGGTCAGGCCATTCGGGAATTCCGGGGGAGTCGTCTGCTTGATCGTCAGTTTTCGATTGGATTTGTTTTCCCAGGAACATTTCAGGGCTCCCTTGCATTGGTATCGGCAAGTAGAGAGTACTCGTTATTTGTATATGCATGTATCATCTTTTCATTTAGTGATATATCTAGGCCTATTAAGAAATGTGCAGCTTTGCAAGTCGGCAGGCGGCAGCTGCGGTGAAGTTACCAGATAGCGCTATATCGTGTAGTTTTCCATCAAGTGCATTTTGGCAACTTTTCTAGACTTTCATATTAGTATTGGTGGCTAGAGTGGAGGTAGATTACTTTAGGCGGCTGAGTAGGCTATCATATTTAGTGTTTGTTTTGGAGAATGTGACTGACGTGCATGCAGGTTTCCAGCCCGTTTTCTTTGGGTGTGCATTTTCTGTTGAACCTTAATTTGGGTATTTTAGTTCATTTCTCCACTAGCCTATTTTGGGCGTAATTTGCCTGCAGACACGTATGTAGCTTCCGTTCATCACAGTTGTTCGGTCAGTACGCTAGCTAATCAACATACCGTAACCCGGGGGAGAACACCGCTGGCCTAGTCTTTGGTGTTGAAGACCAATACTAGAATAGGGTACCATATAAGACGCACATTAGTTTTCAGCCAGTTTTCTGTATCATATATTATAATTGAGAAGCTGCCAGACCTACAGTATATTATCGAACTTTTTGTTTGGAAGAGTGAATGTGGGGCTCCACATTTACTGTGCATGTTTAATATATACTGGTGAAAATTATGTGCGCAGCTTTACATATTAATTTGGTCATTATATATATTATATCCCAAGGGCATAGTCCTAAGGATTCTTATCATCTTGCAGTATCAAGGAAAGCATAGGTTAGGCTGCGGAGTTATTATAAAGCTAGAATAAATAAATTGTATAATTGACAACTGGTCTTAATCGGTGCGTTAGCCTACAAGGTATAGCCTACTGCACTAAGGCTAACCATGTGGAATTGTTATTATTATTTGTATTATTATTATTATTTGTATTATTATGTTGAAGTCTCGTCTACCTTTTGTCTTCGTTTTGATTAGGGTTTGCGAATGCCATTTTCAGTGCAGTTCTTTGAGCAACCTGCTGAACATCGCCCTGAAAAATCTTGTTTTGCTTGTGTATGAGAAATGGATAAAGATGGGAACATACGATTGGAAGAGGATAGCTTTAGTTTTGGGATTTGTAAAGAGCTGTTCACGGGTGTCAAACGAAAGCCAAGTCAAATAATATTAGTCTATTATTGTAGCCTATAATTATGTAAAGAATAAATTGTGGATTATAGTTCAAATTATGTCTTTGGAAGTGATAAAATGGCCAAAACAATACTATTTTATGTTAATTTCCTCTTATTCCTTCTCATATTCAAGTCTTCAAACAAAATTGCTCCGGTTTGACACCCTGCCTCAGCTGTTCACGGACATACAAAGGGGCAGGGGATATGAGAAGGGTGAGGATTGTGATTAGAAATGCTAGTTTTTATATACCGGTATTTATTAGATATTATATAGCCTATTGTACGGTATCTAGACAATAATCATTGAGCCGCTATTCACAGCAATTGTAGGCTATACCGGTACTGTACTCCCGATTAACCCTTTCAAAAAAAAAAAAAAAGGTCCCACCCCTTTCCCATTCCTTTCAATACCTGTGACGTCTTATATTTTATTTCAGCTACATTTAGACAATTTGATGAAGATGGTAAGGGTATATGGTAGCTAATAGGATGAATTGAGATAGTCGGTAGCCTTTTAATTGGTAGACGTCTTTTCTAAGGTGAATATAATCTTCTAATATTTGCCGAAATATACGGTAATGAAAAGTGTCACTGGTACTGAATGGGTTAGCACGGTACTACCAAAACTAGTGATATACGGCATTACACTACTATGGAAACACGATATAGGCTATGCCGGTAGGCCACTCTAGCCTAGTGACAACAGTGCCTACATTTTCTCTTCCGAATTATTATCACCGAAGTTAAAATAGATTCATATACCGGTAGACTATACTTATTCGAAATAAGTAGCCTAATTTACTTATTCCTTGAATCAGGAAATTATTTAATATAGTTTGACTTGCTTAGGGTTTCTCTGACGATTTCTGAAACTTGTTAATTCAATTGAATCGCATTACACGAGGATAATGATAAATATAACAAGTTAATTCGCCTATTTATTATTATTATTAGTAGTAGTATTATTTGTTTGATAAATTTACCGAAAAGCCGATAATTTTTAACTCTTATATAAATAAACTCCATGGCAGCAACACCACCAATGTGCCACCCAAAAGCCAATATGTTAATACGCTGTTAAACTCTACTTGTGACGTCATACAAGCCGCCGTAATACCACTTGTAAATCCAGAATTATGCCGGATTGGGAAGTGTGTCCTGCGCGGTTTAAGGATTTAGTGCGCATTATAAACATTGGGGCGCGTCCGGATGTTTACGTTCATGTGTTCGCCATTTTGCATACCTGAGCGCGTTGGGATGTTTACGTTCATGGGTCTCGTTGAGAATTTTTGTGTCAGCCACTATGCACACCTGTTCTGGAGCCTTTAGGTTAAAATAGTCATCTTGTGTCATTGCTAACCAAAACTCGTAGCCTACCCTGATTATACTTTAATGATTGCGTTTAACTTAACCTAACGTACGGTGCATTAACAGGACACATTTAGTTGGCTCTGGTTGAGAAGTAAGCTACCCGTGAAAACACCGATACCTGGTGATGGGCTGGTCTATCAGAGTGAGAACTGAGCGATCTCTGCCATACCCATAGCTTATTCTGACTGTTCCTTTTACTTATATATTTTCTAGATCTCAAGTGACGGCGTCTCTTCCGTGGATTGACCTCCCAATCTACCAAGATTGGAAGCCAAAGCGTCACATGTTTCCTTTGCCCCTTAACTTAATTGCTGAGGGGCACAGGGCCCTGGGTGGGGCTTTGGTTTCCCGGGCGTTTCCGCACCCTCAGCTCCCCGCCATGGAGTGGCTTCGGTCACCCAGGCTTTATTGTGGTCGGCAGGTAGGGTTCTGTGGGGGCGCTCGGTTGTGGCCTTGGCCTTGCTCAGGGCCTTGGGGCTGTTCGGCCAGGCAGCTTGGGGAACAACAACAACACCGATACATATTTAATATTTGTTTTTCTTCTAAGCAAACTAGAACTTCAGTTGAAACATTGTGGTATTATTACACATTCGTCTTGTTCTTGCTCCCACATACTCTCACTGTCATCACTCTCACTTAGTGTTGCTTGCTGGTGTGATATACCGGACAACTTGACTGTATTTATTTATTTTATTGTATTATTTATATATTTATTTATTTATTTGTTTGTTTATATATTTATTTATACATTTGGTCACTTTGAGTTCTTGATTTCGAGCTCATTGGCTGATAGTCAGAATAACATACATTTCAGTTACGTAAAGCAAACCTAGACAATTTTGGTTCTAAGAGTGAAGTGTTTTATGAGAAATATATAGGAAAATGTACATGGATTTGCATTGTTTGGGTAATTATATCACTTCTAAGAACATAGGCCTAATAAGAACTGCGAAGCATAAATTTGTATACAGTTTTTAGTAATAATGTTTGTAAAGAAAATATATTTACATGAAATTGTATTGTTTTGATAATTGTATCACTATCAGAACTATGAAGCATAAGTTTATCTGTACCGGTATATTTAGTAATGGTGGCTTAAAATACAGGTCTCGTTTGAAAATCCTGGATATAATTACACATCATCATCAGCCAATTAGATCAAAATAAGAGTTCTGTACTGTAGTTGAACGAGACCAAGTGCATATTCGGCAGGTTCGAAAAAGGTATTTTTCAAGCATCCTTTTGCGGTGATTCACATGGTCTGGGTCACGACCGTTACGTTCGCTACTAATGTGACCTCTGTTTGGTTAATCTCACCCCCGAGGACTTGTTCTTATCACACTCTTTAGGTACTTTTAACATGCAATTATATTTCAACTGTAGACAATATTTGAGATTATGCTGAAAGTTTAACTTGGTGCGCAAAATTAATTTGCTAAAATAAAACTACATTTATTTGTATAACATCTTTAAAAATACCGGTAGCTTCTACAATGTGTTCTGCATTTAATGCGGTATTATGAAAGGCAATGTATGTAATGGTGAAGACAGTTTGTTAAAATTAAATATCCATTACGTGGTTTATGCAGACTACTGCCCGATTATAAAAATATATGGAGAGGCAGTGTTGCCAATGTCTGCCTGGTGAGTAACCGAATTATGCGCCACCCTGTATATATATATATATATATATATATATATATGATTTGCGAGGAAGCTTAGGATAATAATAATACTATTTTAAACCACAATCAAACTAATCTCCAGAACCCCTCCATCCGTACAATTCAAACACTCCAAGTTCACTCAATCCAAAAATCCTTCCTTAAATCCCTAATGCAAAAATTAATCGTAAATTAGAAATACCTCCTGTTTGACCACCAGCGATTCCCAAAATTACTTTCCATTTATCAGCGAAAGGTTTAATAGGGAAAACATTGACCGTGGGGAGCACTTTGTGGGGATCCTTTTGCCGGGCAGCCTTTTCGTTATGGTACCTTACAGAGTTGATTTAAGATCTAAAGAATATCGGATAACGGGAGTCTACAGAGAGCCGATTGGCCCACACAAGGCAGATCACTTTCACATCCAACCCATCTCGTCCAAGTGACTTATCAAGTTATATTTTGAAGCTGTCTATCGTTCTTACTTGGTCTAGTTTTGCTCATTTAATTCTTTCAACTCGAATTGTATACCGAGCTAGCCTAATACATAACCTATCCTAAACTATCCTATTATAAACTAGCTATCATCTATAGTTGATATGGAGATACTTATTAGCTAGAACACAAACCTAAACTTACTCCTGTTCTAAGTAAAGCTAACCTAACTTAATTTATTATGAACGTATTATTCCTTGAGCGTCTTCTAAGTTAACCTAATCCAAGTGTGGGCCTATACATGTCTTGACCTAATCTAACCAAACCTATCGCTAGACTTGCTATAATGTAACTTAAGCCTTGGCAAATCGAAGTTAAGAATAGCGTAACTTCACTAATAACGTCGCCTTTAACTTGACCTACCTTTAAATCTAAGCTACTCCTCCGTAACGTAATCTAACTTTAAACCTAAAAGCTAACCTATCCTAACCCATCAACTTCATCTAACATATGCGCCTTTAAAAATGTGGGCAATTAATGGCTTTAACATAAGGGAAAGCGTAAGCACGAATCTACCTAGGAACGAGATGACCGATAAGCGAGGGAGGATTTGTGCGAAAATTATTTAGTGAAAATCTGAAAGGGTTTGGGTGTTTTTCCCGTGTATGGGCGACTACAGTAAACCTCTTTCTTGTGGGGGCGGTGAGGCGTATCCTGGGTGGAGAGAGAGAGAGAGAGAGAGAGTAGATGATGAATTAATAAAGTAAAATAGATAGATTGATAGATAGTGTAAAGTAGAGAGAGAGAGAGAGAGAGAGAGAGAGGGGGGGGGGGGGGGGGGAGAGAGACGTTAAGATCTACTGTAAGCTAATTATAATTGGGATAGTAGAACGCCACTTAAAGAAGAGTGGAAGAAAAGGAGAGGATATAGAAAGAGAGAGAGTGACTAGAGAATAAAGAAGTTGACAGACAGACTAAAGAGACAACAAGATAGAGAGAGGGAGGGAGTGAGTGAGGGAAGGGGTGGGTGGGCGTCAGGTACAGTACGCCCACGGACAAAAGCAGTATCCCACCTTTATCACTTCTTAATATGCCTCTATTAGTTTAGCCTAATACAAAACATATTCCCGAAGCACAGTGCGCAAAACCTTGAATATGAACGTTTTGTCTATCAAGGATATTATTTGCATTTTCAGTATACCCCTTAACCAATCTGTTTATATCCTTTAGCAGCTGATTATTCGATACTTAACGGGGATATATGAAACTATTATATCCCTGCATCATAATATTACCAAGTTATCGTAATTAACAACATATTTCGGTGCAAAATCATCGTAGTAATTACGTAATCAAGAGGAGGATTTGACAATTTGTCCATCTGTTGAAAATGTACAAACTAGGTTACACATAATTGCAGCAGTGTTAATAGATAACCCAGGACCCCAGAGAGAGAGTGAGAGTGAGTGTGTGAGTGAGGTAGGCTGCACAGTATTGAGGGTGGCAGCAGTGTTTGTAGATAGCCCAGGACCCCAGAGAGAGAGAGAGAGAGAGAGAGTGTGTGTGTGTGTGTGTGTGCGTGTGCGTGTGTGTGCGTGCGTGCGTGCGTGCGTGCGTGAGAGAGAGAGAGAGAGTGTAGGGGTGTGTGTGAGATAGGCTACACAGTATTGAGGGTGGCAGCAGTGTTTGTAGATAGCCTAGGACCCGACCTGACCCGGGATAATCCTCAGTATTTTACGGTAGCTTACCTTCTGTTCCCTCTTATATCCTTGTTGTGGCTACCTCTATATATCCCTCCCCTTCCCCTACCTATACCCCTTCCCTCCTTACACCCCTCCCTCTCTACATCCCTCCCTCTCTACATCCCTTCCCTACCTCCCTACACCCTTCCCTCCCTCCCTACACCCCTTCCCTCCCTCCCTACACTCCTTCCTCTCTACATCCCTTCCCTACCTCCCTAAACCCCTCCCTCTCTACATCCCTTCCCTATCTCCCTACACCCTTCCCTCCCTCCCTACACCCCTTCCCTCCCTCCCTACACCCCTTCCCTCCCTCCCTACACCCCTTCCCTCCCTCCCTACACTCCTTCCTCTCTACATCCCTTCCCTACCTCCCTACACCCTTCCCTCCCTCCCTACACCCCTTCCCTCCCTCCCTACACTCCTTCCTCTCTACATCCCTTCCCTATCTCCCTACACCCTTCCCTCCCTCCCTACACCCCTTCCCTCCCTACACCCCTCCCTCTCTACATCCCTTCCCTACCTCCCTACACCCTTCCCTCCCTCCCTACACCCCTCCCTCTCTACACCCCTCCCTCTCTACACCCCTCCTCTCTACATCCCTTCCCTACCTCCCTACACCCTTCCCTCCCTCCCTGCACCCCTTCCCTCCCGACACCCCTCCCTCTCTACATCCCTTCCCTACCTCCCTACACCCTTCCCTCTCTCCCTACACCCCTTCCCTCCCTCCCTACACTCCTTCCTCTCTACATCCCTTCCCTACCTCCCTACACCCCTCCCTCTCTACATCCCTTCCCTATCTCCCTACACCCTTCCCTCCCTCCCTACACCCTTCCCTCCCTCCCTACACCCCTCCCTCCCTACACCCTTCTCTCCCTCCCTACACCCTTCTCTCCCTCCCTACACTCCTTTCTTCCATACCTTTCCTACACCTCTCCCTCACTCCTTCCCTCCCTCTCTCCACCCTTCCCTCCATCACTCGGTAAGATCACGTATGATATAGAGCTACGACAATATTAGTTAGGCATATGGACTGGGTGTGAAGGGGACCTGCCTTGTGTGTGCCAGTCGGCCTTCAGCAGGCTCCTGTTTTCTTATGTCAGTCAGTCAGTAGCCAGCCCCTATACTCCCACAAGGGGTAGGACAGATAGGTGACAGGAGAAGAACATAATATGATATATATACTGTACAATTCGCCCACAAAAGGTAAGCACACAAGCATTCTTATATTAAATACATCTCGTATTCATATAAACTCATTCATCTTCATCAATCTCGGCACCCATTTGTCACCCTCGTCAACAGCACCATCACTACTCTTCTATCATTATCTTATCAATTATGTCACCACTCATTCATAACCAACAATCTCACCCATCTATTGCCAGCCTCCATGTGTCATCACTATCACCACCACCAACAACATCATCACCATTATGTCACTATTACGGTACCTTATATTTGTCACTATTTACCATCATCAATCTCACCAACTCATTCCCAGGCCCCATTTGTCACCACCATCATCATCATCAGCCTCACACCTTCCTTTAAATCAGGAAATAATGACCTCCCCCGCCCCCTGTGACCTGACCTGACCCTACGGAGGTGAGGTCACTACTATAGGGGAGTCACGGTTGTCTGGTCACGCGTCTGGGGTGGGGGGAGAGAGAGAGAGAGAGAGAGTATGTATGTATGTATGTATGTATGTATGTATGTATGTATGTATGTATGTATGTATGTATGTATGTATGTATGTATGTATGTAGCAAGGGTGTCAAACCGGTGCAATGTGGTTTGAAGACATTGAATAGGGTGACCGGTCAACTCAACCAGTAGACCATTTCAACCAGTACCAAATCAACCAATACGGTTAGGTTAGGTTAGTACTATATTTTGGCACTGGCTTGGTTGGTCTGGGTTAATTTGGCACTGATTGAAATGGTCTACTGGTTGAGATGACATGGAACCATTGAATAGGCCTATGTGAATGAATACTAGGTAATTGACATGAAATAGCGTTCTCTCGACCATTTTATCACACCATTTGGTCTCCATGTAGGCTACACTAAATTTAAGACTAATAACAATGGACTCGACTTTCGTTCTAGTATCCTGTACCAGTATTAACCCTTTCAGTACCGGTGCCGCCCTTTTAACTTTATTCTGGCTACTACTAGAACATGTTATTCAGTTTCAAAAGGGCCTCCAGCAATTAACAGGCTTCGAACTACCGGTACACATAACAAAGCCACTCCAACAGCTTCCTCTCTCTCCAACACCCCTTCTCCCCTCTCTTTTTTTTTTTTTTTTTTATATCTATCTATCTATCTATATCTATCTTCTCTATCTATATATATATCTATCTATCTATCTATCTATCTATCTATCTATCTTTTCACCTATCTACACTGTATCTCTGTATCTATGAGGAAGGTCAGGACATGGGTCAGTGTGGGTATGGGCGGGTGGTGTGAACAGGTCTATTTGGGGCTAAATGGGAACTGCCTGGTCAGATCTGTTAACAAAGGAAACTTATAATGGGCTGTTAATTGGTTTGTTGAGACTTATATTTATCCATCTATAAAAGCTATCTATCTGGCTATCTATATCAATACATCTATCTATCTATTCGACTGTATCTATATATACTTTGTGCTCGTTGTATTTTGTAATATATAGTTAAGTATTATTTCCAGTTCCTATATTAATTATATAAGTTACTCAATAGTTTTATAATACTGTTGTGGCTAATTGTTGTGTGCATTTTATAATACTGTTGTGGCTAATTGTTGTGTGAATTTTATAATACTGTTGTGGCTAATTGTTGTGTGCATTTTATAATACTGTTTTGGCTAATTGTTGTGTGCATTTTATAATACTGTTGTGGCTAATTGTTGTGTGCATTTTATAATACTGTTGTGGCTAATTGTTGTGTGCATTTTCATTATTATTATTTGTATTATTATTATTTTTATTTTTATTTTCATTTGTGTATGGCAAACGGATACAGGAATACAAAAGTCTGTAAAATGCTGAGTGACCCATGCATACAGAAAATAGTAGATAGATAAGATAGTTATAATTAGATAGATATATAGGTAGGTACAGTTAAATGGAGAGAGAAAGAGAGATAGAGAGAGCCGTGTACAGGTGGGTTTACAGGTGAGGTCAAATTAGCCGGTGGAATCAATTTACCTGGTGATTATCGTGGGATCCTTACAGTGTATCTCTCGCTCTCGCTCGCTCGCTCTCGCTCGCTCGCTCTCTCGCTCTCTCGCTCTCTCGCTCTCTCTCTCTCTCTCTCTCTCTTTCTCTCTCTCTCTCTCTCTCTCTCTCTCTCTCTCTCTCTCTCTCTCTCTCTCTCTCTCTCTCTCTCGCTCGCTCGCTCTCTCTCTCTCTCTCTCTCAGTAAGTAGATAAATATAGATAGATATATATACAGCAAAACAATAAAAGTAACAGAGACTAAAGAAGTGATCTGACGTTTTAAGATGATGATAATGATTAGTAAATAAAGAGATTGAATGATACACAATAATAAACACGTGACTATATAACGAGAGAGAGAGAGAGAGAGAGAGAGAGAGAGAGAGGGGGGGGGGGTACAGTGTGGGAAGCCAGTGGTAATGTTAAACACCCATTATTACCCTACAGGGGGTGAAGGGAGATGTTACCACTACCACCCCTCCTGCCCCCTCTCTCTCTCGCTCTCGCTCTCTGTCTCTGTCTCTCTCTAGCCTCTCTCTCTCTCTAGCCTCTCTCTCTCTCTAGCCTCTCTCTCTCTCTCTAGCCTCTCTCTCTCTCTCTAGCTCTCTCTCTCTAGCTCTCTCTCTCTCTCTCTCTCTCTCTCTCGCTCTAGCTCTCTCTCTCTCTCTCTCTCTCTCTCTCTCTCTTCAGTAGAGCAGTTCAAGAAGAGAGTAGATAGTATTGTGCACACTGTAAAGAGTGTAGTGCACTAAACAGTCTCTCCTCGGAATAGACCACAAGGTGTCTGAGATACTAATTATTCCTTGTAACGCCTTGTAGCTTTCACACACACACACACACACACACACACACACACACACACACACACACACACACACACACACACACACACACACACAACCAATAACCCTAGTAATATACTAGGGTACGGTAATAACACATTTTGGAGTGTCCTAATAACAGTCATCTCACCATAACGGCCCCCCTTGATCCAGTTTAACCGTATTGAAGGAACCACCAAAGCCATTATTAATATTTGCCGATGATCGATAGATGTGGTGAGTGGCCCAAAATGAAGAAAAACGCAGACATAAATTCACACGATTAATGTTTTTATTTTATTTGTATTTGGTTTTGTATTTTTGTTATGTGTTTGTAATAAGAGTTGGGCACATGAATTTGTTTACAGTCTGATTTTTATATATGGAAGGAAAAATAGTAAGGTTGAATTTGGAGGGTATTTTGTTATGTACTTAGTATGACCAGTTAACCGTTTTATAGCAAATTATTCTTGCAAATAAACAACAAAATAGGAAAAGTGGGGATTGGGCCTGAGTATATAGATTGATAGATAAATAGTAGTTCACTTAGTATGACCAGTTAACCGTATTAGAGCAAATTATTCTTGCAAATTAACCATATTCTAATTTCCTCTATAGGTTACGTAACATCACGGAGAGGCACTGGCTTGTGGCACTGTTAAAGCCGGTATCACACGAGAGCTTTTAGAGTCAACATTCGATGATCAACATTTTTCTGGCAACAAAATATATTTTGGTATATTTTGCACTGGTATCGGAAACTAGACTGATGGTAGATGAAGTTAGGTAAAATAAATATAAAATATGTTAACCTCATAAGCTGCCAGACCAGTGTTGAGGATAAATGTTGAGGAAAGAAGCGCTCGTGTGATACAGGCTTAAGGCTGTCCTTACAATGTAGCGTAGAAGGATGTTAAGCCATTATTATAAACATTAATACAAATAATAAACGGTTTATTAAAGAATGGCAGCCTCATGAGCTGAAAATACATGTGTGTGTGTGTATGTGTGTATGTTTGTTTAAATGTATATTATTAATACCAGTACTAAGACAGTTAATATTTTGTGTTACATTCAAACACAAAAATATGCCTTCACACATTTGTTTTTAATTGTAAGTTTAACACAAATTTCACACAACCAGAATTGCATGCACCATTCCAAATGAGGACAGACCAATGAGTCGTATAAAGCGAGGAAAAACATTTGCTATTACAGAATCCACGGTGGCCTAAATGTTTTTATAAGCGGATTTAGTCAAGATTTTCCGATTGTTTATATATTTTTTGAAGTCAGGGTCGTTCTTTGAATTAATAGATTAAATTGATGTATGTATTATATTTTTTGAAGTGTGGAAAGGTCTATGAATTAATATTTTTTGTTAGTCTAGTTTTATAAATATTTTAGTTATTTGCATTTTTTTTTCACCTTTTTTCCAGTCTCATTTCGTTCTTCCCTCTTTGAATTATTATTTATTTATATTTATTCTAGTTATATAATTAGTTTAGTTTTTTTGCCTTTTTTCTTTTCGCCTTTTTTATTCGTTTTCTTTCGTTCTTCCCTCCTTATATTTCTTTCCTCTTATTCTCACTCCTACCTCTCTCTCTCTCTCTCTCTCTCTCTCTCTCTCTCTCTCTCTCTCTCTCTCTCTCTCTCTCTCTCTCTCTCTCTCTCTCTCTCTCTCTCTCTCTCTCTCTCTCACCAAACCACCACTGTTGTCATTATGAGGAACAGATTAACCAGCGATCAATATTTAATCATAGCTGGGTTGGTGGTCCTCTCTCTCTCTCTCTCTCTCTCTCTCTCTCTCTCTCTCTCTCTCTCTCTCTCTCTCTCTCTCTCTCTCTCTCTCTCTCTCTCTCTCTCTCTCTCTCTCTCTCTCTCTCTCTCTCTCTCTCTCTCTCTCTCTCTCTCTCTCTCTCTCTCTCTCTCTCATTTACTGTTAACAAGGGTGAACTGTGTCGTATTACCAGTCTATTATATACACGGCAGATCCCTTTTACACCCAACCCATCTCTTCCGTATAAGTAATTAATTTCACACAACCATATCCACCTTAAAGTTATCTATTTTGTTAAATATTGTATTGTCCTTTGGTCTTGAGTTAGTGTAGGTGAAATGTGTGATATTACTTCTATTATTTACAGTACATGGCAGATCCCTTTTACACCCAATCTATCTTTTCCTTTTAGTTCACACAACCACATCCAACTTATTTATTGTTGATTTGTTTTCTGTTGAATTATTGAGGGTATTTACAGGATCATATAAACGGCAGATCCCATTTAAACCCAACCCATCTGTTCCTCATAAGTAATGCAGTTAATTTAGCCACATCATGTAGGTGAAATGTGTTATATTTCTTCTATAATATACGAGGATACGAGGCAGAACCCTTTTAAACCCAACCCATCTGTTTCTCATAAGTAATTCAGTTGACTCGGCCACATCCACCACCACGTCTGTTGATTCTGCTCGTGTTTTACTGTTGAATAGACAAAGGGGGTAGATGTCGTATTACTTCTATTATATTAATGGCAGATCCCTTTAGCACCCAACCCATCTGTTTCTAATAAGTAATTCAGTTGACTGGGCCACCACCACCACCACGTCTGTTGATTCTGCTCGTGTTTTACTGTTGAATAGGCAAAGGGGGAGATGTGTCGTATTACCAATGTATTATATGCATGGCAGATCCCTTTAGCACCCAACCCATCTGTTTTTAATAAGTAATTTAATTCACACAACCACATCCATCTAAATTCTTATGTATTATTGATTTGAGTTTGTTTTTAGTTAGATATATACATGGCAGATCCCTTTTAAACCCAACCCATCTGTTCCTCATAAGTAATTCAGTTGACTCGGCCATATCCACCACGTCTATTGATTCTGCTCGTGTTTTACTGTTGAATAGACAAGGGGGAGATGTGTCGTATTACCAATCTATTATCTATACCTCGGGGGAATTGTTACACGGGGGGAGGGAGAGGGGGGGGGGGGTGAGGGAGGGAGTGAGTGAGGGGGGGGAGGGAGGGAGGGAGGGAGAGAGAGAGAGAGAGAGAGGTGCCAGTGTTGAGGGTGAAAAGTGTCTCGTATTACTCGACTAATAGCTTGGACCTCCGGGGAATTGTTACGTTGAGAGAGAGAGAGAGAGGGAGAGAGAGTGTGTGTGTGGGGGGGGGGGGGGAATGAGGGAGAGAGTGTACCAGCTATATTCTATTTAACACGCAACTAGTGCCTAAGTGTATGTAAACAAGACAACTAAATGCTCTTTAACACTTCATTGCATTATATAAAAAACACTATTAATTTTGTTATGTATCTAGACTGGGTTAGGATGGGGTGGGCTGCTGTTTCCTATTACCACCAGGCTATTATCTAGGCCCCGGGGGAATTGGTACATGGTGGGGGGGGGGGGGGGGGGGGGGATGAGGGAGAAGAAGCTGCTGGGGTAAAGGGTTGGAAATTAGTTTTAGGAGAGAGAGAGAGAGTGAGTGAGTGAGTCAGTCAGTAGAGTGGACGCATTTTACCATTTATTATAGCTATTATGAGACAATGTTATGCAGTTTAAGAAGGCTCCCAAGGAATGTAAGGGGTCCAAACCAACTCTATTATGCCTCTGACTGCCATGGGTCCTTCCTAAGCTGAATATAATTGTCTAATGATAGCCAAAATATATTGCTCTAAACGCATCATAATCCTCAAGGGTTAAGCTGGATTAAATTGGACGTATATTTAGTTACATTGCTTATTACCAAAACATATGTATGGTGTGTGATGTGTGTGTCTGTGTGTTGTATTGCAATGTCTATCTATCTATATACTCAGGCCCAATCCCCACGTTTCCTTTTTTTTTTGGGGGGGGGGGGACTCAAGACATTTTTAATATGAATACAAAATGTGAATTGAATTGAAATCAAGGGTGTATAAAATTTCTTTTAGATGTTGTTTAGGATATTGTAAATTGCTGCTACAAATCCCTCCTGTTGGTAATGATGCCTGACATATGCGGTCACAATGTAGAACAGACAGACTTGATCAGCAACAGAGAGAGGGGAGAAACAGAAGGGATTGTGGTTAGTTCGCCCACTGGTCCTTTTGTCCACTGTCATTTGTCTCATTCATGTACAGTACCGGTACCCCCTATAATCTTACCTAACCTCACTTTACCTAATCAAACCTTAAACTTAATTTTCTAGCCTGACCTTCCCTACACTAACATATTCAACATAACCCAACCCCACCCTTCAACCTACCCAATTCAACCCAACCCATCCCATCCCAACCCAACCTAACCCATCCCATCCCATCCCCAAGTCAACCCAACCTACCCCATCCCACCCCAACCTAACTCATCCCATCCCATCGCACCCCACCCCACCCCACCCCAACTCAACCCATCTCAACCCATCTCAACCCATCCCAACTCAACCCATCCCAACCCAACCCATCTCAACCCATCCCATCCCAACCCAACCCAACCCATCCCATCCCATCCCATCCCATCCCATCCCATCGCATCGCACCCCACCCCACCCCAACTCAACTCATCTCAACCCATCCCAACCCAACCCATCCCAACCTAACCCATCCCATCCCATCCAATCGCACCCCACCCCACCCCAACTCAACCCATCCCAACCCAACCCAACCCATCTCAACCCAACCCAACCCATCTCAACCCATCCCATCCCATCCTATCCCAATCCGGAAATTGTGAGAAGAACAATTATGTAGGACCGAAAAATCCTGTGGAGAAAACTATTTGAGAGCGAAAAAACAAGAGGGTGAAAGGACTTGTGGGCGAACGGACCTAGCAAGCGGGGAACAGAAAGGGGAGACTAATGTATTAATAAAGAGAAGTAAAAGGGGTATAAGGTGGGTTTCCGGTTACTTCGTTACCGGTACTATGCATATGGTGATAGGGGGAGAGAGAGAGAGAGAGAGAGAGAGAGAGAGAGAGAGAGAGAGAGAGAGAGAGAGAGAGAGTTACACTAGTTCAGTTTGCCATTTGGAAGAAAGTTTGTAACCGTTAAGAGCAGACTTCCCATTATAGTCTACAGTACTATAGACGGTTTTATTTCTGATGACGGTGAATGGAATCCTTTAGCAATTGATTTGTTTATGGACAAATATTTACGTACTATGTGTCTACGTTAAGCTCGGGTCACACATTCTAAAGTCCCGTCCGTCCCCGACCAAGAAAATAACTTCTGTGTGTGTCCGTGTATGTCCCGTGGGTGTCCCGGCATAACACGTTTTCTGGCAGTTGCCCCGACCCACACGGACCATTTTATGCATGCATAAAAAGGACGCCGCCTAGGCGCTTTTTAATAAGAGGTCGGGGCCGGACGGGACGTTAGAATGTGTATGTGTGACCCGAGCTTTATATTAAAGCAAGGTTTTCATAATTAACAACATTTACACTTACATTTTCTTAGTAGCTGCGTAATCAAGATGAAGACATGGCAATTTACCGTCATCTAAAAAAAATATATATATATACTGTATATATATATATATATACTGTATATATACAGTATATATATATATATATATATATATATATATATATATATATATATATATATCTATATATATATATATATATATTTAGTGTTTAACTTATTCCGCTTACAATATCCGCCTTGGGTGCCTGTTATATCCATATTTAAGCTAAGGATACTACTGTAATCCAAATAGTCAAACCCATTTAGTATTTATAGACCGACACATGATAGACCGACACATGATAGACCGACACATGATAGCCGTAGCACTCAACGCGTTCCAACCAAGATATCAAGGTCTCAACTGGTCCTCATAGCTCAGTCGCCTAATCAATATAATACATTTCGTAGCCATATTTATTTAGAGCTAAACCTAGACATGTTGACAGCGTGAATATAAACACCGTCTGAGGAGGAGCACTTTATTGACAACGTTTGAGGAGGAGCACTTTATTGACAACGTTTGAGGAGGAGCACTTTATTGACAACGTTTGAGGAGGAGCACTTTATTGACAACGTTTGAGGAGGAGCACTTTATTGACAACGTTTGAGGAGGAGCACTTTATTGACAACGTTTGAGGAGGACACTATTGACAAACGTTTGAGGAGGAGCACTTTATTGACAACGTTTGAGGAGGAGCACTTTATTGACAACGTTTGAGGAGGAGCACTTTATTGACAACGTTTGAGGAGGAGCACTTTATTGACAACGTTTGAGCACTTCATTGACAACGTTTGAGCACTTCATTGACAACGTTTGAGCACTTTATTGACAACGTTGAGGAGGAGCACTTTATTGACAACGTTGAGGAGGAGCACTTTATTGACAACGTTGAGGAGGAGCACTTTATTGACAACGTTTCGTAGATAGCTTCATCAGGCTGCTCATTGGCCTGATGAAGCTATTTGCGAAACGTTGCCAATAAAGTGCTCCTCATCATATGGGGTTTATATTCATATATATTTAGTTTACATGTGGGCTTCTGCATTCTCCGTGGCTATATTCATTGTGTGTATTGTATTACGTAATTTATCCATACATTAGCAAATATAGGATTAAATTACGACTCACTCACTCACTCACTCACTCACGCACTCACTCACATACACACACAGCCCGTAGCCTAGTAGGTAGAGCTCTCGTCTCACACACGAGGGGTCGGGGGTTCAATCCCCGGCCGGGCGGAGACAAATTGGGCTTGTCTCCTTTCATGTGTTAGCCTCAGTTCACCTAGCTGTAAATAGGTACCTGGAATAAGTGGACGACGTTGTGACGTCCCATCTGGGGTTGGCAAAAATGGTACAAGGCGAGATGGGTATCATATGGTTCACCTAAGCTGATGGCTACCTAAGCCTTCGGGCGAGACGGTACCGTCTATAGTGAGACTGGTACCATGCAGATCCACCCTAAGCCTTCGTTTCCGATGTCGCCAATTGGCTAAATACAGACTACACACACATCCACAGCCATTCCAACAGTACATAAAACACTTAACATGCATTTCACGCAATACATTCCCAGTTAAGGAGGCGCGATAATAATGAGCTTAGCTCGCATTGCGTGGATTCCCCTTGACGAACAAGTAACTGAGTAACACACACACTCTCTCTCTCTCTCTCTCTCTCTCTCTCTCTCTCTCTCTCTCTCTCTCTCTCTCTCTCTCTCTCTCTCTCTCTCTCCACATGCTCACCTTTGTGATAGTTAAATTGAAGGGAAATTGCCTAGGTACCTCAGGTGTGTGTGTGTGTGTGTGTGTGTATGTATGAGAATTGGAGTGAGTTAGTTTTGTTAAGCTTAGAGAACATTAATAAGGGACAAAATTGGTGTATAGCTAGATAGATACATTTATAGTTTAATGGACAAGTTGGTAGATCTATAGAATACGAGATAGTTGAACTATCAGATACATAAATAAATATGTAGATAGAGAGAGAGAGAGAGAGAGAGCGGGAGAGGGAATATGCATTCCACAAGATTACACATTCTTACAAGGATATAACCCCCCCCCCTTCTCTCTCTCTCTCTCTCTCTCTCTCTCTCTCTCTCTCTCTCTCTCTCTCTCTCTCTCTCTCTCTCTCTCTCTCTCTCCTGTCCTCCTCTCTCTATCCCCCCCCCCCCCCTCCCCAGAGATTAAACTGGATTACAACTCCCATTCAGAAGTATTGTTGAGAGAGAGAGAGAGAGAGAGAGAGAGAGAGAGAGAGAGAGAGAGAGAGAGAGAGAGAGAGAGAGAGAAGGGGGGGGGGGGTTAACTTAGAGGAATAATTGAGAGGTAAAATAAGTGACTAACTGGCTGGATAGATTAATTGATGGATTGACTAGGCCTATACTCGGTTTCATTTCATCTGACGGTAAATTGAATCTTTTAGCAGCTGATTTCTCGATACTTAATGGAAATATATGAAACCACTATGTCTCTGCATCATATTAAGACCAACTTTATATAATTAGCAACATATTTCACTTCAAAACATTCAAAATAACAGAACATTTTGATGGGAAGTTTGCAATGTACCGTCAGTTGAAAAGAAACAGGGTATAGATAGATATTAAGACAGACAGACAACCCTACAAATAATTGATGGGTAGACAAGATATATATAGAAGAAGGGGGGTTAATACAGATAATAAGATAATGACAGATAATGGGATAATATTAGGGATTAATATATGCATAAGTGTGTGTGTGTAAGAGAGAGAGAGAGAGAGAAGAGATAGTGTGTATATGTGTGTGTTTAAGTACGTACGTGTGTGTGTGTATATATGTCCCCCAAAGTAGGCTTCACATACAGTTATAATAATTTCACGGCACACCACGGCAATTTTACACCCGCCACGGCATTAAGGGAGAGAGTGACGGCCGTATTCTGTAACCTTAATACAGTGATAGCAAGGAGAGATAGAGGTGAGGTCTGATAATGACGAGAGAGAGAGAGAGACTGAGAGAGAGAGAGAGAGAGAGAGAGATCTAAAAGGAGCGAGGAGGGGACAGGAAAAATTAATGTGTAGCAATAAAAAGAAAGGGGTGTAAGGGGATTACTAATTAAGCGCCGAAATCATCTGGCCAATTTAAAAAAAGGCAAACCCAATCCTAGTTCAACACAGCAGTAACAATTATATTTCTGCTACATGTTCCGAATCTCTAAAATATGTGTAATATCCACCAAGAAATGGAAAATGTCTGGGGGCCCAAGTTATGCAAATCGGGGAAGGTTAAAATGCGGTAAAATGGAGTTTAATTAAGCTCAAATCCCGAACAAGCCTCTGCTCGAATCCTCTGTCGCGTCCGGGTTTGTTATGAGTTGATTCGGCGCTGTGGTACACTTCGGCGAAAACCGTCTAACTCAAAAACCGTGACCCCTATCGCATTACAAATTGGTATATAGATAGAATTTGTTGTCATCTAAGTTGTGTATGGAATGTTTGGAGATTTGTTGAATAGTTTTCGGGATTTAGAAGGATAGCCGAGATGGTCCGAGTGACGAAAGTGCGCCGGAGCCCGCCCCGTCGGCTTTAACCCTTATGTTAATGTGGTGTTGATCTTGTATGATAATCTGGGAGCGCAAGGCGATTGTCACTTGTTCTGTCAGGCCCTGGCGAGCTAATGCCATGGAAGGGGGGGGGGGGGGGGGCTGTATCACGCGTCTGTTGTAGTAGTAGTAGTAAGTGTAGCCATTGGAGTAGTGTTGTTTTTGTTGTTGCTGATTAAGTGTTTGGTGAAATCCTGTTCGAGAGAAATTGAAGTACACATTATTTTCTGTGTATACGTCTGTGTGTGCGTGTTTTTTAACTGTATTCTCTCTCTCTCTCTCTCTCTCTCTCTCTCTCTCTCTCTCTCTCTCTCTCTCTCTCTCTCTCTCTCTCTCTCTCTCTCTCTCTCTCTCTCTCTCTGTATATATATATATATATATAATATTTACTTTGGTAAATTGTACCCATATTATGATTTGTGTCTCTTTCAGGTACCGACAAACGATGTTCATCCACTTAGTCTGCAGGCCAAGGAGTAAAATAGGTAATGTACTTTGGATATTATGTTTTCGTTGAAGCCGGTGTCAGACGAACGCTTTTTCTGGCAATTTTCGATGAGCGCGTTTGTTCTCGTATTTATATAATATTGTCCGGTTCTTTCGTATTGGGGATCGAAAACTATAGTCCATTCATGATTTATGTAGGCCAAACATCTGGACCACTAACCTCTATAACTAAGAAACGACTACAGTAATCAGGCAAATATTTCTACCATTTAGGAAGAGTCAGCCAGGGAATAGATTGGATACTTACACCCACCCCTCTTGCTCCAGCCCTATTTTAGTTGCAGAGGTTAGGAGTCAGGATTTCTGGCCTACCTATAATTAATGGACTACTGGTATAGCTTAAAGGTAGATTATGAGGTGGATGATTTTGTGTTAAGACGTAAATTTTGAAGATGCGAGACTACAATTGCCCGTAAAAATTGACGAAAAAAGTGCTCGTGTGACATCACCTTTACATTAGTACCGGTATATATTTGTTGTTCTTGTATCGGTGTAGGTGGCGCCAACGAACTTGACAATACTCTTAGACTCCTGACCTCAGTGTAACTCAAAAGGGTCTAGAGCAAACTGGCTGTAAATATCCACACCTATTTCCTGGTGGACTCTTCCCATATGATAGAAATGTCAACCCGATTGCTTTCATTCATTTCGAGTTATAAGAAGTTAAGGGGTCAAGATTAGTGTCAAGTTCGTTGGCGCCACCTATAGTTAACCCATACAGTACCGGGAATGTCCTTTTCATTATATTGCGGTAACTATTAGACGATTTTATTCAGGTTAGGAAGGACCTCTTATCAATAACTAGGCTTCAACCTCTCTAAAACAACCCTTTTAGCTACCGCAGATCCTTCCTAAGCTGCATAATATTGTCTGAATACAGCTAGAATAGAAGATAACAAACGGGTACTCAAAGGGTTAAATTATGGGCGCTTCGTAATACCGTAATGTTGTTAATGTCATTGTAGTTGTTGTAGTGATTGTTCTTGTTATTGTTGTTGTTCCCCAAGCTGCCTGGCCGAACAGCCCTAAGGCTCCGAGCAAGGCCAAGGCCATAACCGAGCGCCCCCACAGAACGCTCCCTGCCGACCACAATAAAGCCTGGGTGACCGAAGCCACTCCTTGGCGGGGAGCTGAGGAGGGTGCGGAAACGCCCGGGAAACCAAAGCCGCACCCAGGGCCCTGTGCCCCTCAGCAATTATGAAGAGAAGAGGGAGGGGCAAAGGAAAAATGTGACGCTTTGGCTTCCAATCTTGGTAGATTGGGAGGTCAATCCACGGAAGAGACGCCGTCACTTGAGATCTAGAAAATATATAAGTAAAAGGAACAGTCAGAGTAAGCTATGGGTATGGCAGAGATCGCTCAGTTCTCACTCTGATAGACCAGCCCATAACCACTGTTGTTCTTGTTATTGACGTTATTGTTGTGTGTTATTGTTATTTCTGCTGAAGTCGGATTTACACATTCGTCTCATGACAATTTTTTTTCTTCTGCAATTGCTGTAGTCTGACTGTTATTTAAACTTTACTAAGAATTACCAAGTATATCACTTAACACTATCTAGTCAGACCTCATGTGGGATATTATATTTTATTTTCTATCGAAAAATGTACACATTTATTTTGAAGCAGGGTCTTGGGGGTGTTTTTAAAGCTTGGTGGAGGGCTAAGGAGGAAACTAGAATAATAATGAAATATAGAAATGAGCAAATAAATACGCTCATCCCCCCTTAACTAGCGCCAGAGCTATGACTGTCGACATCAACAATACTCAACACCTAGGATCTGCCTTGTGTGGGCCAATCGGCTTTCTGCAGACTCCCATTTCCTTATGTTCTTATGTTCTAAACATAGTTATAAGGCTGATTAATTATCGCAACAAACTCTTTTCTCTTACTCTCTTCTCCCGCCCCCTCTCTCTCTCTCTCTGTTTTCTCTCTTCTTCCACTATCTTTCTCCATCTCTCTCTATCTCTCTCTCTCTCTCTCTCTCTCTCTCTCTCTCTCTCTCTCTCTCTCTCTCTCTCTCTCTCTCTCTCTCTCTCTCTCTCTCGTCTCTCTGTTTTCTCTTTCCCTCTTCCAATTATCTCCATGCCATACAATCCTCTCCAACCCTCTCTCTGCTCCTTCCTTTAAGCTCCTCCTACGTCTCTTCCTTTCCTAGCCATTATCAGATCTCTCTCTATCTCTCTCTCTCTCTCTCTCTCTCTCTCTCTCTCTCTCTCTCTCTCTCTCTCTCTCTCTCTCTCTCTCGCTCTCTTTTCTCTTTCCTTCCACTATCTCCATCCATCTCTCCACCTCTCGCTCCTTCCTTAAGCTCCTCCGCTCTCTCCTTTCCTAGCCATTATCAGATATCTCTCTCTCTCTCTCTCTCTCTCTCTCTCTCTCTCTCTCTCTCTCTCTCTCTCTCTCTCTCTCTCTCTCTCTCTCCAGTATACCCTGTTTATTATAGGTAGGCCACAAATCGTGACCTCTAGCCTCTGTAACTCAAAACAAAAGGCCTAGAGCAAATAGTCAGTAAATGAACTCACCTCTTCCCTGGCTGACTCTTCCCCGTAATATTCCAGTTAATTCCCGTAATGTTGCAAACTGTTACAATCATATGCAGTCAGTCTACTTGTCGATTCCAATGCGAAAAGGTCGAAAACCTTTATGAAAAAATACAATAAATAAAATAACTTTTTCATTGAAAATTGACAGAAAAATTCGTTCTTGTGACCTCTCCTTACTAGCCTAGACCACTTGCGAGTTTCAGGCTCTAAGGAAGTTGGAGCCGTAAACATCGATGTAGGACAGAAATGCAACGATAATACAGGTTTCTGATGGATAGATAGCGTGGTTAACCCTTTGACGATTTTGACGCATTTTGAAGGTTTATTCTGGCTATTATAAGACGATTTTATACAGGTTAGGAGGGATCTGTGGGATTTATAGGGGTTAAGACTATCTCAATTAACCCTTTGACTTCCATATACTCTTCCTAATCTGAATCACATCGTTTTATTATAGCCGATTAGACGATTGTTTTACAGTTTAGGAAAGATTTGTGGGATTTAGAAGGGTAAATACTATCTCAACCGTCTGACTTCCATATACCGGTATCCTTCCTAATCTGAATATATAAATTAAATAATAGCCAGAAAGGAAAAGCGTAATCGGATCTTGAAAGAGTACCGGTATCAATTTAGTTTTTTGTATTTATAATTGTACTATAACCGTATTTATAAATGTACTATAACCGTATTTATAAATGTACTATAACCGTATTTATAAATGTACTATAACCGTATTTATAAATGTACTATAACCGTATTTATAAATACTATAACCGTATTTATAAATGTACTATAACCGTATTTATAAATGTACTATAACCGTATTTATAAATTTTACTATAACCCGTATTTTATAAATGTTACTATAACCTTATAAATGCTCACTATAAAGACTTTATAAATGTACTATAACCGTATTTATAAATGTACTATAACCGTATTTATAAATGTACTATAACCGTATTTATAAATGTACTATAACCGTATTTATAAATGTACTATAACCGTATTTATAAATGTACTATAACCGTATTTATAAATGTACTATAACCGTATTTTATATATTACTGAATGTACTATAACCGTATTTTATATATTACTGAATGTACTATAACCGTATTTTATAATGTTATATAACCGTATTAAAATGTTACTATCAACCGTATTTATAAATGTACTATAACCCGTATTTATAAATGTACTTATAACGTTTATTTATAAATGTACTATAACCGTATTTATAAATGTACTATAACCGTATTTATAAATGTACTATAACCGTATTTATAAATGTACTATAACCGTATTTTAGCTGTTAATTCTGCTAAATATTGATGTCTACAGCTCTAACTTCCGGAAGGCGATGTCATTATTTTTACGGGCAATTGTAGTCTGTCATATTCATAATTTAAGTTATTAATTAATATCGTTCTTAACACTAATAATCCCCAAATGTAATTAATGAAAGCATGTGATCCTCCCGGGATTCGAACCCAAGACAGTTAAAGGTTCAGCACATGACCACGATTATTATCCACTTATCGTATACTTGAATCAATCTAATCATATACAGTCGACCTAATAAGTGATGTCTCAGCACCAGCTATATTTTGTTCTATAATTGGTATCAGCGATATCTAAACAGGATTTCTTTATTACGAGTTAGATGTACAAACATGTTCCTACGCATACCCACCCTATTCAACATCACACAGACATTAATACAGCACAGAGCGAGCCAAACGTAATGACAGTTGAGACTTGACTTATTAGCACCATCGTACTGTATCCAACTTCACGTTGAACATAAGAAAAGTAGAGTCTGCAGAGATCCGATTGACCCACACAAGACAGATCCCTCTCACACCCAATCCCTCTGTGTCAGAAATCAGCCCTATTACAAAATCACACCTTCAGTCAAGTTTCAGAGTCCAACGTAGAAGAGCGTCAAAAATCGTACGAGGGCAAAAATAAAAACAAAATAAATAAAACTTACTCATCGAGAATGGCTGGAGATTTTCACTTAAAGGAGTTTGTTTTATCTGGACCCGTTCTCCTGCATGTTTATTCCATGTTTTAGCCCCATTAGTTTTGAGATTTTACAACGTTCGCCCCATTAGTTTGGCGATTTTAAGACCTTTCACCTCATTTATGTCCATTTTAAGACCTCATCGATGGCATGCTGCAGATTTGTATTGAGAGAGAGAGAGAGAGAGAGAGGAGAGATAAGGAGGAGAGCAGAGGAGGGGGAGAGGGGAAGGAGGAAGAGAGAGACGGAGAGGGAGAGAGCGGAGAGAGGTGAGAGAGGCGATGAGAGAAGATGATGGGAGGGGAGGAATGGAGGAGGGAGGGGGAGGACAAAGGGAGGATTAGCTCAGGTATGTTCCTTGTGACCCACCTCAAAGGGAAGGTTTCTCTCTCTCTCTCTCTCTCTCTCTCTCTCTCTCTCTCTCTTCCTCTCTCTCTTCTCTCTCTCTCTCTCTCTCACTCTCTTCGTCTCTCTCTCTCTCACTCTCTTCGTCTCTCTCTCTCTCTCTCTCTCTCTCTCTCTGTTCTGTTCTACCTGGAACAAACTTCCCTCCGAAGTTGTAAATAGTTCTTCAGTAGAGCAGTTCAAGAAGAGCGTAGATAGTATTTTGCACACTGTAAAGAGTGTATGCACTAAACAGTCTCTCTCCTTCCACTTCCAGTATCTCCTCGGAATGGACCGCAAGGTCTCCGAGATACTAACTATTCCTTGTAACTCTCTCTCTCTCCAGTAGAGCAGTTCAAGAAGAGATTATATAGTATTTTGCACACTGCAATGAGTGTACTGCGCTACACAATATCTCTCTTTCCACTTCGAGTATCTCCCCGGAATAGATCGCAAGATCTTTGAGATACTAACGAGATAATAAATGTTAGGTTAAGTATCAGTAGGGTGCAATATTTCTCAACTTCGTTCCTTACTATGAACTTCCGAGTAGGAATGATCTCATTCTGCTGGGGTGGGGGGGGGGGGGTGGGGGGGGCCTCGTTTCCCCAACTAAATGTTATGCCCACTGAAAATCGGAGCGACGGGTGGGTGGGTGGGTGGGGAGAGAGCCTTCTGCTTTGCTCTCTTTAACTTCCACTTTGTAGCAAATTCCATGTTAGAATTATGTCTGAACTGCCTAATAGGGACTTCAAGGTCTGCCCAGGGTGTGTATATATGTAACTCTATGTAACACTCAGTAAATATTTTAAAACCTTCAGTGAGTTGACCTCATAATTTGTGTGTTGAACGGAAAGAGATCAAGAGCTCTCGACCGGTCCTCATTGCTCAGTCTAGGGGGAGGGGATAGTAGGCCCCAATCGAACAGGGTATTATTTAGGAGAGGAAATAGGCAATGTGATAAGGAGTTGTTGGAAATCCTGTTTCATTTGCTTGGCCTCTCTTACTGAGTTTCTCTGCCTCACATACACAGAGGTGTTATCACCACATACACACACAACACCACCACCACTATATCTAACACACACACACACACACACACACACACACACACACACACACACACACACACACACACACACATACCATAGAGGTGTTAATCCCTCACTTATCACCTACCATCATTATCACTCGCTCAGACAGACCCCCCCCCCCCCTCTATCTGGACCCCCCTACAAGCAAACAGTATTGTGGGTTGGTTTTCACGCATTGAGAGTGGGGGGGGGGGGGGGGGGGTATGACTGGAGTGTGTTGCGGGAGGGGGTGATTTTGTGGGTGCGTGTGATTTTTAACCCTTTCAAGATTATGTTGCATGTTTGATAGTTTATTCTGGCTATCATTAGACGATTTGATACATTTCAGGGTGGTTTAGGGGTAGAGTGTGTTTGGTTGGGGAGGGGTGTTTGTCTGTGTGTGTGTGTCGGGTTGGGTGGGGGGGATGTATGTGATTTAGAGTGTGTGTGTGTTTGTGTGTGATGAACCCTTTGAAGACAATTCATTCTGGCTATCTTAGACGACTTTAGACATTTTAGGAAGGATCTGTGGGAATTATAAGGGTAAAAACTTTCTTAATTAACCTTTTGTCTTTCATATACCCTTCCTAATCTGCATAAAGGCGTCTAATAATAGCCTGAAAACAGACAAGAAATGCGCAATCGGATCTTGAAAGGGTGTTTCGGTATCTAACTAAATTACCAGCTAAAATAAGGCATTAGTTAATTTTATATATTCATAAAACCAAATTCAACATACTTTTATCCATCAGAAACCTAGATTATTATTGCCTTTGTGTTTTATAGCGATGTTTACGGCTCCAACTTCCTTATAGCCTGAAACTCGCAAGTGAAAAAGCACTCGTGTGACACTGGCATACTTTTATACAACGTAAGACGAATCTCTGGGCACCAGAAAGGTAAAGACTATTTCATTTAACCCTCTCTGACTTCCATAATTAGTAGCCTTCCTAATCTTAATATAATCGTCTAATAATAGCCAGGGGGTGGTCTGTCTGGACCCCTTTCCCTCTCTTGTTTAGCCCCATTAGTTTTGAACTTTTAAGTCGTTCGCCCCATTAGTTTGGTGATTTTAAGACCATTGGCTTACACCCCCCCCCCCCCCCCACACACAACCACCACACACACAACACACAATAATTTAGAGTTTCAGTGAGTAGTTAAAATTTCTCTAGTAAAAACCTCTCTCTCTCTCTCTCTCTCTCTCTCTCTCTTCTCCTTCTCTCCTCTCTCTCCCTTCACCCTTCTCTTCCCTCCTCTTCTCCTCTCTTTGTCCTCCTCATCTCCTCTCCTGTCTCTTCCCTCCTCCCTCTCCTCCCGATTTCCAGTTTTCCTTCTCCTTCTCTTCCTTCTGCCTCTATCTCCTTCTCTCTTTTTCCCTCCCCACTCTTTTCTCTCTCCTCTTCCCCCTATTCCCCCCTCTCCTCCTCTCTCTCCTCCTCCCTCCTTCTCCCCCTCCTTCCCCCTCCTTCTGCCTCTCCACTCTCTCTTCTCCCTCCCCCTCATCCTTCCCATCTCCTATTCTCTGCCCTCTCTCTCCCCTACCTTCCCCTTTCACTCCTCTCTCCTCGTTCTCCCTCTATCTCTCTCATCTCTCATCTTAACTCTCCTTCTCCTTTCTGTTTCCCCTCCTCTCCTCTTGCTCCCCCTCCTCCTCCCCTTCTCTTGCCTTCCTCTCCTTCTCCCTATCTTTTCCTCTCTGCCTCTCCTCAAGCTCTTCTCACTGCTCTCCTTTTCATCCCGTTCCTTCGCCTCTCACTCCTCTCATCTCGCTTCCCCTCCTTCTCTCTTTTCCCCTCTGCATCATCTTGCCAATAACCTCCTTTCTTCCTCTCTTCTCTCTCTGCTCCTTCGCTCCTCCTCTTCCTCCTCCTCCACCCCTCTTTTTCCTCCTGCTCTCCTCCCCCTCCCCTCTTCTCTCCTCTCTCCTCTCTCATCTCCCTCTTTTATCTCTCCTCTTCTCTCTCCTTCTCGTACCTTCTCTTATTCTCTCTCTCTTCCTCCCGCTCTCTCCTCTGCATCCTCCTCCCCCTCTCTCTGTATTCCGTCTCTTTCCTCCTCTCTCTCTTCATCTCTATACATCCATCCTCTCTCTCTTTTCTCCTCTCCCTTTCTCCTACCTCTCAGTTCATTCTCTATGTCTATCCGTATCTCTCTCTCACTCTCATTTCATCGGGTAAAAAACCAAGGAGAGGACTGGTGATTGCGTTATGTACCAGCGGCTCGATGGTATAAGTAGTGTTGTGTGTTTCTTGTGTGTAAAGATAGAAATAATGTATTGTGTGTGGTGTGTCTTGTTTTGTGTGTTTGGTGTGTGTTTGTTTGAAATATCCACGATATTCTAATTTTGCCTCTGTGATGCAGGAGACAAAAGGTTACCTACCATGTCCCCCAAATCAGACAAAAGACAAAATAGGCACAGTTAGAGGTAATTTAGTTGTGTTGGAATGAAGTGTGGTGTGCTCCTTGTTAAAATATACTTTTGCTCGAAAAATGTAAAAATTTATCTTGAGTATAGAGGGTGTTTTTAAACTTATTGGGTCTAACAAACTAAAAATCTCCCTACCGTTGACTCTCGAAACAATAATGACCTTTGGACTGTCCATATCGCTAACCCACTCCTCCAGTGTAACGTTTGCAACGTTTACAAGAATTTCACATCATATACATTATATTAATATATATTATATATATAAAATTATATATATATTATTTATAAATTATATATATATTAATATATATAATCATAATTAGGCTTACTGTATTATAAGGTATTATATTTATATTTTTGTATTCAAGTATATACAGTCATTCATCATTCATTCATTACTCATCATATTTTAGGTATTTTATTTATATAGTAAGAAGATCATTAAAACGTTGTAAGTAGTATATGGAAATAACGACCCTCCCTGCCTGTAGCAGGTGAGGATGGTGACAAGGGGTATACAGTTGGGTTCCACTAGTATGGGTAGGACAGATACAGCTAAATTAAAGGACAGGTTTGTAAGGACTAGTTGTACTCAAAACCCTGTGGTCCATTTCGGGAGACACTGTAGCAAGGAGAAAGAGGATTGTGCAGTCACTACATTGATTGCAGAGTGTACAAAACAGTATACAGTAAACAGTAAACAGTATACAGTATACTTACAGTAACATTCAGAAACAGTATACAGTAAACAGTATACATATACCAGTAAACAGTATACAGTAAACATACAGGTAACAGTATACAGTATACTTAAACAGTATACAGTATACAGTACAGTACAGTATACATTCAACAGTAAACAGTATACAGTACAACGTATACAGTAAACAGTATACAGAAACAGTATACAGTACAGTATACCAGTAAAGTATACAGTACAGTATACAGTACTAAACAGTACCAGTATACAGGTAATCCTATACAGTACAGTAACAGTATACAGTACAGTATACAGTAAACCGTATACAGTACACCGTAACATTAAACATACAGTACAGTATACAGTAAACAGTATACAGTATACAGTACAGTATACAGTAACAGTATACCTGTAAACAGTATACAGTAAACAGTATACAGTTACAGTATACAGTATACAGTATACGTAAACAGTATACAGTATCAGTAAACAGTATCGTACAGTATACAGTAACAGTAAAACAGTATACAGTATACAGTATACAGTATACAGTAAACATACAGTAAACAGTATACAGTAACAGTATACAGTACAGTATACAGTAGCATACAGTACTACAGTATACAGTAACAGGAAACAGTATACGTAAACTATACAGTATACAGTATACAGTACAGTATACAGTACAGTATACAGATCAGTATACAGTAAACAGTATACAGTAAACAGTATACAGTACAGTATACAGTACACCTTACAGTACAGTATACATGTATACAGTATACAGTACAGTACCGTATACAGTAGTACATACCAGTAAACAGTATCAGTATACAGTAACATACAGTATACAGTAACATACAGTATACAGTAAACAGTATATACCGGTACCGTATACAGTACAGTAAAACAGTATACCAGTATACAGTATACAGTATACAGTAACACAGTACAGTAACATCCGTATACCGTACAGTATACCAGTATACAGTACAACAGTATACAGTAAACCGTATACAGTATACATCGTAAACAGTATACAGTACACAGTATACAGTAACAGTATACAGTAAACAGTATACAGTATACAGTACAGTATACAGTACAGTAAACAGTATACAGTACCGTATACAGTACAGTATACAGTATACAGTATACAGTACAGTATACAGTATACATAAACCGTATACAGTATACAGTACAGTATACAGTACAGTATACCGTATACAGTAAACCGTATACAGTACCGTATACAGTAATATACAGTACCTGTATACAGTAAACAGTATACAGTAAACAGTATACAGTAAACAGTATACATATACAGTTACAGTATACAGTATAGTAAACAGTATCCAGTATACAGTAAACAGTATACAGTACAGTATACAGTATACGTTATACAGTATACAGTAAATATACAGTATACAGTAAACATTACAGTACACAGTATACAGTACAGTATACAGTATACAGTATACAGTATACAGTATACAGTACACCGTATACCAGTATACAGTATACAGTACATTATACAGTATACAGTATACAGTACAGTATACAGTACAGTAACAGTATACAGTAAACAGTATCAGTAAACAGTATACAGTTTACAGTAAACTGTATACAGTAACAGTATCATAACAGTAAACAGTATACAGTAAACAGTATACAGTACAGTATACATACACAGTATACAGTATACAGTATACAGTATCAGTATAACGTAATAGTATACCTGTAAACAGTATACAGTATACAGTACAGTATAACAGTACAGTATACCGTATACAGTAAACAGTATACAGTATAACTACAGTATACAGTACAGTATACAGTACACAGATACAGTAACAGTATACAGTATACAGTAAACAGTATACAGTATACAGTAAACAGTATACAGTACAGTATAACAGTATACAGTAAACAGTTATACCAGTAAACAGTATACAGTACAGTATACAGTATACAGTATACCAGTATACATTACAGTACGTATACAGTAAACAGTATACAGTACAGTATACAGTACACAGTATACAGTAAGTACATACAGTACAGTAACAGTATACAGTAACAGTATACAGGTATACAGTACAGTATACAGTACAGTATACAGTACAGTATAAGTACAGTATACAGTAAACAGTATCAGTATACAGTAAACTATACAGTACAGTATACGTACGTATACAGTACAGTATACAGTAACGTATACAGGTATACAGTAAACAGTATCAGTACAGTATACAGTACATTACACAGTAAACAGTATACAGTACTACAGTAATACATTATAATAACAGTATACAGTACAGTAAAGTATACAGTATACAGTACAGTACAGTACAGTATACATATACAGTATAACAGTACCAGGTATACATACAGTACATATACATACTACAGTATACTATACAGTACAGTACAGTATACAGTAACGTATACAGTACAGTATACAGTACAGTATACAGTAAACGTATACAGTACAGTATACAGTACAGTATACAGTACAGTACAGTATACAGTACACAGTATACAGTCAGTATACAGTACAGTACAGTAAACAGTAATGTATACAGTATACAGTACTAGTATACAGTATACAGTACATACAGTACAGTAACAGTATACAGTATACAGTACAGTAAATAAGTACAGTATACATTACAGTATACAGTATACAGTAAACATATACAGTAACAGTACAGTATACAGTATACAGTCTATACAGTAAACAGTACAGTACAGTATACCGTACAGTCAGTACCAGTAACCGTACAGTATACAGTACAGTATACAGTACAGTATACAGTAATACAGTACGTAATACAGTAGACAGTAAACAGTACAGTATACAGTACAGTACCAGTAAACATTAACATTACAGTATACAGTAAACAGTATACCGAAAACAGTAACTGTACAGTACAGTATACATATACTGTATAGACGTACCATGTATGGTAACTGTATATATACATATGGTATACTACTGTATACGGTACTGTTTACTGTATACCTGTACTGTTTACCTGTATACTGTATACCTGTACTGTATATACTGTTTACTGTATACCTGTACTGTATACTGTATACTTTTACTGTACTGTATACTGGTACTGTATACCTGTACTGTATACCTGACTGTATACCTGTATACTGTTTACTGTATACTGTATACTGTACTGTATACTGTAACGGTATACTGTACTGTTAGTAACTGTATAACCTGTACCTGTATACTGTTACTGTATACTGGTACTGTATACTGTTTACTGTATACTGTTTACTGTTTACTGTATACTGTATACTGTTTACTGTATACTGTTTACTGTATACTGTTTACTGTATACTGTTTACTGTATACTGTTTACTGTATACTGTTTACTGTATACTGTTTACTGTATACTGTATACTGTTTACTGTATACTGTTTACTGTATACTGTATACTGTTTACTGTATACTGTTTACTGTATACTGTTTACTGTATACTGTATACTGTATACTGTTTACTGTATACTGTATACTGTTTACTGTATACTGTTTACTGTATACTGTTTACTGTATACTGTATACTGTACTGTATACTGTTTACTGTATACTGTATACTGTATACTGTTTACTGTATACTGTTTACTGTATACTGTATACTGTTTACTGTATACTGTTTACTGTTTACTGTATACTGTATACTGTTTACTGTATACTGTATACTGTTTACTGTATACTGTTTACTGTATACTGTTTACTGTATACTGTATACTGTTTACTGTATACTGTTTACTGTATACTGTATACTGTATACTGTTTACTGTATACTGTTTACTGTATACTGTTTACTGTATACTGTATACTGTTTACTGTATACTGTTTACTGTATACTGTTTACTGTATACTGTTTACTGTATACTGTTTACTGTTTACTGTATACTGTATACTGTTTACTGTATACTGTATACCTGTACTGTATACACTGTTTACTGTATACTGTTTACTGTATACTGTTTACTGTATACTGTTTACTGTTTACTGTATACTGTATACTGTTTACTGTATACTGTTTACTGTATACTGTTTACTGTATACTGTATACTGTATACGGTTTACTGTATACTGTTTACTGTATACTGGTATACTGTTTACTGTATACTGTATACTGTACTGTATACCTGTTTACTGTATACTGTATACCTGTACTGTATACTGTTTACTGTATATACTGTATTAATGTATACTGTACTGTACTGTATACTGTATACTGATACTGTATACTGTATACTGTATACGGTACTGTACCTGTACTGTATACTGTTTACTGTATACTGTTTACTGTATACTGTATACTGTACTGTATACTGTTTACTGTCTACTGTACTGTATACTTGTACTGTATACTGGTACTGTATACTGTACTGTATACTGTTTACTGTATACTGTATACTGTATACTGTATACTGTATCTGTATACTGTATACTGTTTACTGTTATACTGTACTGTATACTGGATCCTGTATACTGTTTACTGTACTGTATACTGGATACTGTACTGTATACTGTTTACTGTATACTGTATACTGTATATGTTTACTGTATACTGTACTGTATACTACT